>CM076580.1:1301328737-1301778603 GCA_034641835.2 Pinus albicaulis | reverse complement strand
GTTTTTCCGCTATCTTCTTCCCACCGGTCACTCATTAAATCTTATCTGGTCCTCCTTATATTTTCCTTGAAAATATATCTTATATAGTCATGACTAATAATATTTCTTTAAATTAAATTTCATTTATTATCATATGGAAAAATTATATGCTTGAATAAAAACACTTTAATATATAATTCAACTCATAAAAATATGGAATTCTATAAGATCATAATTAATACTATTTTTCAAATTGAATTTAGTTTAATTTTATATATCACATTTGTTTATATTAAGATATTAATTAAATAAAAAATTAAAGAAATTAATAAAAATTGTTTCATTTTCTTACATTCAATTAGTTATTTTTGAATTTTTATTTTTATTTTAAATTAAATTGGTAGAGATTTGTGTTAAAAATAATTGAATTGCAAGGCGAGAACCTTTACATATTCCAACATTCTTTATGGGTTTAAGATTGAACATGGAGGCTCAATCTAAACCCTCAAATGATTTCTCCATGACACAAATAAATGAGTTCCTTTCCAACTAAATATTTTCCATGAAAACCCCAAAAATATAGACATATTTACATTTCATTTTTCACTATATTTTTATTGATCCAGAATGACTTCTTATTTTTTTGGAGAAAAACTTTTTCCTTTCTTCCCACTTTGAATCTAACCAACATTTTCTTCAAATTTGAGCAAATCTTTCATTGATAACTGCATAAAAATTTTCTTGAAATCTTCCTCATTTGCTTGATGTTCCCAAGAAGTTTCATTTTCAACAAGATTCCTTGTAGTTTTTGTAGGTAATCATTTTCCACAAGGTTTTGTTTCTTTTCTACTAACGTTGCAACCGAGGAATCTTAACTAACAACTGGAGGATCCACATTTGCAAGCAAATTTCCTTGCTTAGATTCCATTTCCACAATTGTGGTTTCTTTGACTGAATCTGCTTCTTTCTTGTATTCTGGTTCTTTCTTGCCCTGAAGCTCTTCTTCTTTGAATACTGTACAGTGGTCACCTTGTGCACCTTCCCACCATTTGGGCCTTCAAAGTTTTTCTAATATTTTCTATTTTGAGGATGATTGGGAAATTTTTAGTTACATGGCTTGATTCATAGCATGCTCTATACCGAAATGAGATATTCTCGTAATCGAGCTTTTAGACCTAAACATAGTTTGGAGCCGTCAAATTAATCTTCGCGGGAAAACTCTTGGTGAAGCTGATCTCCACACAAATCCAGTCATAAGTAGTCTTGAATTTTTTTTTTTCAAAACAATTACCATAGCATTTTCCTAGGGCGTTCCCAATGGAGGAAAGAAATTTTTGATTCCAGAAATGTAAGGGAAGGGTCAATAGTCTTACCCAAATTAGGGACTAAGAAATTGATGACGTTATTGGATCAAAAGTGGGAGACCATCGCTGCATCCAAAGGCCAACACTCCCCAAAACCAAAACCCATCTTCACAAATAACCTTCTTGTCTTAGGGTAAATATTTAGTTCATTTGTCAAAAGGGGCTTCCATGTCTCAGAGATCCATTTATGTATGTAGATCTGTGAGCCACGACTAGAACCCATTAAACTTGCAAACCAAACCATTCTCTGAAAAATATTTTTCATAATCTAAAGCTTCTTCATCCACGGGAAAATTAAGAGAATTCATAGAACATTAAGAGAATAAATTTCTTGCACCACTAGAAGACCAAAACCAAACTTTAGCATAGAGCTATACTAAACCGAGGAAGAGCTAGTTTGACCAACAACCATACCTGTAAAATAAAAAAATTTATTCGCCAAATTGAATGATCTGCAAAAATCCATGCAAATAGAGCAAAGATTGAATAGCTATAATTTCACCCTAGCCTCCACAAGGATTTCGAGAGAGCCTTCCATTCTAATTAAACAGTTAATTTTAAACAACTCAATAAATTATATTTAATTATTTATAATATTATAGTTTTCACTTGTAAATTTGAAAAATAAATATTATAAAACTTAAACAAATAATTCAATACTTGTGTAACACTAACATTAATAATATTTGTGTTACAAGAAATTTCTTAATATAATATTAAGCTTAGTTAATTCAATATTTTTGTAATATTGATATTAATTTTATTTAAATCATAATCAACTTATTAACACAAAAATTAATGTAATAGTACTTGAAATGAGTAATAAAGAATATGAAATCCCTCCTAATAAATTTGGACAAATAAAAAATAAAATAAAGTTATTAATTTATTTTTAACTTAATTTATTTTATTATTGCAACTGTACGAAATATGTTTGAAGTGAAAGGTGTTTATAAATAAATAAAGTTTATTTTATAATGAAGTGAAAGGTGTTTATTTGATTCCGTGCTCTTGCAGGACTCTCTACATTGGTGAAACTGGTCGATCGATTAATAAGAGGTTCTAGGAGCATGCTGCGGATATTAGGCATGGTAGAACCAAGTCCTCTGCATTAGCTGAGCATGCAGAAAAGACAAAGCATCACATATGTATGGAGGATGCTAGAATCCTTGCTAGGGTTGACCATTTCCATCACCGGAAATTTAGAGAGGCAATTGAGATTGAGAAAAAGCCCCGCACGTTGAATAGGGATGACGGATGGAAAGTTAGCAGTTGTTGGATTCCATCTCTTCACTCCTTATAAGTTTCCTTGTTTTCTTTGGTTATTATTCTATTATTTTATTTTAGTATTTGATTATTTATTTATTAAAATTTAATTAAAAATTATATATCTATATATATAATTTTATTTAATTTAATTTTTTTTTCCTCATGTATTTATTTATTACTTTATTTTATTTATTGATTTTATTTTACTATTTTTATTTATGTTTATATTTTTATTTATTTTTAAATTAATTATTTTTATGACTTTGACTTGATTTCTTTGGTTTTCGTTTTACTTTTTACTGGGTTGTTTTATTCTTTGGTTTTTATTATTTTTATTTTATGATTTGGACTTTTTAATGTAATTATTTTATTTATTTTATTTTATTATTTTATTTATTGGTTTATGTATGTGAATTTATTTATTTATTAATTAATATAAAATACAAATAATTTATTTTTATTTTTGTTTTATTTTTATTTATTTATTTTTATTTTCTTGTGTCTAATTTTATTCCTCCATTTATTTATTAATTTATTGTATTTATTTTATTTTTTTATTTATTTTTAATTTATTTAGAGTTTATGACTTTGACTTGAATTTTTCTCTTAATAACCTTTTTATCTTGTTGGGGGAGTTTTTAGGGTTGATTTTATATGAAGTGGTGATTATGACTTTTATATTTTATTTTTAGTTTTATTTTTGACCGTTTTTAATTTTATTATTTTTGACTGTTTTTAGTTTTTAGGATGGGTTAGTTATATTTTTTGGATTATTTTATGTTTTTTCTTATTTTTGACCATTTTTAAACTCTTTGGGTTTTGACCGTTGCTTCTCTCTTCCTCGTATAAATGTGTATGTCAGATCAACTAATCTTCATTATCCTGATGATGAACTTCAGTTGGAGTTCGAAATGCGTCGTTCCAAAAATTACTTATGTGATTTCCCGGAAAATTTATAATTGAAATAAATAAAGTTATTAATTTATTTTATTATTGCAACTATACGAAATATGTTTGAAGTGAATTTTATGTGTGTTGTAAGGAAAATTTAATGCATGCCATCCAATATTCCATTCCAAAATTGAAAATTATCAATAGCATTGAGTCACTCATGTCTTTTCAATGTGAGCTCTGCAATTAAATTACATAATCTGATTATTCAGAAACAAGAACATAACAAGAGGGGCTGCGGGGCAGCAAGTCCCTGCCTTGAGTGGGCAAGTAGCTGACCCGCAACCCTAACCCTCCAAATATTCAACAAGATTTTTGAGCGAAAAAGTATTTACAGTTTACTTCTCATAATCATTTCCATTTGCTGCGGATATATATATATATATATAGCTAATTTAAATAATAAAAAGAAATTTTAATTTGTGTTATATCCATTTGCTGCGGATATATATATTTAAATGTGAAGCATAAAATTAGAGATATTTTAAATAATAAAAATAAATTTTAATTTGTGTTAAATTATTATTAACACTAAATTCTGAGAGTCATAATAAAATTAAATTTCAAGCTTACCCTTTAGTATATGTTTCAGCGCTTCACATCAAGTGCTTCTTGAGTACATCCAGTGTACGACCTAGATTTATAGTAAATATGAATGAGCCACCCCAGAAATTTGGTGTTTGCTGGATCTTAGGTTGTATTATAAGTATAAGTGAAGCAAGAATGCTGATAATAAATAACTAAATCTGCACAAGTAGCAACATGATATTGTGCCTGCAAATATTTGACAATTATTAGCACTACAATATTTTCATGCAGAATCAAAAGCCCCTTCCAGTTGGTAACATCCAATTGCTCATATGGAAATAGAACTCAATATCTTCGACAACGTAGTCATTAAACAATATCAAACCGTAAGTGTTATCTGAATAATACATCTAATATATTTAGAGGCAACAAAACGCGAAGAGAATGTATAATAAAGCCCGTTAATTGACAGGGAACACTCGAATGAATAAGACTTTGTCATAAACAAGGTGTTGAGGAACCTGGGAACGTTCCACGAGTCATAACCAAGAGTGATAACCACCACATGGCAGAGAAGTCCTCCACTTGGAAGAAAGTCATGTATTTCTATCAATTTCGCCTCTCTGCTTGAATATGGTAAATTTCCAAGATACGATGAATACCACGGTTTAGCTTTATCCTCACTGCTTCTTGATTGATCGCATCCAAGCGGGGTGGATGGCTTATCTCACTTGATAGGACGTGTTGCTAAAGCAAGTTGCCTAGCTTGCGAGCAGGCAGTGTTGCTATTGCACTGGATCCTTGCTAGATTGGGCAGCTGTTACCGAACCCTACTGTCAGGTTGATGCTGTTACTGAACCCTAGCAATGCCTTTGCTTCTTACTCTACTGGTTCAACTAAGCACGAAGAAGAATGGCTTCAAAGTCCATTTGCGATCGTTCTATGGTCACTTAAGACATAGTTGGCTGTCCGCTGCACTAATGGCTCTATAAATTCATGAACTTGGCCTCTGCAATACCGCGATTTAGTGAAAGCTCTGATATTTTTCATGGCTGCCCGTTGCGCTAATGGCTCTATAAATTCACGAGCTTGGCCTCTGCAAACACCATAACTGAGGGCCTAGAGATTATTCTACATTGATATTTTCATAGTGCAATCAATCATCGTGGGCTGAAGATGATAATTGCAAGTGATTTAGTGTACTTGATTCTGCTAGGCGCCTATGCAGGAAAAGCTGCGGAAGCTATTACTTTTGATCCAATGGCTTTGAGCCCATGCGCTGCTGCAATGTTCAGTCCCAGTAAGCCGAAACCAACCGCTGATTGCTGCAATAAGCTGAAACACTTCAGGCTAAATGCATGTGCAAATTATATGCCACTGATCCTAAGTTCAAAGGATACATTCAAAGTCCTGATGCTAAGAGAGTTGTAAATTCGTGTGGCTTACAAGGTAAACTGTTGTCCTACTCTCTTGCTTAATGGTTCTCATATAGATTCAATTGAGTTCGCAGACATCAGAAATGCATAAATGATATTGGGTGGTTTTAATTTTTCCTTTGTAAGGTCGTATGTTGTCACTGGTACTGAGATATAGCATGAAGTATTTGTTTCAGTTAGTTTGTAAGCTGACTAACCAAAGTATAACTAAATTTTAAATCGTATAGCCAAAGTAAAATAAAATTCCCTACTCGCGTTTTCTTGGGCCATGAATTAAGTGAGACTAGTGCATTTCTTGTTCTTCAGATCTTCATTGCAGGCCTTCTTTCTTGGATATACAGTTACAGATTCTGTGCTGCTGCCAGCGATGACCTTTTTCTGGTGTTTCCATATGATAGCCTTTTACTGTAATTATTTTCTGCTTTTTTTGCTACTTGATATTTATAGAATTTCTTAGTTACATTGTGTGTAAACCCCGAAATATAGTAAATATTTGAGGTTGCAAATTCTGTCATGTTGATTTTCGTTAGATTCGGAAGAAACTACCATCAGTTCTCAATCTCCAATGAATTGAATTCTTTGTTCTAGTTGCAAACCAGTTGTTCCTGTCCCAAATTTATTTAGAAAACATTGACTCCACCAAAAACTATTCAAATTTCTTCTTCATGTAAATCTATGCATGATTAAATCTCAAATAAACATACACTAGCACTAAAATTCAAGGCAAACTCAAGCAGACATATGGTCAGAACAATAAGGGATTCGAACTGTACCATGAGCATTTTGGAGACATTGCTAGCACCAAAGATCTTATGAACAGAGATCTTATGAACACGGGCGAACTTCTGAGGCTCGTGAGGGGAAAAGTATGGTGAAAATGGACACTCCTGAGCACACCTCTATTGGAGCAGCTGTGCTATTAGAATCGTTGTATGGCTTAATTCGGGTAAAATAAAAAAAAAAAATTACTTTGCCAAAGTACTGATAGATGCAGGGAAACGATGATTGGCATTCATTCATAGTTCAATTGCAATTTACATGGTGCCAAAACCAGGGAGGGAAATTACTGCATTTTATCTGCTTTCTATACCATGAAAAGAACTTACAGAAACGTAAGTGATCATGTTATTTTGTTGTTTACCTATTATTTTGTTGTTCAGGATGCAACCGTGCCCGAGGCCATCTGGAGTGGAGCCCAGCGACCTGATGGAGAACCAGATGATATCCCCTCACAGCCTGATATGAAGAGCACTAAGTGAAATCCCCAGGACGACCTGAAATCTAGTTGAGGCTACTGTGCTCTGATGGATATGAAAGAGGTGGTTTGTTGTTCCAGCGGTTGCAAGCCAAAACGAGTTTCGCTTTCACTCGCCACTTGCATTTTCATGCAAGCCACATGTTTGAGATACCACATAACTCTATTTGTATCGCCAAAATGAGATATGAACCAATATTATCCCAAACATTAAATGCTTGAGAATTAATGCTAGCATTAAGCTAGCTTTACACATGTCTCAGAACAATCATCTTGAATTCATGATATAACAATCTTGAATTTACCTAATATATTGGCATGGCCTCGATATGCGGCAAATAAGACGAAAAAATGTTTTATTGGATGGCGAAGAATATACTCAGAATATAAAAATTAAAACTTTGGTTATTCGCTGGTGCTTGTAAGTTTAAACAGCTAAAAATAATGCTAACCCCTCCATTTCGATTCCTATAGTCCCTGCGTTAGCCGCAGGAGGGAGGGACTAACAAGGGGAGAATAAATAAGTAAATAGAACCTTTGAACCTCCACTTTTTTCTTTCCGTCATATGATATCAATGAACCTGGACGGTTCCTTGCTACGCAGTCAACGAATGGACACATCTGCTTAAACTGCCCCCGATTCTTACAATCCTCAACAACCTGAGCTAGTCCACCATTAGAGTACTTAACACTCAAATATATTAAATAATACAAGTATATTTTATAAAATTAGTTATTGAATTTGAATAATTACTTTTAAACCAAATAAAAAACCAAATATTTGTTCTTTTATTTGTGAATAGCATAGCCATTTAGTGAAAAAATTCTAACCAATCGGAATGAAGGTTATAAAAATGAAACTATATTTTAAGCAATTTTCATAATATTTGATTGGAACCACGGTTTTTTACAACAATTATTTATTTTCAATTTACTAGCTAGACATGTCTAATTTATATGTGCAATAAATATATTTCAATATTTTTAAAAACTAATAAAATTGTTTAAAAATGCGTTTTTTAAAAACTAATAAAATTGTTTAAAAATGCGTTTTTTTAAAGACTATAGGTTCAAATTTAGAGAGTGGACTATGCATATTTTTATAGATTTTAAAACTCGAATATTTTTATTAAAGTTAATTTTCAAATAAAAAAATCTTCAAATAAAAAAATCTTATACACTAATTTAGTGTTTGTCTTTATTATTATCTTAAAATTAAATTATTATTATTTTATTATTATAAAAAATATATAAAACTATTTTAACAAAAAAATAAATTAATAAAAATAAAACAACAAATCAATTATTGTGTACACTATTACAAATATAATAATAACATAATGTATTATGAAAAGTAATCAATCTAGAACCATCTTAATCCCTAATCTATCAAGTGTTTAGAGGGATCAAATCTTTTTAGATGTAAACCTCTTTGATCCCTCTCGAACCTTGATCAATCTAGAATTAAGATGGACATAGGCTAGTTTTTTATAAACACATACCATATCTAGGCTGGATCCATCTCTCCCTTTCTCTCTCTCCATCCCTCTCTCCTTTCTCTCAAGTCCTCTCTCTTCCTTCCTCTCTCTCCCTTTCTCGCCCCTATCTCTCTCTCCCCCTATATCTCTCTCTACCACCAGCCTAGATCCATCTAACTCTGGATCTATCATGCGCCGAGAGGGATCAAATCTCTCGAGGTGCAAACCTATTTTTTGAGTGTAAAACTTGAGGAAAGGTTTGCACCTCGAGAGATTTGATCCCTCTCGGTGCATGATAGATCCAGAGTTAGATGGATCTAGGCTGGTTCCAGTCGGAGGCATCAACGTCACATTTTTCAGATTATTAAAATTTTTGTATATTTTTGAGATATAAGATGGATCTAGGCTCGTTTCAGTCGTGTGCTGCCAAGGAAAATCTATCAAAGATATGATTAATTTTATCAGTAATATGTAAATATATCAAATATTAATATAATCATTTTAAATATGCTAAATATTTCTGAGATTAACTTGGTCATTTTAATTTTAAATTTTCTTAGTTACCTCGGTTCGTTGAGATGATAATTATTGTTAATAACTATAATGATGAAAAATGATGAAATATTTTTTTTAAATGCAAAGTGACAATAATAGTGTTGAAAGATAGAAAATGTGAACAATAAGAACGTACTCATGTTACAATCAATCTCAAACTATTTTCTTCTATTATTCTTATTTCCTCCCTTGTTAGTTTTGTTATCTTTTCATATCGATTATATGAAAAAGAAAATTTAAATTGTAAACCATTTAAATCTTTAGCTCGATCTGTTGTAGTAAACATGATACCTTGTCTCTCTTGCTCTCCAATATTAATAGCTTAAATTACTATAACACAAAAATCAATCTACATTGTTAAAAACTTTTTGTGCTTACACTGAAATCAATGCATATTGTTAATCCAATCACTTTAATATTAATGTACCGTCATATATCCAATTACATCAAATCATAAATCAACATATACATTGAAATCAATGCATTTAATGCAAGCAATCAAATAATATTAGAAAATAACTTCTACATTGAAATCAATGCACCTAATGCAATCAATCAAATAAGATTAGAAACCAACATCTACACTAAAATCAATGCATTTACTCAAAGCAATCAAATAGGATTAGAAATTGCCATCTACACTGAAATCAATGCATTTAGTGCAAACAATCAAATAGTATTAGGAATAATCTATATTGAAATCAATGCATCTAGTGCAAGCAATCAAATATAATTATAAATCGACGTCTAAATTGAAACCAATTCATCTAGTGCAAGCAATCAAATAGTATTAGGAATCATCACCTACACTGAAATCAATGCATCTAGTGCAAGTAATCATATATCATTAGAAATAAATATCTACACTAAAATCAATGCATCTAGTGAAAATAATCAAATAGGATTATAAATCACCATCTCCACTTAAATCAATCCATCTAGTGCAAGAAATATTCTTCCCTCTTTCCACCCTCCATCCATATCTATATCCCCATCCATCTTTTTTTTTTGTCTCTATCTCATCCCCCTAAACACACACGCTCTTGCACTCCATATATATCATTCTCTTTGTCGATCACCCTCTCTCCCCATCTCTCTCTTCTTCCCTCTCTTCCCCTTCTCTCCCTCTCCCCCGCTAATATCTCTCTTTCCTCCTTTTGTCCTCTCTCTCTCTCTCTCCATCTTCCTTATCACTCTCTCTCTCTCTCTCTAGGAACCAACATCTACACTGAAATCAATGCATTTACTCAAAGAAATCAAATAGGATTAGAAATCACCATCTACACTGAAATCAATGAATTTAGTGCAAACAATCAAATAGAATTAGAAATCATCTACATTGAAATTAAGTCATCCAGTGCAAGTAATCAAATATAATTATAAATTGAAATCTACATTGAAATCAACACATTCAGTGCAAGCAATCAAATTGTAGTAGAAATCACCACCTACACTGAAATCAATGCATCTAGTGCAAGTAATCATATATCATTAGAAATAAATATCTACACTAAAATCGATGCATCTAGTGAAAATAATCAAATAGGATTAGAAATCACTGTCTCTACTTATATCAATCCATCTAGTACGAGATATATTCCTCCCTCTCTCCACCCTCCATCCATATCTATATCCCCCTCCATCTATTCTTTTTTGTCTCTCTATCTCACCCCCCCAAACACACGCGCTCTCGTACACCATATATATCAATCTCTTTTTCAATCACCCCCTCTCCCCATCTCTCTCTTCTTCCCTCTCTTCACCTTCCATCTATATCTCTATTTTCCCCTTCTCTCCCTCTCCCCCATTAATATCTATCTTTCCTCCTTTTGTCCTCTCTCCCTCTCTCTCCATCTTCCTTATCACTCTCTCTCTCTCTCTCTCTAGAAACCAACATCTACACTGAAATCAATGCATTTACTCAAATAAATCAAATAGGATTAGAAATCGCCATCTACAATGAAATCAATGCATTTAGTGCAAACAATCAAATAGGATTAGAAATCATCTACATTGAAACCAATTCATCTAGTGCAAGTAATCAAATATAATTATAAATCGACATCTAAATTGCAATCAAAAAATTCAGTGCAAGCAATCAAATTGTATTAGAAATCACCACATACACTGAAATCAATGCAAGTAATCAAATATCATTAGAAATAAATATCTACACTAAAATCGATGCATATAGTGCAAATAATAAAATAGGATTATAAATCACCATCTCCACTTATATCAATCTATCTAGTGTGAGAAATATTCTTCCCTCTCTCCACCCTCCATCCATATCTATATCCCCCTCCATCTCTTATTTTCTGTCTCTCTATCTCACCCTCCTAAACACACACATATATCAATCTCTTTGTCAATCCCCTCCTCTTCCCATCTCTCTCTTCTTCCCTCTTTTCACCTTCCATCTATATCTATATCTTCGCCCTCTCACCCTCTCTCTCCATCTTCCTTATCACTTTCTCTCTCTCTCTCTCTCTCTCTCCACCTTTCTCTCTCTATTTCTTTCTTCTTACCTCTCTCCTCCTCCCCCTCCAAGTCCATCTCTCTTTCCCTTTCTCTCCCATCTCTCTCTCCCTCTCTCTCTCTCTCTCTCTTCACCCACCAACTATGTTACTATATCCCTCCCTCTCTCCCTATATCTCCTTCTCCCCCCTTATCTCCATCTCTCCTTATTTGTCTCTTTATCTCAGCCCCAAACATACACGCTCTCTCTCTATCTCTCCCTTGTCACTCCTTCTCTCTCTCCACTTCTCACTTTCTATATTTCTTATTTCCTACATCTATCCCCCTCCAACTCCATCTCTCTTATCGATCCCTCTCTCCTCCTCTCTCTCAAGTCCTCTCTCTCGTCCTTCCTCTCTCTCTCTCCCCTAAATCCCTTTCTCTTCCCTGATCTCTCTCTCTCTCCAATACTCTCTCTTCCCCCATCGCTCTCCACATCTCTCTCATCCTTCCTCTCTCTCACTTTCTCTCCCACCTCTCTCTCTCTCTTTTCCCCCCAATCATCTCTCTTCCCCCATCTCTCTCTCTCTCTTTCTCTCTCTCTCTCTCTCGTTAATCCTCTCTCTTCCCCCATCCCTTTCTTTCTCTCTCTCTTTCCACTCTCTCTCCATCTCTCCCTTATAACTCTCTCTCTCTCTTTCTTCTTAGTTATGTAAACTAATGAACATAAATATTTGTAAATATAAAGCAGATTATGGAGTAAATATGAAAAGAGGTTTTATTTACTTAACATACCTCTAGTTTATTTATATTTTTATTTATTTACCATACCTCTTTTATATTTATTTATTTACCCATGGTATTTGGCCCATGGTATCAATATTAATTTGTCCCATGGTATTCGTCCCATAGGCTTCATCTAAATAAAACCTCTTTTTAAAGTTTTTTTAAATATAAAAAGGTTTATGGAATAAATATAAATTTTTTATTTATTTATTTACCATACATCTAGTTTATATATATTTTTATTTATTTACCATAGCTCTGGAGTAAATATAAATTCATTTTACAAATATTTAATTAAAAGAAATATTAAAAGATTTTGGATTTTGATTGTTTGTGTTGAATTAACTCTTTTCCTTTGATTTAAGAAATGGTATTGACTTTAGTAAAGAGTAAATATGTTTAAAATTTTACTTAATTTGGAAATTCAATGAGGTAATTTTTTTTGTTAAAGGTAAATTTATGATCCATTCAAATTCACGTATATAATTTAATATCCATTCAAATTATATAAATAATACATAATTGTATTAGAAATTGATATATGTTCTAGTACAATGCGATTTTTTTTTTTTTTTTTTTTTTTAATTTAAAACTTAAGCCGACATTTTGTATGAGGACGTGACATACCTGACATCGGGGACATATTGGGCTGTAGATGCGCCTCTCGGCGCAATCAACTCTCTCCTTTCTCTCAAGTCCTTTCTCTTCCTTGCTCTTTCTCCCTTTCTCACCCCTATCTCTCTCTACCATCGACTCTATCTCTCTCTCCCCCCATGTCTCTCTCTACCATCGACTCTGTCATTATCTCTCCCCCTCTCTCCCCCCATTTCTATGTCCCTCTCTCTTCCCTTTCTCTCCCTCTCTCACTCCTCCTCTCCTCTGTCCCTCTCTCTCTATATGTAAATTTGTTCTTCCCTCATCCTTTTCCCCCTCTCTCCTCTCCCTTCCCCTCTCTCTTACACATCTCTCCCCTACCCATCTCTGTAATATCCCAACCAACCTATGTGGCATTAATAAAAATATTATAGACGTAACCTTTGAAGACTGCGTTTCAAACTAATTTTATCCATTCTTGAAACTCAAATGACTTTGAGAATGATTGGAGACCATTTTTGTTTTCTTGGGGAACATAGAAAAATTTAGGAAAACCACCATTTCGTGGATTATTTTCTTGCGAATTCGGTTGGTGTGGGATCGAAACCGAAATGGAAAAAAAAGGAGATAGGGGATCCAAATAGAAATGGTTCGTCGCTTATCAGTTTTCAGTTTTGGACTGCTTATCATGCTTTTAGATGGCCAACAGACCTGGTTTCCTGCGGGCAGGTTGAGGCCAAGTTTTAACTGTTAACTTTTATATTTTGTAGCCTGCCTTTAAAATATAAATAGAAAATGGAATGGACCCACCGAATTTACAAAAAAAAAAAAGAAATGATTCGTCGCTTCTGAAATGGTTTTAAGTCATTTATTAAATGCCACACTACCATATATGTTCTCTGCCCTCATTTATTCATGACCCATCTTCCTAAGGGCCATACTACTACGTTGATCCGGATATTAGAAAGGAGATTTTTTTTTTTATGGTTCGAAGTTGGATGCCAGGGTCAAGATGTGAGGACCAAGAGTTCATATTAAACTGTGTGATATGATTCCATGCACAAAAATTAATATCACATAGAGTCGTGTGAGTTCAATTAATTTTTATTTAGTGCTGAAAGGTATGGTCGACTGTTATATTTCCTTTAAAATGATTTATTTGGAAGACTTTTAAAATGATTTATTTGGAAGACTCGTTGGTGCACTCGAATATAATTAACTTTTTGAATACCCTTGGAAACAATTTTGCAGAGTTCAGAGGCGTTACATCCCGTAAAGATTGTAGGGTTATTTTTTTGCATTAATTTCCATGGAAGTTTCACTTAAAAAAAATTCTTACATTATATTTGTAAAAGACGGGTTCCATGTTATCCAAGTTATTTTTCTTGAAAATGAAAATACATTATATTTAAAATATGGGTTTTATGTTATTTTAGTTATTTCTTTGAAAAGAAAAATAAATGAAGTGAGTAATTTATGAAATATTTTCATGGGGTGAAAAATAAAAAGAGAAAAGTTAATTAGATTAGTTTTCTTAGAAGGGTTTTTATGAAAAGATTATGTGCATTGAGGTAATGGAGACTGTGTTAGAAAAAAGAACACACGTTACTTGCATACAAGGATATTTTTGGGTATATATATATATAAGGAAAGTTACTATGTTAATTTTCTTGAAAAGAATAATCTCTTGAAAAGACTCCATGATTAGATGAATTGTGTTAATTTTTGATTTAGGTGTATAAAAGGTTAAGTTAACGTTGTTATGTTTGCCTAATTTTATGCATAAAAGATGGTTATCTATGATGATTTCTTGAAAGGAAGCATGAGAAACTACATGTAAAAAGACAAAAAAACTAGGTTATATTAACTTCCTTTTGAAAATGAAGTATGTATTTGTTTACATGAAAATAATAGTTAATGATGGTAGAATTCCTAAGAAGGGAGTATGTGTTGAAGAGCTATTATTATAAGCTCTTACATGCACAAAGAATAGCCATTTTTTTTATAAGGATATGTTCTTTGCATGGATAGAAGAAGTATCGAGCTATGTTTCTTTAGGAAAAATTATATGAAATTACTTTATGCTATCATAACTATTATGTTAGTTTCTTTTGGAATAAGATCATGTATATGCATGCAAGATTTTATTATCTTTCATTGGAAAGAATATGTATTTGTATGTGGAAAATGATAACATGTTGTGTTAGCTTACAATGGAAATGATTTTTTGGGAAAAAAGTTGAATTGCATGCACAAAAACCATAGTAATGTGTTGGTTTCCTTGGAATAGATATGGGTAATGTTGGTATAATCCTTGGAAAAGAAAACATGTATTTGTATGTTTTGTTGAATTAGTTTCATGGAAAAGAAAACATGTTTCTGCATGCCTTATTATGTTAGATTTCCTTGAAAAGGAAACATGTATTTGCATGCTCTATTGTGTTAAGCATTCTTTTAGGAAGATTTTTTTCGAAAGCATTTGCATTTGCATGCATATGAACAACATTCATTGTTTTGGCTTTCTTTACGTATTTGCATGCACCAAAAGTAATAGTTGAAGGGTTAGTTATTTTGATAAAGTTGATGTAATTCACATGAAGATCATAACTGATGTATTAGATTATTTTAAAGAAAAGTATGGACAATTCTAGCGATTTGTCTTGAAAGAATGTGTTCTTATGCGAGGGAAATATTAGTTAATGTGATATATATTTTATAGACATCCTTTGATGGTTACATGATTATAACTAGTGCATATGCAGTGTTGTTAAAGGAAGCATGTCGTGATATTTTGCTTGCATGCAATGAATGTACATGAATATATGGAGAAACATCACTAGTATAGATTTATGAATGGGTTGATTAATACTTTATGTAACGTTGACATCAATGTATGCTGAAGACAACAATAACAGGAAATGATGGTGACTTGTGAAAATGATATATTATGGTTAACATGGTGGCTGGTAAATAATTAATGGTCCATGCAGATGAGTGCGAGCTGCAAGATGGTCCACTATAGGAACAACCATGCCACAAAGATACGGAGATTGAAGATTAGTGGTTAAATGTTATCATAATGATTGTAATGGCTTTAAGATAAATATTTTATATTTAATTGACATTCATTGTAATATTTTAACATAATGGTTAAGGGATGGACTCCCTTATGAGCCATTGAGTGAGGGGTGAATTCCCTCACGAGCATTTAATAATAAAATTAAACGTTTGCTGGTTTTCACTCTACGGGGTTTCCAGGGTATATCAGTGTTTAATGATGTGATTGATTTCTGTGTCAGTTTGATGATGTTGATTCCTTGCCTGATGTGATATTCATAATGTCAAGTATGTGATTAATTAATCTGATTAAATGAATCATGAAATAGATGCATGGTTATATCATACAATTTATGTTAATATACTACAACAGTGGTTGTTAATGGTTATGCAACTTACTTTTCCTCTACTAAAGTTACTCTATGTACTGATGAAAATTCTATCTAATGGTTAGTGAGGAATCTGACATATTTATTTGGATGGTTACCCGTGGATAATTTGTGAAAAAAATATTTTAACGCCATTCATTTTCATTCGAAGTTACTGGGGTGTATTACAATTGGTATCAAAGCTGAAGGTTGTAGAACTAGTACCTTTGGGAATTGTTAAGCGGAAAAGAAATCAAGGTATGCTACTAGTGGGCATTAGCTTAGGTATGAGTCTAACAATATACATATTCATATATGCATTAGACTACTTTTGACATGACATGTGTGATTCATGTTTAAACTGCATTGAAGAGTAGTAAGTAATAAATTCTGCTGCAAAACTGTTTTCATAACATTTGAATCTTGATGAGGATAAAAGACAAAAAACCTTTGTTACGCCTATGAACAATCTTAAACTTTCATTAAGGAAGTAAGAATTAACTACCAAGCTTTGCATATATGAAAATATTATTGATGCATTTAATGGGCTTGACTAAATCTACAATCCACTACTTATGGAGAATAAATGCATGAATGAAAAAGATGGGGAAAGTCTTTGAAGAGGATAATAGAGTGTTTTAAAATGAAATTGAATGAACCATTTTAGATGTAAAAAATACACAATGGGTTATCCCTAAACACTCAAGCTAATGAGCAGGCTAATAAAGGGTGCAGATTGTTGAAGGGCATATATGACATTGATGGAAAAGTTGACACCAAATCTATCCATTAACCCATTCATGCTTACTAGCACAAAGATTGGCACCTCGACCCTAGCATTCATAGGAAAACCATGGATCAGGAAACAACATTTCTTTTGGATAGAATTGGATCAGCATTTTGGATGGAATAACATTTGAATGGAACAACATCTTGATGGAACAACTTATGGATGGAACAACAGGTGGAACATCATTGGAACAACAAATGGAACAACGTTGGAACAACAGATTGAACAACAGATGGAACAACAGTTGGAACATCAGATGAAACAACAGATGTAACAACAGATGGAACAACAGATGGAACAACAGATGGAATAACAGTTGGAACAATAGATGGAATAGCGTTGGAACAACATTTGGATGGAACAACAGCTGGAAAGAACAATATTTGGATGGAAAACAAAGGAACAACAATTCCTTTGGATAGAATTGGAACAACACTCACCATGGACAACATATGAACGACATTCGTTATGGATAGCTTTGGGCAGCACCAATCTAATTTTAAATGGACAAGCACAAATGCACATACCTCGGTAACTCGTTTTGTAAGCTCTATAACACATATGGGAACGGAATGCAGTGTAGATATAGGCAAAATAGAAATAAGGCGTCTATGAAGACAACCCTGTATGTAAGTAGGGGAACTTTTTTTGAATTTTGGCATGAAAATGATGTGATGTAATCATCCGGTTTAATGCCGCGATCTGGACGCAGATTAATGAAACTACTACTATTCTCTGTTAAAAAAAAAATGCACAATGGGTTGAGTAGTGAGACTTGAGTATAATGGCTATTTGTTGAATGAGTTGTGTCATGGCTGCATTAAGATTATTAGTAGCATTTATTAGTTAGTGTTTCATGACTAACTAATAAAACTTATATGCATGAATTGTTTTTGATTAAAGCTTATTTGATCCGGATTTTATGCAGGAACGCAAGAGAATACAGATATAACCATAGATACAGAGATGCAGCGGAAATAATGCTTCATTTTATTAATAAAAGAATGACTGCAATAAGCTTACAAACATAATGGAAATAAGCTAGGGCGCTGGTAGCGTATCTCTGAGAAGAGATGTAGCGTACGCAGGCCTCTAAACTATGTTACATTGAGGCTCGCAGGCCTATTATAGACATAATAGAAATAGATGAGCTAGGGTACTGGCAGCGTATCCCTGAGAAGAGATGTGGCGGCTACCAGCCCCTGAACTGTGTTACAATATAGGCATGATCAGAACAAGCGAGCTAGGGCACTGGTAGCGCTTATCTCTGAGAAGAGATGTATCGGCTCCCAGCCCCCTGAACTGTATTACAATGAGGCTCGAGGGCCTATTTATTGTTGAGAAACAATTTAGAATCTGAAACTTCCAAAACCCTAACCGTAGGAGATGAAGCGCCAAAGCTGTGGGCCTCGTTTGGGTAAATTGGTGGTTCAACTTCCTGGGGACGTAACTTTGGCATCCGATCTCCGTTTGACGCGCTCAATAGCTCATTAGAAAGATCTATTCGAGGAGTACAACTTTCGATGTGAGCAACATCGGTCCATGGACCCATGTTGCTCTCGATTTTCCCAAAAAATGTCATTTAGGGCCTCAAAATGGCTCCGGAAGTTTAGGACCCGAAAAACTACTAAAAATAGTAAGTTGTGCAGCAACTTAAAAACTGAACGAACTGATGGTGGGGGTTCAAATGGAATAGGTGGGTGGCCACCAATATCCACCTGGATCATTAAGGCCCCAAAACGGCTCCGGGTGTGCAGGACCCGAAAACCTGCTATAAATAGTAAGCTGTGCTGAAGCTTAAAAACTGAAAGAATTGATGCTGCGGGTCCAAATGGAATAGGTGGGAGGCCACCGATATCCACCTGGATCATTATTGCAAGTTGTAGACAAGTGATTATAGTAGTTACTTTATGTGTCAGTCTGTTGGTAACAATACACTAGCGGAATTGGAAATGTTGGAATGTTACCTTGACCATTATTGATATATACACATTAATGAATATTTGTATATACTTTTATGCATGACAACATTGTAGTCATGAAACTAAAATTATTGTGAAAGTGAATGCTTATTTACAAAATGCATATTTATGACTAGCGTTGTTGATGAGATTAAGCAGGGGTAGCTTAATGGCAACAATAAAACCTGTGAAAGTAAAACGTTGCAATGCGAATTGAAATCGTAAATGATAAAGTTTAATATTATGATATGCATGATTGTGTTATTTGGAAAATCATAATGTATACAACATGTATGTTAGTTATATTTCCTACCAATCTAGATATTGTGGACTCATGCCGAGGGTCAAGTATAATTGCATGATGTACACTAAAGTTTCTTTTTCTTTATGTATAATGTGCATATGGTTCATTATGTAAATTACTATGGGAAAGAATGCTAAAATAGAAAATTAACATGCCAGAAAATTATGGATAGTTGTGAAAGGTCAGGATGCCTTGGGTTGATGATGGTTGCCTGCCCGGAGGGGTTGATGGTGCTTTCCTGCCCACATTTCGTCTCCCTAGAGAGAGATGATTTCAGTAAGCTAGGAAAAGAGTTGGCCAATATGGTGAAGAGGGAAAAAGCCTGAGGCAATTATATTGATTTTGGATCCTATTGGAGGAGGCCTAAATTTCCTCATAGACGGGATGTTGTCAGAGGAATAGGCAAGACATTTCCAAGAGGAATATTGTATTGGGCCCTATGTGGTCATTTGAATTCTTGAGCTGGTTGGCTAGTGGAATTCAAGACTTGACCTAGTATGGTCTTTGTCAAAGAATTATTTGGATGTTAACATGACTCGATTTGGTTTTGGAAACTAGTTCCCATGGGTTGGGAGGAGCATTTTTTTTCCCTATTGTGGTTCTCATAATAGAACAAGTTAACTAATCAGTTATGTGTTGTATTAAAATGATTTTTTTTATATGATTGTGTAAATATCCTATGTGCATATTGACAGGAAAGAAGCCTAGCACTCGGAAAGGAATTACTGAAAGTATATGTTCCTTTATTGTATTAGTAATATTTTGAATGTCTTCTCAGGGGCTAGGACAATATGCACTTGGTGAATTAATTGATCATTTGTACGATTAGAGATCTAGGTGCTCTTTGAGTACTTTTAGAAGTACTATGTGGATGTCTTTAGCAAGAGCTAAGACAATGTGCATGTGGTGTAGTGATTTATAATTTTTATGATTAGAGGGTTGGTTCTCTCTAGGTACTTGTGCAAGTACTATGGTTAAAATATAAATTGATATTGCATAAATGAATGACAGTTAAAAGTATATTATATGATTGAAAATGTAGTGGCAGATGTGATTATGTTGGATTTGTTAGTCATACATTACAGGGTGCTTGTCATGGATTTTTGATGGGTTGTCAAACCATTGGAGCGCTTGCGTAAAAATTACCATGACTTCCAAGAGTAATTGAGAAGTAATGGTAAGTTGGAATAGAGATTTTGTTTTGTTTCTATGAATTTTAATAATGGCTAAGTGGTTGAAAGTAGAAATTGCTTATTTTTAAAGTTGTAAATTCTTATGACTATGGATAAAACAATATTGTTTCATTTAATGGTATTTTGGAAATGAAAGTCTTTCATTGTGAAGGGGAAGTATCTCCTATTTGGTTGTTTAGATTTCTATATCATAAGTAAAAATTGAATGATAAACACTGAGGAAAATGTTTACTTCAAGGGGGGGAGTATGTAATATCCCCAACCAACCTATGTGGCATTAATAAAAATATTATTAAATTACTATAGGTGTAACCATTCAAGAATGTGTTTAAAACTAATTTTACCCAATATTTATTCCTACTCCCACCTAGTAAAAAGTGAATGTAATATTATTACATTTTACCTAATACTCCCCCAACATAAATATTACATTTTACTAAATTTTCCCCTCACCCATGCTAATTTTATAGTTGAGTTTGTTTACTTTTATTTTTTTATTTTTTTTATTTATTATTATTTTTTTAAACTATAACGGTTATGGATTTTATTTATGAAAGAAAGAAAAGATGGGCCTTTGCTATGGCGACCCCTGTTACATTGCTGGTATCCTTCTTATGCTGCTTTTTGGATATGACAATTTCAAGCATTTTAGAAGGTACCTTCCCCATTCACAATGAAAATCCCTTTCATGAGAGCACATCCTTTATTCGCCATCCCGTCTGCTTCACTGTTAGAGTTTCTAAGGATGTGGTAAAACTTGTACGAGTCAAAATCGAGTAAGACTCTCTTCAATCTGCCCAACGTTTTGTTTAGACCAGCATTTCTGAAAAGGTCCTCCTTGATTAACTTTTTGATTAAAATCTCTGAGTCTCCAAAGACTTGGAGGTTTTTGGCGCCATTCTCTCTAACAAGAAGACATGCTTTGAGCAACCCAAGGATCTCAGCTTGATTGTTAGTTTTCATCCCTAGACCCCAGCAGAAAGTGTCTCTATGTGACCCGTCCGGGGAGTAGATTACCCCACCAGCACCGACAGCACCGAGATTCCCTTTGGATGCCCCATCAAAGAATATAGTGGTTAAGTTTTGAGCCCTCCACCAGTTTTGGAAGATGTCATCAGAAAATCTTATTCGCCAGTCCGGATTCGCTTTCTGAGGAGTGAGGAGGTACTTATGAGGATGAGGCTCTAGAGCTAACCACCTCTTTTCTTCTGGCGTGAGCAGAGGGTCTTCTTTGTAATACTGCTGTTGTGCTGCTTCCAAAAGGAGAGACTTGGCCTTTGCAGCAACCTGAGTCGGGGTCAGCTGCAAATCTTTGAAAATCTGCTGGTTGCGAGCCAGCCACAACTGCCAACACACGAATTTAGGGAAAGCTGTCCAAACTTTGCTCCAGAAAGACTTGGGAGGGATTCTTTGTGGATAGCAGGAACTCCATATGGAAAAGAGATCCGGGACAGAGATCTGAGTTGGGAGGGAAGTCTGAAATGCTTGGAGAAGAAGACCCCACACCTCTTTGGCAAAGAGACAGTCTAGGAATAGGTGTTGGGCAGTTTTAAGATTACATTTGCAAAGAACGCATCTGTGAGGCCCTTCGATCTTCCTTTTTATCAGATTTTCTCCTATTAAGAGTTTGTTGTGCGCCAAAGTCCAGAAGAAAAAGTTGATTTTTGGGAGAGCTAACGGCTCCCAAACCAATTTCCAAAAGGTGGGAGTATGAATGTTGTTCTTATTGCCCTGCAGGGCTCTATAGCCTTCTGCAGTAGTATAGACTCCTGTCCGGCCCCAACCCCACCTGTCCTTCATAGTTCTGTTAACCGGGGTTGCATCTTCAAGCAGGTCCTTAAGCAGATTCTGTTGCTCGATTAAACGAACAGGGACTCCACGAAAGTCCCATCCAGCCCAATCGCCACGATTGTCCCATTTTGATAGCTCGTAAATGCTATTCACCCCTGTGCTTTCCAGCCATTTTCTGAGATCCGCAATTTCATCGTTTTCAGCCAGTGGATCACACCCCATTATGCGATCTTTCCAAAGATGAGTGCGCTTACCGTTGCCTGGAATTCTATACATGTGATTTTTGAAAAATTTACTACTATTGCAGCAGAGCCTCCAAACTTGCGTGCAATTAACAGTATTGTCCAAGCGCATGTGCCTAAGAGCTTCATTGTCTGCGTATTTTTACCGAAGTGTAACACACACAGGGTGAGAGGGGTCGTGGATCAACTTCCAGAGAATCTTCCCTCCCAGCGCAGAGTTTACAAGGGAGGGGTCTCGGATTTGCAGCCCACCCTCATCGATCGGCCTCTTAAGAATATCCCAATTAACCAAATGTATTTTTTTGTCATTGCCTTTCCCACCTTGCCATAAGAATTTCCTAAGGAGTGTAGAGATCTGCTCCATGACATTTTTTGGTGCCAGAAGAAAAGCTGCTTGATATATAGGAAGAGCTGATAGCTGAGATTTGATGAGGATAGTTTTTCCGCATTTAGTTAACCAGTAGCCTCCCCAAGCAGTGATTTTAGATTTGATTTTGCTGATGATGTCGTTCCAAAGGGACCTCTTGTTTACCCCGGAGGAGATAGGGAGTCTCAGATACTTGAACCTGTCCCAATGTGCTTGACCTTTGAATCCGAGGAGCTTCGAAATGTTAGATATCTCTTGCTGGTTAGTATTCCAACTGAAGATTTCGCTTTTGCTCTTGTTAACCAGAGCGCCAGAAACCTTGCAATAACTTCTCAAAACAGTATCGAAGGCTTTTTCAATTCTGGAGGAAGCACCTCCAAGGAGCAGGGAATTGTTGGCAAAAAGAGAGTGGTTCAGGGGAGCTGATCCTATGGACGGTTTGAGGCCCGGGAGGGAGCCAACGTTTCTTTCAGCTGAGAGTTTTCTACTGAGGGAATCTGCCATAATGATGTACAGGAAGGGGGAGAGAGGGCATCCCTGCCTAATACCTCTCCGCGCTTGAAAGAAATTGGTTGGATGACCATTGATGAGAGGTGAAATCCATGGGGAATCAATACAGGCTTTTATGAGCTGAAAAAACTGCTGTGAGAAACCAAAAGAAAGCAGAACTTTGCAGAGGAACAAATGATTTACTCTATCAAATGCATTTTCCATATCAAGTTTTATCACCATACCTTTCTCCCCGCGCTGTTTGCTGGAATGGATGGTCTCCTGGACTTGAATAACATTATCCAGTATGTGCCTACCTTCCACAAATCTGCCTTGAGTGTTGGATATCAATATTTTGAGTAGGGGCTTGATTCGGTTTGCTAAGAGTTTGGCTATAATTTTGTAAGATGCATTACACAGCGAGATAGTCCTAAATCTTGCAAAAGTATCTGGATTGGTTTCCTTGGGAATTAAGGCTAGATAGGTGGAATTGGTTCCTCCTCCTATCTTAGCTCTTTTCATGTATCCTCTTATCATTTTGAGGAGGTCAGCTTTGATTATTTCCCAACATGACTTGTAAAAATGAATTGAAAATCCGTCTGGCCCAGTGGCCTTGTCGGAATCCATGGACCAGATAACATTGATAATTTCCTCCTCAGTAATGGGGCTGCAAAGAGCTGCATTATCTTCAGGATTGACGAGTGAAGGAATGCTGGAGAGGAAGTCAGCTGCTTCCTCGTCATTGCCTTGGATTCCATCGTTGAATAGATTCCTGAAATGTATTTCAGCAGCTTCTTTAACTTGGTGGAATCCTTTGCAGATTTGGCCCTCCGTTGTTTTGATTTCAGCTATATGATTCCTGGACAGTCTAGATCTGTATTGACGGTGGAAAAAAGTGGTATTCCGATCACCAGCCTTTAACCACAGGCTTCTGGATTTTAGCCTCCAGTATTCTTCTTCTGCTCGAAAGGATTGATAAGTAGATCGTTGGGATTTTACTTCCTTTTCCAAGAGCTCTGCTGTGATGTCTTAATTTTCCATTTCTGTTTGCAGGGTATGCAGGATATGAACTGCCTCTTTTCTTTGATTGATTGGAGTGGGTTCAGGCTTTTTTATCCAATCCTTCAACGCTTGTTTAGTGGCTTTCAACTTTTGTTCCCAGACATAGCTAGTGGAGCCTGAGAAGGGTTTAGCCCAAGCAGCTTCCACAATCTCCATGAAGCCCGCTCTCTCAATCCAAAGTGGACTGAAGTGAAAAGGAATGGGACCCAGATCTTCTTCAACTTCCAGGAGGAGCTGGATTGGTTTGTGGTCTGCGGTCAATTTGGGGAGAATTTTTGTGGAGATGATCTTATTATTCATCATTAGGGTGCTTTGAACCAGAAATCTATCCAGGCGGGCAGAAATGTGTTCCGACTCGGTCCGGTTATTTGACCATGTGAACCGCCCATGAACAGGAATGAAATCCAAGATATCCCAGCTCTGGGTGAGCTCCTCCACCGTGGCCAGCATGGGATCTCTCGAGCAGGAGCCACCCCTCTTCTCTTTTGATTTCAAAACTATATTAAGGTCTCCCGCTATAATAATGTTGCTAGGGGAGTTCTGCTCTAAAAAAATTGAGAGAGAGGACCAACATTCTCTTTTTTCAGAGTAATTAACAGGAACATAAATATTGAAGAGGGAAAATGTCAACTTAATGGATTTATGCATCAGTTCCGTGTAGATCCAATGCTGGGATTCATGAAAATTGTGGAGCTGGAAGGAGCTTTCTGCCCACAGAGTTGCTAACCCTCCAGAAGTGCCCCTGGCGCTGACTGCCTTTCCTGTACTTTTATTCCACTTTGAATTATTGATATCTAGAAGGGCTTGCCCTTCTATTTTGGTCTCTTGGAGCATGAGGATGTCTGAAGGTTATGTTTTCATTAGATCCTTGACTGCAACTATTTTGGCGGGATTCCCCAATCCTCTGCAATTCCAAGAGACAAGCTTCATTATTTACTTAGAGGAGGGTTGGGGCCTCCCTTGGAGGGCCTTGGTCTGGTATTTTGTCCAATGGACATTTCTATTGTGGCCTGGATTCCTTGTGTTATGTGTCTTTCGGCCTCTTCTTCTCTCTTTTCTTTGCGTGATTTCCTTCCAGCTCTTTTAGATGGGTGCTCATAGGTTTCATCCTCCGAGGATCCTGAGCTTTCTACTGCTTTTTTCCTAGTGGCTTCTGTGTATGAGGGTTTGGATGGACTGCCTTGGATGACTTTGGTCTGCATAACTTTCCCTCCTTCTTTTCTTGGGGGGTGCTTTCTGCCTGCACCAGATTTACCTGTTCTGAGACTGCTGGGTTGAGTTGTTCTGAAACTGCTGGATTGATCTGAATGCTTGCAGTTCCTTTAGGGTTTTCGTCGTCTTCATGGTTGGGCTTGGAACTGCTTGGAATCCCGGACGCATTACCTTTTCTAGCTCATTTTTTTGGGTGAGTTGTTTTCTGGACTAGAGTCCATTTCTCTCCATTTTGTTTGTCTGAGAGCTCTTCGGCCTTTTTCTTGCAATGCTTGGCGAAGTGTCCATGCCCGTGACAGTGTCTAAATTTAAAGGGGAGCTGCTCATAGTCCAGTTCCTGTACATGCGTCCATCCAGCGACAGTGAGCTTAATTCCTTCTGGTAACCCCTCCTCAAGGTCAACTTCAACGCAAATGCGAGCACAAGAATACTAATCTTTTCTTGCAGCTTGGTCTATGTATTTGCCCAGCGTGTTTCCGATGATCTCAAGTGACTTTTGGTTCCATCAGTGGAGAGGCAGATGTGGGAGCCTCACCCAAACAGGGACAGCAGAGGGAACATCCTGGGAAGGGTCAAAGTTCGGGGACCATTTGTTCAAATACAATCCCTGCGGTCCCATGAAGTATGGACCATTTCTGAAAATTAAGCTTCTTTCTTCCGGGTTTTCAAACACAAAGACAAAGTATCCTTTGCCCACAAAGTAGCTTTTGACCCCCTCCTTGGTCAGCGGTTGCCAGTTTCTTTTTGTCCAGTCTTCAATTGACTTGGGAGAAGGCCATAGGCTAGTGAACTAACCTATGAGGCCTCTCTCAGCCAGATTTAAAGCAGCTTTGTACGTCTCTTCTTCAGGGAGGGCCACTGAGGGGATCGTTTCCATTTTTTTTATAAACTTCTGAAGAGTCGCCGAAGGGGCTCTCTTCGGACCAGCAACAATCATTGCACGAAACGCTAGCACTTCAGGAGGCAATTCGGAGAGGGGGGCAGTGCCCCCGGAGGACTCCATGTCCGGAGAAGAGCGCCACTGGACTGAGCGCAGGAGCGCAGCAGCCACAGGGGCGCACAGAGGAGCGCCCTGCAACTCTGCAACACACTACACATAGGAAACCAGCAGCATCGAACAAAGAGAGAAAGATGCTCCGCACGCAGCCAAAAGAACTCAGGGGAGCCGACACCAAGCGCCACAACAGCTCAGTGCGCCGTGCCACCTAGGTATGCGTCGTGCAGGAACAGCTTCAGGACAGGGGACCTTGCACAGAAGGAAGGAGCCCGCCAAGGCGGCCGGAGGGCCAAGACCGGCTAAGGGCCACCGACACAGAGGAGAACCAGAAGCAGAGCAGCGCGGAGCGGGAAAAAAGTTAGTACAACTTATTTTAACTAGCTTAATGATAATAAATCTTGTTTACTTTTAAAATTTAAATATAAAGAAAAATTACAATAAAAGTGGACCAATTGAGGAGAAATATTGGGTAAAATATAATATCATAGTATTATATTTTACCCAATATTTCTTGCAAGCTAGTAAAAGTGGATGAAGGTAGGCAAAAATATCAGATAAAATGTAATAATTGCATTTTACCTAATATTTCTCCCACCTCCTCTCCTCGCCCCAACTCACTTTCATCGTTAAGCTTATTCATTCCTAAACTTACCATCCTAGATCTATCACAACTCTATTTTTATAACATATTCTTACACATAAATTAAGAGAATATATTATATATATTATATTAAATTGATTTTCAAAGAATTCATTAGAATTAAGAAGCAACTATTGTTTTGTACTTTGTGTAATCTTGTTTAATCTTACACTTCTTAAAAACACCTTCCTAAATCACCCAATATCCTCCAAGAAGCTCTAAAACTTTTGCGCATTATGTATTCATCCATTTAACAATAGAAACATAACATACAAAAAGACATAGGGTCATCGATCAGATCCATAAAAATGCAAAGTGTGAACATATCCATAATTTTTTTTTACCTTTATAGGCTACATGGATTCAATGCCATCATTTTATACAGCTAATTATGTATCTAAATATAACATCAAACTAAGATATATAGGATACTTTAATTTTTCTCTTAAATAGGTTATATTCCACATGAATACCCTGGGTCAATACCATAGATTCTTAATACCAATTTCCTTTTTTTTTATTATTATTAATTTTTGTAGGGTTATTCTTATTTTATTTTCACCGAGTTAAAATTTTTACATTATATTACCTTACATTAGGTTACACATCTCTACCATATTTTATTTTTGGTGAGTTAATGTTTACATTAACGTTACACATCTCTAGAATCCTAGGGCTTGAGAGTACCTCTCAACCTAATAAAAAATGAGTAATTTTGTTAAAATATATTAAAAAAACATTATATTATATTTTAAAATAAAAATATTATATTAAAGATTTTTTAGTGGAGAAGATTGGCTGAGACATGATCTGAGACATCCAAGCTAGGGTTTATTGAATCACACTACTCTGCTCTGCCATGGTAGAGTCAGGGAAGGGGAGGGGGGGGCGGGGCAAAGAGGCCCCCTCCTTCCAGAACACATTCTCCGGTAAAGGCAGGGAACTTGATGCGTCGCTCTTCACCAAGCTAACGACCTACAACGCCTTCCACTCCTCCAGGAAATCAATCGTCGTCGGCTAGGGAAAAAAAGGGACAAAGAAAGGTTCAAGATGATCCTTAACCTCACAGCCCAATGTTGCAGTGGGCTCTAGCCAGCCAAGTGCAGAAGGAAGATTGGCTGGGACATGATTTGAGACATCTAAGCTAGGGTTTATCGAATCACACTACTCTTCACCAAGCTAACAACCTACAACGCCTTCCACTCCTCCAGGAAATCAATCGTCGTCGGCTAGAAAAACAAAGGGATAGAGAAAGGTTCAAGATGAATCTCAACCTCACAACCCAGTGTTACAGTGGGCTCTAGCCAGCCAAGTGTAGGAGAAAAAAATCAGCCTCAAACCTAGTCAAGTAACAATTGCAAACCCAAGACAAAAAAAAATACCAATTCTAGAGATTCAAGACTCATATGTTGCTGCATATAGAGACTTCGTGTAGGAACACACCATAATTTGTATATTCATGGGTATATGGCGCATAGGGAAATCCCTAATGTTGTGGATTCAGACCAAATGACATCGAAAAGGAGAAATAAGACTGCAACTAGGCTCCAAGGGTTTCTTCACAGTCATATTTTATCTCCTGAAGGACCGTGACCATATCTTTGAATTTGGCATGTATTTCTTCAACTCGACAAGGTTGTATATGAGGGATTGGAAGGAAAAATTCACCCCTAAAAAGGAATATTTTACCAAGGTTCCCATTTGGGTAAGACTCTAGTCACTCCCCACGAACTGTTGTTCACCCTCTTTGTTGAAAGGAATAGGAGACGAGTTACGAGAATACATAAACATGTCAGAGGGTATAAGGAATGGTTACTATGTATCATACGCTAGAATATATGTCTACATGGATGTATCAAGAGATCTACTAGAGGCCATCAAAATGGTCTTCAAAGATGAGGTATGGCTCCAGAATATAGAGTATGAGCACATACCCTTCATATGCAGAAAAATTCATGAGCATGGCCATCTCTTCATAAATTGTTCCCAATATACGCAAAGGAAGGTACATGAACAAGGCTTCACCAAGGCAGCCCCCAAAAGCATGAACAAGAGGAAGACTCAAGGAAAACAGGGCCAACAACACTTAGAAAAAAAAAAAAAAGTTTGAAGCCTTGAAAGAAGTATAGGAAGAACCAACTTTATAATATCATGTTGAGGAGGAAAACGAAATGCTAAAATAAAACCCAATATTACAAAACCAAAATGCAGGGGAAAATACGAGGCACAACCACACTAAGAATTACTAGACATCAGAAGACACAGATATGGACCTTGGTCCCAGAGAAAAATCATTAAAGGACCACGTCATAAAAGAATCTCTTGAAGGAGTGGATCTTAACTTGATAGCAGAAGCATGGGACAAAAGTGGCCTGGCTACCATACCCAAGGAATATATCCAAAAAATAGAAGGAGCATACCTACTACAATAAGATCTAAAGCAGGTCACGACAACGAAAAAGCTGGAAGATAATGCCTACAAAGGAATTCTATCAAACATCACATCGAATCAGTACAAACCCAAGGCCCAAGACAAAAGTGAGGAAGGAAAACCACAATCCAACTCCTCCAGGAGCTAGGAGAAAGATTAATCAATGAGGGAAAGGTAAGATCTCTCACACTAACTTCCCATGTTTCTCAATTAATTTCATCTCATGGAACATTAGAGGATTAAATGGCCCTGGAAAAAAAAAGACTATTAAAACAAAGAATATTGGCTAGCAAACCATATGTAATGCTCCTCCAGGAGACTAAGCTTACAATGGAGAATTTTTCCACCTTGCAAAGGGAATGTTGCAAAAGCTATAACTACTTAGCCAATGCAACATGTGGAACAACAAGAGGGAAACTGATTCTGTGGAAGAGCTCACAATATCAACTGAACTCTCGGTGGCAACCAAAAGCTTTATCACTGTTGTCCTCAAAATAATAGGAACTGATATCACTCTAATAATTCTCAAAAGTTGTGAGATTTTTTATTTTAGTTTTAAGAATATCAGAGGTAACCACAAACCTAATTTTAAGCCTTAGGATCTATCCTTCCTAGTGCTTAGAGAGGGCTCTCTCTGTAAGATTTATCTTTGTTGATTATATTTGATTTTAGGCTAGTTATACGGGGTAAATTGGTTTTGGGGTTTTGATTTGATTTGGTGGGGAAATCACTTACTTAAATGGATAGCTATAGATCTGTATCCCATTGGAAAGATGGAGTCAATGTGTCAAGCAGTTAGATCAGGATCAAGGTCTAAAGGTAAATGTTTACAGGGCAAGATAGTTGAGTCACTTTAGATATTCAAGGCTGATGGTGAAATGGTTTGATCGGGATAAGAGAGAAATTAAGGGTTATTAAATCCAGATGGGAGTGAAAAGGTAGAGGTAAATCGAAATCAGGGAGCAATTAAGGGTTCCCTAATCTGGATATCAGTTGAAAACATATAAATGACAATTAGTAAAGATAGAGTGCTTTTAACAAATTCTGAAATAACAATTCCTGATTTAGCATTTAGATTTAGAACACATTCATGAATATATGGAAAACATAAGAAAATTGACAAGATAACAAGTGAAAATACTTCACTACAGTAGCCCAACATATGAATCCTGTAATATGATGTTTTATTTCCTGTGATCCAGTCTGCTGACTTGAAATTGATACAAAAACCCTTAGGTTCAGAATAATATGACTACAGAAATTTTCAGCAATTTCGTTCACTCTCAATACCTCAAATGATGAAGTATTTATACAAAAACTTGTTCAAAATATCCTAGAATAAACTTAGGATTTTTTCTTGGAAAATAAATATTTTCATGCAAGAAGATAGTGACAATTGCCTAACTAATTGCTAGTTGTCCTTTTTATTGAAATAAAATAGCATGTTGTTTTGATTTTATCACTGCTTTCTCTCTTTGCTATTTAATGAAGGATGCAGCTGGACAACTGAGGTGTCCTTCACGCTGGCAGATTCATCTTTAATCTAATTTTATCTTCAATGTTTCATCTGATACTCTTTAACTGATACACTTTCATCTTGATACTCTTTATTGCCAAAAATGTTACTGCTGATGTAAAAGCAACAAAATCTATTTTTTTTCCTTTTACTGCTCTATCTTCACTGTAATTTGATATTTATAGTGGATCAGTCAACTTCTCCCAGAAATCAGCTTCTGGCAATTTTATCTTCATAAGCCTTCTGAAATTTTCATCTGCCTCTGTGTATTTTGAAAATGTTGGTTTGTTCACAAATAGGTGCTTTACTTCATGCTGCAAGTAAAACATATTTTCAAAATTTTTATACAATACTTTCCCTGTTGGGATTCCCTGCAAAGCTTATTTATTTACCTATTCTTTAGCAAATTCTCTCATATTTTTCTCATAATCCTCTTGTTTCATCTATTTGTCATTGATTACCAGAGGATTAGGAAGGCCCTTTTGCCTTAGAATATCAAATTTAATCATAAATCTTGTAATTTCCATTTCCATGTTTTGGCACTTTTCCTCTAATTGTTTCATAAAATTATTTTTGGATATTACCTTCCTTACTTCAAGGATAGCCTCTGTTCTATCTGTAATTCCAATTTCATCCATTTCTTGTTTATTTTTGGAATTGAGAAATGTGATAATTTTTAAGGCCTCTTCAGGTTTTTTACCTAGCTCCTCTTTTGTCTTATGTATTGCTTCTTTTGCTGACTTTAGTAAATCTTTCTGCTCATAGATTACTTGTATGGATGGCCAAGTATCATTGATTGCCTCAATGATATTGGACCACAATTGTTGTTTAACATGTGCCATAGGTTCTTTCAAAGTTAATTGTTTCTTCTAACTTCTTGAGTTGTTCATTCAACCTATTGGTATTTTGCTCTTCATTTTTAGCATTTATTTGTGCAATCTTTTTAGCATCTTCAAGATTTTTTATCTGTTCTTTTAACCTGTTAATCTCATTTGTCTATATGGACGTGTCTCGCATTGCCTTTGTCAATTTACTTGCATCATCTGATTGTTGGATTGTTGTTGTTGAAGGCTCAGTGGCAAAAGTTATTGATGAAGTGACTGGAACCACTGTGGCCAATGGAAGTGCCAGTTTTTCTGCCATAGTATATGGTACTTTTGTTGTAACCACAGGAATCACAGTGGTAAGGGACTTCCTGAGCTTTGCTGGCTTCTTTATCTTGGACCAATTTGTCCATCTCAATCTCCATTTCTTTAATATGGGATGTCAGCTGCAAAATGAGACTCATCATCTCATATTTTTTATTAGAACCCTGTAAAATCTCCTTGGCATGAGGATGCTCTATAGGAGGAAATTTCAACTTTTTCTTAAGTGCAACAATATCAACATTCTTCTTTTTTATCAATTCTTCTGCAACTTTTACATTCTTAGGATCATAACCTACCTCAATCACTAACTCCTCCAAGGATTTGATTCTAATATCCTTTGCATATGAAGAGGCTTTCTCAAGTTTAAGTTGATCTCTTACATTTATCAAAGTATTTTGAAGCTTTTGTGCACTCATGGCCTTAGTAGTCATTGTGGAATAAAGCAACTCTCCTGCCTGTTTATGGAATTCAATTTGGTCTAGGGGATGAAGATCTTGGACTGGAACTTCAAAATCAATCTTTTTATATTCAGATGCTAATTTAGGAGTTGGTACTGTGGGCTGGAGCATTGTCATTAGCATCTTTTTGTTTTTGTAATCAAAGGCTGAAAGAAGCCTGTTTTGAATGATAGGAGTCTACTTTAAGTACTAAGAATATATTTCATTTTTTATTTCTTCATTTTTAGCTTTAATCTCCTTGTACCTTTCCTTGATGTCCATATCCTTTTCTTCTGTTTGCTTTGATGATGAGGGGAACAAGTATCCCAAAAAGGAATGCGATTTTTCAAACTGGAACTGTGCACGCTTGACCTAGGCCGCCGCTTGCTGGTTTCCTCTCCGATCGAGGCCGCTGGCCTACCATGGCCCCTCTGGATGCTGCATCGGAGGGCTCGGACGAACAATCTACAGCTTCAACTTTTTTTGCTTTGATTAAATCTCTACAGCCCCAACGCCCTCGCCCTGCTCTTTCGAGGTTTGTCAAGAAGTTAGATGGACTGCAAGAGGTCAATCTGCCTCCTACACTTCCACGAATGGCAACACTCTCACTTGCTGAACGGGGACTTATTGGTCAATTCACCGGCTTATGGCCATCCCCGAGAACAGTTCAATGTTGGATTGAAAGAAACTGGGAAGACAAAGTAAGCGATAAAATCTCCATTCGTTTCTGCGGGAAAGGATATTATACATTTCATTTTGAATCTAGAGAAGACAAGGATTTAATATTCAGAAATGGTCCATATTTTATGGACTCTCGTGGACTGTATTTGAACAAATGGACTCCAGACTTCGATCCTGAGCTGGATGTCCCTAATGCAGTCCCGTTCTGGGTCCGTCTTCCGCATCTCCCGCTCCACTATTGGGGAGATGACTCGGTTTGAGCTATCGGAAATGCTGTAGGGAAATACATAGATTGGAGCGAGCCCAAGGACAATATGCAAGCATGTGCGCATATATGTGTTGAAGTTGATCTCGGCAAGGGTCTTCCAGAGGCAATCAAGTTAAAGGTGGATGATTGGACGCACATTTAGCAACTGGAATACAAAAAAATTCCTTTTAAATGCAAGGTATGTCACGAGTACGACCATTTTTCCAATCGCTTCTCTAAATTAGTTAATGTTGAATCTGCTCAATCTGAGGAACAATGGGAAACTGTTAAAAAAAAGAAAACTGCTACTGCCCCGAAAGCAAACTCTGAAGCTACCCTCCCCAAAGCTGCCCCTCCTAAATCTACCCCCTCTTCAGCTCCTCCCAAAACTACCCCCTCAGCAGCTCCTCCCTCCTCCTCTTCCATGGGCCCTCCCATCATTCCCACCCCAGGCTCGATTTCTGACTCTCCTTTGAAATCTTCAAATCCCTTTGGCGCCCTCTCCCTCCCTGAAAATGACCCCCTGATTTCCCTTGAAAACGCTCCTCCCATCCCTTTTTCCCTTTCAAAAACCTCCCCCTCCCTTTCCCTTGAACCTCTCCCATCCCGATCAACCAGGAGCTCCTCGAAAGAGCATGGTGTCAATCAAGAATCTAAAAAAAAAGGACCTGGCAGGAAATCTGGAAAACAGCAAAGGGATGAAAACGCCCAAAACGATATTGCCATGGGAACTCAAAATCCCATATAAACTTATATATTGGGTCAAAACAGCAAAGAAACAACACACATGGAGCATGGGGGACAAGCATCTCTCCGAATCCCTCATACTCAATGATGAAAGTAATATCATGGAATTGCAGGGGACTGGGGCACCGCTCTAAAACTACTGCCCTGAAAGATCTAATAGATCATGAGAAGCTTGGAATTCTAATGATCCAAGAAACTAAACAAAGATTTCAAGAGATGAAAGGAATTATAGAACATCTTAGACAATACGATGGCCATATATGTGAATCAAGAGGAGCTTCCGGTGGAATCACCACTATTTGGAACAAAAATGTTTGGACATGCACATCAAATACAATCAGTCAATTTTGGATCAAAGTCACATTAGAGAAGAAAGAAGAGCACAAACAAATAGTCATCTACAATATTTATTCACCGAACCATTTCAGAGATAAAGAGCAGTGTTGGGTCACTCTACAAGAAGACATTGATGTCGAAGACAACAACAATATCATTCTTGGGGGAGATCTCAATATTATATTACATTCTAATGAAAAAAGAGGAGGTGTCTTTGCATATGATCCCTACAGAGCAAAGCTGGAAGATATCATGCAAGAGTACGACTTAGTTGATGTCATTCCAAAAAACCGGAGATACACTTGGAATAATCGCAGGTTGGGCAAAGACAACATAATGGAACGGCTTGATAGAATTCTGATAAATACTGCTCTACTTTCTGAGTACTCCACAACTTATGCTGCAATTCTTCCATATTTGGCATCCGACCACTACCCCACAAGCCTTGTCCTTGAGACACACTGTCCTTTGGGGCCGTTGCCCTTTAAATACAGCTCCCTTTGGCGCAGCAATCCAATTGTGGACCAGATTGTTAAAGCAGCCTGGCAGCACCACATAGAAGGATCTCCGGGGTTCATTTGGGAATGTAAATTGAAAAATACAAAACATGCATTGAAGGACTGGGTGAAGCAGCATTACAAAGAACCAGAAAAGGCCAAATCTGAAATAAAAAATAAATTGGAAGAAAACCACAGAAAAATAGAGGAGAATGGGCTCTCCCAAGAGGATAAAGCACTAGAAGACGATTTATATTATCAGCTGTACCGTGTTAATAGAGAAGAAGAGAAAAAGTGGAGAATAAAGTCAAGACAACTATGGCTTCAAGGAGGGGATAAAAATTCTGCATTCTTCCATAAGCAAGCAACTGTCAAGAAAGTCAGAAATAATGTCACCGTGATCAATGATGAGGAAGGTCGTCCTCAAAAAACCCAAGAAGCTATCAAACAAACAACCTCAAATTATTACAATTCTCTCTTAACAGAGATAAAAGAAACAGAGGATTATTCAGACCTCCTACAGCACTTGCCCAAAGGAATTAGTGAGGACAACAATACAAATTTAACCAAAGAAATTGATGAAGAAGAAATACAAAATGCCATTTGGGCGCTTCAGCCAGATAAAGCCCCAGGTCCAGATGGCTTCCCAATATGCTTCTATAGAACATACTGGGGAAAAATTAAAAAAATATATTGTCAAGATGCTAAGATGGGCTCAGCGCAATTGCAAAATAGGAGGTTTTACTAATGCCACCCATCTTGCCCTTATTCCAAAAGAAAATCAACCTTTGTCCTTCTCTCGTTTCTGACCCATATCTTTGTGGAACTCATCTTACAAAATCTTGACTAAAATATTGGCCACTCACCTTAAACCTCTCCTCCCCTCTCTCATTTTAGAAAACCAAGGGGGTTTTTTAGCCAATAGACAAATCTCAGACTCCATCCTTCTTGTCCAAGAGGCTATACATTCCAGTCAAGCAAGAAATGAGAAAGGCTTCATCTTAAAGTTAGACTTAGCCAATTCCTTTGACCGAGTCAGGAACTCCTTCCTTTTTTTTGTTTTAGAAAAAATGGGATTTGCTACATCCTTCATCGATCTTATTAAAGCTTGCATAACTGGCCCTTGGATCTCCCCTCTTATTAACGGTAGACCTGGACCGTCCTTCCAATCAACTCGAGGACTAAGACAAGGCTGTCCGCTCTCACCTCATCTTTTTATTTTGATGGCTGAATCCTTCAGCAGAGCTCTGGATTTCAACCGGTGTATGGGCCTCATAACCAGAATTAAATTTGATAATGGAATCAAGAACATCAACCATTCTCAGTTTGCTGATGATACACTTTTAATGGGGGGAGCCTCAAATATCATAGCCAGCCGCTTCAAAACTCTCCTTGATAAATACATGAGCTATTCATGAGGTTTGATAAATTACTGCAAGAGCTGTATTTATGGGTGGAACGCCTCTGCTCAAACTTTGCACAGTATTGCCAATACTTTTGGAGTTCAATGTAAGCTGGACTGGGAGCATTTTACTTATTTGGACATGCCAATAGTGTCGGAAATTTGAAAGCAGCAGCCTGGGAAGTTATTATTGATAAGATGAAAAGGAAGGTACATCAATGGGGCACCTCTTGGCTTAATCCAGTAGGGCGCCTAATCCTTCTCAAAGCTGGTCTCTCTTCCCTGCCCTTGTACTGCTTTACACTCCTGCAAGCACATGCCAGCTTTCACAACAAAGTGGATGCTCTCCTTCGTCACTTTCTTTGGCAAGGGGGGAGAACTGAAAATAAAATAAAATATAATCTAATAAGATGGAAGCAGGTCATTCAAATGCATGAGAAAGGAGGGCTAGGAATCAGATCTTCTAAACTTCTAAACCTTGCCTTTGCTGGCAAACTTGTTTGGAGATTCATAACTGGCAAGAATGCTTGGTGGAAGACAGTGCTAGAAAATAAATATCTCGACTTCCCAAGACATCAGATTTTGGAACATGAGCTCCCTAACAGAGCGTGCTCAAAAATCTGGAAGATGTGCAAGAAAGAAATACCATTTCTTGAAAAAAGTACTTCCAAAGTGCCCAAAGGTGGCAGTCACATTAGAATTGGGGAAGATAAAATAATGGGGCAACAGCCCATAAGCAAATGGCCTGGTACACAGCAGATTCTAACCTTTCTTAACAGCACAGGGATACAAAATTTGGATCAAATCTCTCAGTGGGATGCCCACTCTCATACTTGGAAAGATTGGACCTTCCCACGCATTCCTGCTGATATAGAAATCAACCTCATCAATCTGCAAAAATATCTCCATGGTATAGCACCTTCAAAACGCTTTGTAGCTGATGATTTTCGATGGGATCCTTCAAGCACTAACTATACTATTAAAGCTTCCTACCATCATATTTGCAACATCGATTTTCCCATGTCTGTTTGGGCGCAGTGGAGACTAGTATGGAAGGCGGAGTCTCTTCCAAAAATTAAATTTTTTCTATGGATTCTCCTAAGAGGGAAAGTCCTCACCTCTAAGAATCTTAAAAAGCGAGGAATAAATGGCCCATATCGTTGCCCAAACTGTCAATCAGATGAAGAAACCAGTCAACATCTTTTCATAGACTACCCCTTTTCCATAGCTTGCTGGAAGGAAGCTTTCCGAAGCCTTAATCTTCCTTGGGCGCCGAGCACTAGCATACATGAAGCATTGCAAATGTGGAAAAAAAGCTCTCCGTGGAAAAAAAAAACAAATAAAATTGCACGAAGAGTCTGGAATGCCTTGCCCTGTACTCTTCTATGGAACATTTGGTTGGCAAGAAACCACATGGTCTTCAAAGACAAAGAAACCAGTGTCAGAATGCTCTATAACAAAGCTTGGAGTCTCAATTTGGAAGCTCTTTCCATGAAATGTCAAGGGCATTTAAACAAGATGGATCTCCATGTTGAAGAAAGAAATTACCTTGGGTATCTTCTAGACAGAAACAACATAGCACAAAGCAGAAGTAATATTAGTAGTAGAACCAACTCTAGGTATAGCTGGAAAATCAGGATGAAAGACATGAGGAATTTTCACGATGGCTCAGGAACAACAACATTCATTATCTCTTTTTCGATGGCGCCTCCAAATCCAACCCAGGAATGGCTGGGGCTGGAGGAATCATTTGTAATGGTAATGGTGTTGTCTTAACTGAATATGAATGGGGACTGGGAAAGTTATCCAATAACAGAGCAGAAGCATTAGCTCTTTATCAAGGTCTGCTACAGCTACAGAGACTTGGCATATGCACAGCAGTAATTATTGGAGACTCGGCCATTGTAATTAGCTTGATGGTCCACAACAGAAAAGCCCCCAAATTGACTCTACAGCAAATTATAGATCGATGCCAAACTCTTGATCAGCAGATGAAAGGAAACCTCTTTTACCATGTTCTACGCTCCCTCAACAAAGAAGCAGATAAACGGGCAAACAGAGCATGTCTTCATAATGTTGGAAACCTTCGTTGCAACGGCTCTGATCAGCAGTGTTTCTTGCCATGAACAAATTTATTATTCTTTGCAGGCTCATCACACAAAGGATCTATGCCCTCTCTACAGCAAACCTTCATAATACAGCTACAAAACACCGAAAGCCCTTGCTCCTCTCTATAGCAACGCCTCATAATAGAGCTATAAATCTCTGTGAAGCAAATCTCACGAATGCAATGCCTGCAGAGACTTATTCCTACATCCTCTATGACCTTCCCTTAACTCTTGCGTCCCTCCCTGCTCATTACTTTTCTCATGAACCAATCACCATCCATCAAACAACCACTCCTCATCCCCTCGAATTCTGCTTAAGCCATGTGCGTCTCAATAGCTTCCGCGGATCAGTCTGTTAGTCAATGCTGCGGCTCTGTTTGCCCAGACAGGACTGTCTTTTCTTGCATCATTGTTATGGTGTCAATTTCAGCTTGGCAATAGCACATAACTTTGAATCGGATGGAATTTTTGAAGTTCTCAATGGACGGCAAATTCATCATTTACACAAAGATCAAACATGAACTGCAAATTCTGCTTTCTTTTATTCCAGTTTGTAAGACTTTACACCATTTCTTCCTTCCTCACAATGAAGAAATATGTATGTAAAAGGGAAATAGGCACAAATAATGTCTGTAATTGGCTCACTTCTCGTCAAGATTACCATGTAATTTTGGAGCTTCGTCTCCTTTACCTCTTTTTTTGAATACTAAACAGCACCCAAATTTGTGAAAATAAAATAAAATGTGATGAGGGAAAATATACTAATCCTAGTATAAAACATGACATAGGAATGAATTTCATTGTTGTGTGTCCCTTCATAATGTTTTTACACTTAGGATATGGTATTTTTTGGGTTTTTTTGGTAAAAGGGGAATTAGTCAAAGGGTTTTACTTTCCTTAAGTAAAATAAGTTTTACACCTAGGAAAAGGGGAATTTTTGCAAGTGAAACTGAATGATAATGAGAAAAAAGGGAAAAATGAAAGGGAAATAATAAAATGGAGGGGATGAAGTATTTTTACAAGGGGATGATTTTTGAAGGAAGTTAGTAAATGAATCACCAATTTCTACTTATCCATGATTGTAAAAACTGCTTCTACCTACCCATACGCTATCCTAACATTTTTTCTTCATTTACCTGGGTGCATTTGAGTTTGCAAACCCTTGTTCATTTTTCTTTTAAAACAAAAAAATAACTAATTCTATCCTTATTTCTTCCAAGGGATCATATTAAGCTGTTGAGCCCTTTATTTTCTCTATACCTAACTACTGAATTTCCAAGATTAAATTTTTTGGCTAGATCTTTATTCTCTATCTATCAGCATGAAATTTAAGGCATGAAAAGTCAAGATTAAGCTATCTGACTTATCATGGATTATGGCATTTTGAACAAGCTGCACATAATATTTATTTTTGTAGAAAAAGTAAATAGTAGTGGCATTTGGATTTGCATCACTTTCATGTTTTATTTTTATCTTTTTTTTGTTTGTGGTCCATTTTCTATTCTTTTTTATATTTTTCTTTTAATTCCTTTGATTTTTCTTTCAGGACTTTTACCCTCTTTACATTTTTTATTTTATTTTTCTGATACAATAAAACAATTTTCAGAAAGAAAAGTATGTACATATTACAAGACTAATCAAAGTCAATTCAAAAATTATGAATCCTATTATTATAGGACCCTAACAGTGGCTCCACATGGGGATGGAATTTCGTGGTGAAATGTCAAGAACTTTGAGACTATTAGCCTTTGAATTTTGACTGTGTTGGCCTTGGAAATGTTTTCTAAGCTCTACATTATTCTTACTTATGATATTTATCCTTCAAAGCTTAGGGTATTCTCTCTGGGTTTCAACTTTGCTAGAAAAACATCCAATCAAGTCTAAAATCTGCAATGTTATGTACAATGAGTAAAGTAAACAAAGTGAACTATTTTTTATTATGAGGAATAGTAATGCTTCAACATTCTACCATTGACAAGTCCACCTGGCAGATATGATCCATCCAAATCCTTCAAAAAGAAAGCACTGTTACCTCTGTAACCATAAATAACACAAGGGCATTTCCATAAGAAATCAAATTTCCCATGTTTACCTTTCTCTTCCCTCCTTGAAAACCACTTTATAACTTTGTCACCTATATAGAAATCATCTTCCTTAGTCTTCTTGTCAAAAATATTTTTAATCTTTTCTTGGAAAACTTGAGACTTAAGATAGACCTCTTTCCTGGTTTGTTGCAAGTGTATGGTTTTGTTTATTCTTCTTTGGATATCATTAGTTTCAACCTATAGTTCTCGAATTATCTTCATTATTGGTACTCCTAAAGAAGATGGAAAAATAGCATCCATCCCATAAACAAACTGGTAAGGGGATGTACCAATAGATTTCTTTGTGGCAAGTCTATCTGCCCATAAGGCATTCACTAACCTCTTATTACAGGTTTTCTTATTGTCTTCTAGTAACTTCTTGATGATGTTCATAAGGTTTTTATTGGAGGATTCAAAAAGGCCATTACCTTGAGGGTAGTATGCAGTAGAATGGCCAAGGGTAATGTGATTTTTATGATAGAAATCAATCATCTTTTTGGACTTGAATGCAACTGCATTATCAGTTCTGATCTTTTGAGGGCATCCAAATCTTGAGAGTATATTGTTTTCTAAAAATGAGATTATGACAGTATCAGTGGCTTGCCTAGAATGTATGGCTTCTATCCACTTAGTGAAATAGTCTGTGGCTGTCAAAATCGACTTGTGTTGGGCTGAGGATGGGGGGTGAATTTCACCAATGAAGTCAAGACTCCACTGCTGAAAAGGCATTTCTGCTGAGATGGGTTTTAAGGGCAAGGATAACAACTTTTTCTTTCCTTCAAAGATTTGACACTTATGACAGGAGGTCACATACTTTTTTACATCTGCAAACAAAGTAGGCCAGTAAAAACCAACTCTCAAGATTTTATCTGTAGTAGTCTTCTAGTAGAGATGTCCTCCACAGTCACCTACATGAAACTCTTCCAAGACTTTATCAGCTTCTTCTTTAAGAAAACAATTCAATAAAATACCACCCCGATCTTTCCAAAATAGTGCATTTTCTATGATACAAAATATTAATGCCTTTAACTTCAAAAATCTAGATTTAGTTCTTGATAATCCAGGAGAAACTTGTAAATTTCGTAATACAAATATAATGTCTGTATACCATGGTGAGTTTGAAAAGGCTTCACTGATCTGGAGTCGCCATCTCTTCTTGATCATCTATTTGGTCAATAAAATTAATATCTAAAGCATGACAAATTCATTTAGCCATGAGTTTGGCTAAACCTCGACCTTTTATAAGTTTGGTGGGTTTGATTTCTATGTCATATTCCAAAATGGTGGCAATACACTTGCCTCTTTTACCATCAGTCTCATTCTATGTCAGAATGTCCTTTACAACTGCATTTGGAGCATAAGCAATGATATGTGAATAAAGAATGTACACTCTAAAGTCTTTGATAGCCTTCACCAAAACTAGTGCTTGCTTTTCCATTATGTTATACTTTAAAGTGGCATATTTGACTGATTTGCTGAAAAAAACAATGAACTGCTCATAGCCCTGATCATTTTTCTGCAGTAAAACTGCAGCAATAGTGTGTTTCGAAGCAAAATAAAAAATAATGAAATCTTTTTTGAAATCAGGACTTATAAGGACTGGCGTTTTTGTCAAGGCTTGGTTAATTGATTCAAATGATTGGTTGGCCTCCATAGTCCATTTAAGTACTGAGTCTTTTTTCAACATATTGTTAAGTTCTCTAATTATTTCAGCTAAGTTAGAGATGGATCTTCTGAGAAAATTAATTTTACCTAAGAAAGCTTGCAATTCTTTAATATTCCTAAGATGAATAATGTTTAGAATGACCTCTATTCTTGTTGGGTCTATCCTAATTCCCTCTTTAGATATGATATGTCCTAACAATTTACCTTCTTCCAGTCCAAATAAAGTCTTTTTAGGATTTAGAGAAATGCCAAATTTCCTACATTTGATAAATACTTGTCTTAGATGATCTAAATGTTCATTGTCACTCTTTGAAAATACAGTAATATCATCTAGATAAATCACAAGGAATTCATGGATTTCTTTAGCAAAATCCATATCCATAGCTCTTTGAAAAGTGGCTCCTGCATTCATTAATCCAAAAGGCATTTTCACATATATGAAAGTGCCCCAAGGAGTAGTAAAAGAAATTTTAGGTTTATCTTCTGGTTGAACTAGAATTTGGTTATATCCGGAGAATCCATCAAGTAATGAAATTCTGGAAGAACCAACCACCCTTTGTAAAATGTGATCCATCTTGGGGAGAGGGTATTTGTCTTTTAAGGATACTTTATTTAAATTTCTAAAATCAACACATAGTCTGATTTCTCCTATCTTTTTCCTAGTGGAAACTAGATTTGAAACCCAATCAAAATATTTGATTGGTTCAATTATTTGGGCTTCATACATTTTTTAACCTCTTTCTCAATTAAAGGCATCAAAACAGGATTGATCCTTCTAAGCTTCTGTTTGAAAGTTTTTTTTATTTTCTTTTATGGGTATTTTGTGTTGTATTATGATAGTGTCATAGGATTCAAGTCCTCATAACTCCATGCAAATACATCCTGAAATTCCTTAAACATAGCTATGTATTTTAATTTTTCTTCCTGAGGTAAGGATTTTGAAAGTTTTATCATCTTAGGCTTTGATTATGTTCCTATATTACACTCTTCAATATCAGATCTTAATGGTTCCATCTTAGGTTTCCTTGCAACATCATTAGAATCAAAAAAATATTCTAAAGGGGCTAATCCCTTAGGTAAAAAGTTATTCTTAAGGTTTAAAATGTTAGATTCATCATCTGCTAACTCTTCAATATCTACTTTTTCTAAGTTATCTATTTCTACTTGAGTAAATTTAGTGGGTTTAGCAAAAGATAAATTATTTACATCTACGTTGTTTATATCAATCTCACTATCTATGGTTGGATCTACTGTACAATCTGTGTCTATATTACAATTCTGAAATTCTCCTTCATTGTTCATGAAATGATAAATCTGTTCATCCTGTGAAAATATTTGCCAATATTTTAGATTATCTGGAATTGTAGGCCTATGTTTAACTTCTGCTGTATATTTATGATTTGGTTGAAATGACAGATTACAAGTACTAGCAAAAGTTGCTAAGCTATGTGCCTGTATATTTTGTTTTCTAGGAATTGCAGCAAAGTCACATTCAAGTAGTTCCTTAATCAGATCTAAAACAATTTCTCTATATTGGCTTAATCTTGGATTATATACAGAATATTCTCCTGTTATCTGTTTCACAATTAACTAAGAGTCTCCCATGATTGACACTCTCTTGGATCCTAAATTTCTAACAATATGCAGTCCTAAAATAAGAGCTTCATATTCAGCCATGTTGTTTTTACATTTGAAATTTAATATAAAAGCATAACCTTGTGCATGATTTTTTTTCCATATTATGTATCCAAACTCCTGCTCCTGCTCCTACTTTGTTAACTGATCCATCAAAATCTAGGTGCCACATTGGTTCATGAAAAATGTGTCACTGTCTGGTGCTTTCTTTTTCTGTTTTAGTTCAATATTGTTCTTAATGCCAATTTTAGAATTACATAAAATGAGTGAGTCCATGTCAGAGGGTGTAGAGTAAATAGGATAGTTTCTATGTCTTTCTACACTACTAACCATGTACTTCATTAATGTCTCTCTGTAAAGTTTCTTGGGTTGGAAAAAAACTGATATTGTTGCATAAGACATATCAAGTTGTAGAGATCCCTGCAGTTTAACTCCCCATGAGCGAGATAACATCATTCCATATTTGGGAGGAATGTCATCTACTACAATATCCATGACTATGCTTTTTCCAGGGTATTGAACTAAAGTAACACATAAATCTTTTATCAAACCGAAACATTTCACTTTTCTGGAGTCAAATGAGAAGAGATCTTTGTAAGGTCTAGTGATGTCTAAATTCAAGGTTTCCATTATTTCTTTTGGCATCAAATTGTATGAGGCCCCTGAATCTAGCATTGCATTATGTAAAATTTGATCATGAACAGTTAAGCTAATGTAGAAAGGTGGAACTGCCCCATCTTGGTGTTTCCCATTAACATCAGGACCAAAAATTAATTATGGTTGATCATCACTCAAATTTACTGAATCTTCTCCATCATTCATGTTTAAAGTCTCAGTGATATGTGTTTTGTACAGATCATGTTTTACCAACTCTGTCAAAGGAATTGGTATCTTCAATTTGGCAATTTCAGCTTGGATATTAAATGGTACTTGTGATTTTCCTAGATGAATTATTTCTTCTTTTGTAATTGTAGTTTGGGTGGGTTTGTCTTCTTTTTTTTTACAGTTGGTTTCTCATTTTCTGTTTTTATTTCCATTGTCTTACTGATTTTAGTTTTCTTTCAGGGATAGTTTGAGAAGAAGTGGAGGTCTTTGTAGATTTTGTGGTTTCTGCAGCTGTTTTAGCAGTGGTTGTTTTAGGATCAACTGATTTTGGATCAGTAGTAGATGTTTTTGAGTCTGAAATTGTTGTTTTAGTAGAAGTAGTTGTCTTGGCAGCAAAATTTTTTTGAGGATCTGTTGTTGTTTGGACAACAACATCTATGATGTCAACAATTTTAGGACTAGGTAAAATTTTGGGACTTGAAACTTTCTGAGTTGAACTTGAGTTTTACTTGGTTTCCCTAGGGAGAATTTGCAGAAATTTAGAAGTAGGAGCCTCTACTGTTTTCTTTGTTTCTATTTGGGCAGATATTTTAATAGAAGGCTCTACATTTTTCTTGCTCCTAAGGTTATATTGCTTATGAACTTCATTAATTTCAAACTCATAACCTTGCTTGTAATCAAAAGACTCACCAGAATCTAATTGTAGTAGTTGTAATTCATATAAATCTTGTTCTTCTTGTGTAATAAAAATGGTGTTATAATCATTAATACCCATTAGATTAATGGTGTCTTCATCATCTTCATTTTGATGGTAACTTTCAGCATAGTTCTCTTGGAAAGGTGGTCTTATTGTTTGGTCAGGTGCTGATTCTCTAGATTTTCCAGTGTTGGTGTTTTTCCTGAAATTGGGATTTCTAATTTGAGGTCCTTGTTGTTGGTTATCCCACTGTGGCTTCCTTTCCATATTGTCTAACCTGTCCATCATTCTCTCTAATGTTTTTGCTAATTGATCTATTTTCAAATCTGAAGTAGATGTTTCTTCTTTTATTGTCACTCTCCTTTCATTTCTTAATCTAGCTTTCTTTGCTAACAAGTTTGCCTCTACACTAACAGCATGAATTTGCATCTGCTCTAAAGTTTCTGGATTTCTCTCTCTTAGTTGATAGGCTATATCTGTATCAAATCCATCATGAAATTTGATAAGGACAGAGTCTAGAGGAGGTTTAATATTAGCAGGAATTACATTATAAATACTGTTATATCTAGTACAATAATCTTGAATTTTTTCATTTGGTGATCTTTTTATGTTTTCAAACTCAAATAAGATTTGTAGTGGATTTTTCTTCTTTTCCCATCTATGAATAAATAATCTATGACATACTGCTAAATCAACAATACCACCACCATTTAAACCTTTAAACCACTTTTTTACCTCACCAGTTAAAGTTTGAGCAAAAAGTCTAACTTGGATATTAGCATCATCAATTTCATGTAGTTTAAAATAGTCTATCATCTTATTGACATGCTGTTGTGCAGTATATTGGGTTGTTCCATCAAATTGAGGGATTTTGCTTTGATAATCCTGGGGCATGTCATGCAACTATGCTGGTAGGACTAAGGGAACATATCTGGCAGCCATGGCTTGGATTCTAGCTTGGCTAGGAGGTAAGTTTGAAGTATTTGGTGAAGAACTAGAAGTACTTGCTGATGTATTTAAAGCACTTGTAGATGAGATTGGGATATAAGAAGATGTACTGGAAAACGTGGTTGAAAATCTAAAAGATTAAGTTGGAATGCTAGAAGAAGTGCTTGGGAATGAGAATGATGTATTGGAAAATGCAGCAGAAATACTAGAGGATGAACTTGAGGTGGTGTAAGATGGAAATAAAATTCTAGGTTGAAATGGTTTCTTAGGAAAAAATGAATCTATGGAATGAAGTGTGGTGGAAACAATGGATGAAGTGGTAGTGAATAGGGATGAGCCTACAAATTCTAAAAGGCTGGTAGAAGGCTTAGGGGTATAGGCTAATAAAGCACTCAATTCAACTAAATGTTGTAAATAATATTCATATATTTATTTAATCAAAGTTGCAGTTATAACATCAAGCTTATCATAAAATTCAAAAATCTTTTCCATAGAATCAATTGAAACAGTTTCCTTCTTAGTTTCAACGAATGAAACAAAATCAGGATCTATTACAGTATTATCGAAGTCACTTTCTGATTTGGTTCTAAACAAATATTGTTCAAAATTTAAATCAAATTCAATGTCTTGTAAACTTGATAGTTGTTTGGGAAGAGAATTTGCTTTGAATAATGAAATATTATTACCTAAATCTTCTACTCTTTTGTTTTTCTTTCCAGTTCTGCTAGGATTATCTACTATGACAGCAGGTTGTGGATTTGGATTGGACCTGGTATAGTAGACTCTTCTGGAAGCAAAAATTACAGTTTTTTTATGAAAATATACTCAACTTTTTAAAAAAATCTTAAGGTGAAAAGATAAATGAAAATATTTCCTTTAAGATCAATCTAAAAACTAAGGATTGGTTAGTTCCCCAGTATGGTCGCCAGTGTGTTATCACTCTAATAATTCTCAAAATTTGTGATATTTTTTTTATTTTAGTTTTAAGAATATCAGAGGTAACCACAAACCTACTTTTAAGCCTTAGGATCTAGCCTTCCTAGTGCTCAAAGAGGGCTCTCTCTGTAAGATTTATCTTTGTTGATTATATTTGATTTTAGGCTAGTTATATGGGGTAAATTGGTTTTGGGGTTTTTATTTGATTTGGTGGGGAAATCACTTACTTAGATGGATAGCTATAGATCTGTATCCCATTGGGAAAATGGAGTGAATGTGTCAAGAAGTCAGATCAGGATCAAGGTCTAAAGGTAAATGTTTATAGGGCAAGATATTTGAGTAACTTCAAATCTTCAAGGCTAATGGTGAAATGGTTTTGATCGGGATAAAAGAGAAATTAAGGGTTCTTAAATCCAGATGGGAGTGAAAAGGCAGAGGTTAATCAAAATCAGGGAGAAATTAAGGGTTACCTAATCTGGATATCAATTGAAAACATATAAATGACAATCAATAAAGATAGAGTGCTTTTAACAAATTCTGAAATAACAATTCCTGATTTCTCATTTAGATTTAGAACACATTCATGAATATATGGAAAACATAAGAAAATTGACAAGATAACAAGTGAAAATACTTCACTGCAATAGCCTAACACATGAATCCTGTAATATGATACTTCATTTCCTGTGATTCAGTCTGTTGACTTGAAATTGATACAAAAACCCTTAGGTTGAGAATAATATGACTACAAAAATTTCAGCAATTTCGTCCACTCTCAGTACTTCAGATGATGAAGTATTTATACAAAAACTTGTTCAAAATATCCTAGAATAAACTTAGGAATTTTTCTTGGAAAATAAATATCTTCATGTAAGAAGATAGTGACTACTTCCTAACTAATTTCTAGTTGTCATTTTTATTGAAATAAAATAGCATGCTATTTTGATTTTATCACTGCTTTCTCTCTTTGCTATTTGATGAAGGATGCAGTTGGACAACTGAGGTGTCCTTCAGGCTGGAAGATTCATATTTAATCTAATTTTATATTCAATCTTTCATATGATACTCTTTAACTGATACTCTTTCATCCTGATACTCTTTATTGCCAAAAATGTTACTGCTGATGTAAAAACAACAAACTCTGTTTTTTCCTTTTACTGCTCTGTCTTCACTGTAATCTGATATTTATAGTAGATCAGTCAACTTCTCCCAGAAATCAGCTTCTGGAAATTTTATCTTCATAAGCCTTCTGAAATTCTCATCTGCCTCTGTGTATTTTAAAAATGTTGGTTTGTTCACAAATAGGTGTTTTACTTCATGCTGCAAGTAAACCAATTTTTCAAAATTTTTATACAATACTTTCCCTATTGGGATTCCCTGAAAAGCTGATTTATTTACCTGTTCTTTAGAAAATTCTCTCATCTTTTTTTCATAATCCTCCCATTTCATCAATTTTTCATTTATTACCGAGGATTAGGAAGGCCCTTTTGCCTTAGAATATCAAATTTAATAATGAATCTTGTAATTGCCTTTTCCATGTTCTGGCACTTTTCCTCTAATTGTTTTATCAAATTCTTTTTGGATATTACCTTCCTTACTTACAGGGCAGTCTCTGTTCTATCTGTAATTCCAATTTCATCCAATTCTTGTTTATTTTTGGAATTGAGAAATGTGATAATTTCTAAGGCCTCTTCTGGTTTTTTACCTAGCTCCACTTTTGTCTTATGTGTTGCTTCTTTTGTTGACTTCAGTAAATCTTTCTGCTCATAGATTACTTGTATGGATGGCCAAGTATCATTGTCTTCCTCAATGATATTGGACCAGAATTTTTGTTTAACATGTGCCATAGGTTTTTTCAAAGTTAATTATTTTTCTAACTTCTTGAGTTGTTCATTCAACCTATTGGCCTTTTTCTCTTCATTTTTGGCATTTATTTGTGCAAGATTTTTAGCATCTTCAAGATTTTTTATCTATTATTTTAACCTGTTAATCTCATTTGTCTGTATGGACATGTCTTGCATTGCCTTTATCAATTTACTTGACTCATCTGATTGTTGGACTGATGTTGTTGAAGACTCAGTGGTAGAAGTTGTTGATGAAGTGACTGGAACTGCTGTGGCCAATGGAACATTTGGAGCCAGTTTTTCTGCCAAAGTAGATGGTACTGTTGTTGTAACCACAAGAATCACAGTGGTAGGGAATTCCTGAGCTTTGTTGGCTTCTTTATCTTGGACCTATTTGTCCATCTCAATCTCCATTTCTTTAATCTGGGTTGTCAGCTGCCAAATGAGACTCATCATCTCATCTTTTTTGTTAGAATCCTGTAAAATCTCCTTGGCTTGAGGATGCTCTGTAGGAGGCAATTTCAACTATTTCTTAAGTGCATCAATATTATCATTTTTCTTTTTTATTAGTTCTTCTGCATCTTTTACATTCTTGGGATCATAGCCTACCTCAATCACTAACTCCTCCAAGGATTTGATTCTGATATCCTTTGCATATGAAGAAGCTTTCTCAAGTTTAAGTTGATCTCTTACATTTATCAAATTATTTTGAAGATTTTGTGCACTCATGGCCTTAGTAGTCATTGTGGAATAAAGCATCTCTCTTGCCTGTTTATGGAATTCAATTTGGTCTAGGGGATGAATATCCTGGACTGGAACTTCAAAATCAACCTTTTTATAATCAGATGTTGATTTATGAGTTGGTACTGTGGGCTGGAGTACTATCATCAACATCTTTTTGTTTTTGTAATCAAAGGCTGAAAGAAGCCTGTTTTGAATGGCAGGAGTCTGCTTTAAGTACTGAGAATATATTTCATTTTTTATTTCTTCATTTTTAACTTTAATCTCCTTGTACCTTTCCTTCATGTCCATATCTTTTTCTTCTGTTTGCTTTGATGATGACACTTCTTTAATGTGTTGTTTTTGAATCAATTGTGTACTAGAAGTGGTTGGTTTTTGTTCCTCTTCAATTACTGTTGGAGGTACGATATCTTTCTCTGGAATCTATGTGTCAATGACCTCTACTGTCTCTTTTTTTTTGCTTGCAGAATTAATCTTTGGCTTTTTGGTATATCTTAGTTTGAACTTGGTCTCTATAGTAGTCTCAGCTGTGTAAGACCCTTCCTCCCTATTTCTTTTCATATTTATGTCTTCCTGGGCTGGAGTTAGTAAAATTTGACAAGTATCATTTTGCTGCTTAGCCTCTACCAATGTATTTTCAAACCATTCAGATTGGTTTGAAAATTTCTCAATTTCAGGCTTCTTGTCATGTATGTATGGAGTTAATTTGCACTTCACTCTCATTTTTCTGATTATACCAATGGGATCATAATTCCAAAGAAAACTAGGACTGAATTTGAATTCGGACAACTGCTTTTCTGCTTCTGGACCTGCTTCTCTGTTATTGCATATGAATGGACCAACTTGATTTTTCAGTTTGAATTGGGTCTTCTTCTTTGCAGCCAAAAAATTTACAACATCTGAATTTAATATTTTCCTTATATACTCTAGAGAAAACAACCTCATAGGGAGGTATTTTGGCAACTTGTAAGGAATAAGGTTTGACCCATAAATTCTGATTTTAGTGTGATTTTGGTATAAATACCAATCACCTATCCTGCTTTGCTTAGAAAATTGTAAAACCTTATTGATTTCATTTTTAATCTTGGGCTGTACACTGCTGTTTAATAAATTAATCAAGGTATGAATGAAAGAATCTATGAACTCTGCATAGGTAAACTCATTTGACTCCTTCCTTATCAAGGAAGTCCAGAATATAACAGACTGTGGATTTCCTTCCACATCAAGCTTCTGAAGAGTTATAGGAAAATTTTTAGACTGGAAATAAAGGAACATGTGGAATAGAAATGAAGCATACCTAAATACACCTTTAGTATGCAGTTTGACTAGTTGCTCATGGATTCTATCAGAAATATATTGGGCAAAGTTAAATATGACTGTAGGGGGCTGGCCAAGTATAAAAATGGACAAGAAACCAAGTACTGATGCATCAGTGTGTTCATCTGGTGAAATATCCAAGGATAAAATATAGAATGGAAATATTGTGTCTGGTTCTTTCTGAGAATTTTGTAGAGGAATATGGAGGATTCAGCTTGGGGATTTCCACATATGATGGCATGAAGGTTTGAAAATTTTGGAATCTCTTAGGAAAATCCAGCTCTAAGTAGAACTTCTTGAGAGCTTCAATAGATAAAGGGATTGCATTAGGCTCAGGCTGCAGCTGAAGCATCTCGTTGATAGATTCAGGTGTAATGGTAAACAACACTTATTTTTCAAAATTCGCAATAGCTCTTTGATCTGGAGAACAACATGATTGGCATAATTTGATTGCTTCTGGGCATATGTGAGTATGGGGAACAACATATTTAGGAAAATCTGATTCCCAGATAAACACCTCATAAGCTTGGTCTAGGGATTTCTCTTGGCTCCAGTAGTGGAGCTCAAGGAGTTAAACTCTGTCACAGGATCTAGAATTTTGAAATCTACATCTGCGAAGGGAACATGTTCTACATCTACAACAGGAGGTTGTAGAGGGTTGATCACAATAGTGCCTTTGGAAGCCATTGATAGGTTTGATTAATCAAATTCTATACCTTTAACCTTTAAAACACTAATTTAGGCCTTTTTAAAACACTTCTGTAAGTTTAAACAATTTACATAAAGTTTTTAGATATGATAGGGTTTTATCTTTGTCTGCAAAAGGAATAATTATGATCAATTTGACTCAAACTGTATTGTATAAAAAATGAGTAATTCTCCTAAATTTATAGTCTCAACAAAAGATATCAAGGGTTTACATTAAAATTTCTGTGATGAAACAATCCTAGAACATCAAATTTTATGCAGAAGGGCTTCTGAGTACTTGTAGAAAAGGTTTTGGAGGTATCAGAGGGTTTTTTCAGGTCTACAGATGACTGAACTTAATCAAAATTTGTTCTAAAATATGTCAAGGCTTCAGAAACTGTAAGTAAAATACTCAGGGTTTGTATATTTGAATGATTTATGAAGCAAAGGTTTATTCTTTAGGCATACAGGCTTTTAACGGATTCATTTCACTGTATAATTCTTTTATATTGATGAATGAGTTTTTCTTTCTCTAAGGAATACTTGTAAATTTCAGAATTTAGCTGTGAAAAGGGGTTTCTAGGGTTAGAAAGCTTTCAGTAGCTTCCTCTGGTCTTTATATTCACTCTGATGGTTCTTGCAGTGATTGCAACATTCAAATTCGATGATTTATGTTTGTTTTTAGGTTGAAAACAAAGGTGGCAGTAGTATTTCTCCGTCTGGAATGGTCTTATGCGCAGAAAAAGGTAACTGAAAGGCTTGAATGAATGCATTCGGGTGTTTTATAATGAATTTGTGTGAATAGTGAATGCATTAAACACAGGAAAATTCAAAATAGAAAGGTGGTTTAGGCGCGGGGGAGGCAATAACCGCCAAGCGATTTTCGCATGGTCGAAAGGCGGTAAGTCAAATTGGATCAATCAATGCGATCCAATAGAATCAGGGCACTTGGAGGTGAGAGAAAAATTAAAAATAACTTATATCGCAAGGTTTATATTTGTTTAACGTTTGCGTAATCAAATCTACGATGTGGGATCTCCATCGTTGGATCTGGCGGATAGGAGCGAACAATCGAGATTTTGTGATGAAGCTGCGGGGTGCAATGGTGTGGGCCCGGAATATGTATGTAGCGGGATATGTAAAATATATTAAAACATAAGGTTTTTAATAAATAGTTTGGATATGGATATGGAATATGATAGGCGGGTTAATATTTTCTTTAATGAATGAAATGGATATAAGTGTAATATCAACATTGGCGGGGTTAATATATAATGAAACAATTTTAACCTATGAAATGAGTGGAATATATATCTCGTGGATGAAACAAACCATAGGTTAAAACTATAATATGGGTTTGGGGCATATTACATATGGAGTTAATTAAATACGGGCTAAAATGGTGAATATAGGAGTTAATACATAAATTAATGTTTAGTAATAAAATGTGATGATGGAAAATATACTAATCCTAGTAGAAAACATGATATAGGAATGAATTTCATTGTTGTGTGTCCCTTCATAATGTTTTTACACTTAGGATATAGTATTTTTTGGGTTTTTTTGGGTAAAAGGGGAATTAGTCAAAGGGTTTTACTTTCCTTAAGTAAAATGAGTTTTACACCTAGGAAAAGGGGAATTTTTGCAAGTGAAACTGAATGATAATGAGAAAAAAGGGAAAAATGAAGGGGAAATAATAAAATGGAGGGGATGAAGTATTTTTACAAGGGGATGATTTTTGAAGTAAGTTAGTAAATGAATCACCAATTTCAACTTCTCCATGATTATAAAAATTGCTTCTGCCTACCCATACGCTACCCTGACATTTTTTCTTCATTTACCCGGGTGCATTTGAGTTTGCAAACACTTGCTCATTTTTCTTTTAAAACAACAAACTGACTAATTCTATCCTTATTTCTTCCAAGGGCTCAGATTACACTGTTGAGCTCCTTATTTATTCTCTACCTAACTACTGATCTGCCAAGATTAAACTGTTTGGCTAGATATTTATTCTCTATCTATTAGCATGAAATTTAAAGCATGAAAAGTCAAGATTAAGCTTTTTGACTTATCATGGATTGTGGCATTTTGAACAAGCTGCACATAATCTTTATTTTTGCAGAAAAAGTAAATAGTAGTGGCATTTGGATTTGCATCACTTTCATGTTTTATTTTTATCTTTTTTTTGTTTGGGGTCCATTTTCTATTCTTTTTGATATTTTTCTTTTAAGTCCTTTGAATTTTCTTTTAGGACTTTTGCCCTCTTTACATTTTTTATTTATTTTTCTGATATGGGAAAAAAATTTGCAGAAAGCAAAGTATGTATATATTACAAGAATAATCAAAGTCAATTCAAAAAATATGAATCCCATTATTATAGGACCCTAACAGGAACCACTGAAAATATTTGTTTAACCAATATCTATGGACCCCATAGATCAGAAGAAAGGATTCAAATGTTATCTTCTAGCATGAGAACCCTTAAGAACATACCCCATCCATTCAAAATCATATGGGGGGACTTTAACATGATCCTCAATCTGTCATAAAATAAAGGATGCCTAAGGAAGCTGGACAAAGACTTTGAACCTTTCCAAGAAACCATAGACAAAATGGAACTGATGGAAATGCATACAGTGAATGGTACCTACACCTGGAACAACACAAGAGGATGGGATAGGAAGAGAACATCAAGGCTAGATTGGTTCCTCATCTCGGAAGTAATCTACATGACCGCCTGGTAAACTGAATGCATAATTCTACCCTAATGAGGATCAAATCACTAGCTGATAGCGCTAAAGCTTCATATCTCCACATCTCCAAAAAATCGCCCCTTTAGATTTGAAGCTTTCTAGTTGGAGAATCCATATTTCTCTAGTAACATGAAAATATGGCAGGACAAATTGCCACCTCATAATGGCACTCAAATGTACCAATTCCAAAAAAAGTTAAAGCACATAAAAAAATTTAAAAATTTGAACAAAGAAGTCTTTGGTAATATAATCAATGACAAAAGGATTTGGAGTAGAGCATGGAGGCGCTCCAACAAATAATCATCAAACAAGGTATCAAAAACTAGATGAAGGAGGAGGAAATGGATCTTAAAAAAATGGTAAGAAAGAGATAATCAGGAGGAAACACTATAGAAACAAAAATAGAGGGTATGTCGGCTCAAATGTGGGGAAAGAAACTCCTATTTCTTCCACCAATCTATGGTCCAACACAAAAGGAATAACAGGATCCTTAGGCTAAGGAAAAAGGATGGGAGAATTGTTAACTCCCATATGAAAATCATGGGAGAATTAAAAAACTTATACAGTAAGATCCTTAAGGAACCCATTGCTGACATATCCCAGGTGATATGTGAAATCACTAATAACATTCCCTCCATACTTAACCATAATCACAACAAGATGATCCTCAAAGAGGTTTCAATGAAAGAAGTGGAGGAAGCGGTGATGGCCATGCCCTCGAGTAAATCTCCAGGACCTCATGGTTTCACCATCTACTTTTTTAAAAGTTGTTGGTCCTTTATCAAAGGTAAATTTCATGCTTTCGTGGAGGATTCGAGGATTAAAAAACCTATTTTGGGAGCCCTAAATTCCATGTTCCATACTCTCATCCCGAAGGAGGAAGGGGATGATTCTCCTGAACGATTATGACCAATAACCCTATCTATTTTAATCTACGAAATCATCTCGAAGGTGCTAGAAAACATGATAAAGACTATTCTACCCATTCTCATCTGAACCAACCAAGCATGATATTTGGAAGGTAGACATATCCTTGATAACATTATCCTCTCTCATGAAACTATACACTCACTCGAAACCCTCAGAAGGCCCGACATGATGATGCAATTGGATATGTCAAAATCCTTCAACAAAATCAACTCGGAATACATGCATGAAGTCCTCAACACCTTTGGGTTTCACCAGGATTGCATCAAATGGATCATGGTTATAGTTCTATTTTGGTCAATGGTTCACCCTCCAAGCCATTTTCCCCGTCAAGGGGCATCAGGAAGGGAGACCCCCTGTCCCCCTTCCTTTTTATCATCATGGTCCAAGGATTAAGTAAAACCCTCCAAGCTTCCAACAACAATAAAATCCTCATCGGCCTCAAGCTCCATAACCCTGCCCCAACCACCACCCATCAAAAATTCGTCAATGACAATCTCTTAATGGGAATCGCCACTGTTGATGAAGTCATTTCCATAAAACACATCCTAAACCTATTTTTTGAAGCATCGGGAACCTCTATTAACCTTGAAAAATAAAAAATATTCCTCTTTAATACCCCCTTATCCATTCAAATAAATATGGATAGAATATTAGGTTTTCATAGGTTCTCTCTTCCCTTAAGATACCTGGGAGCCCCCTTCACTGATAAATCCTACATAAAATCTAATAGGGTGGACCTACTCAATAGTGTTATGGAACCAACTCACAAAATAGAATAAAAGATAGATCAACGACTTAGAAATCAACCTCTTCGAGGGGGAAACCTCCTTTACATTACATAAATGAAAAATTCTTGGATGATAAGATAAAAAAACCTACCTTCTATATATAGGAGTCTAAGGGGTCACAATATGACAATATGGGGACCTATGGGGCACAATAATAACAATAATGTGGCTACACCTATGGGGTACAATAATAACAATATGGGGATTACGTGGGCATAAAAATAACAATAATGGGGCGACAATAATAACAATAAGGGGCTACACTAATAACAATAAGGGGCTACACTAGTATTATAGGGACCTAACATGCCCCTCTCCTTCAAAAAAGTGTTGTCCTCAACATTTGAGTAGTTCTGGATGCTTCTGTATAAACATTCTCATCCTCCCATGAGGAATCTTCAGCTGGTAAGTTCTTCCACGTGATGAGATACTTTGAAATTGATCGATTTCATAGTTGTTGAGTTCTTGTTTCCATGATTGCTTCAGGTTCCAATATGATTTTTCCTTCCTCATCAAGTTCTGGAAAAATTGTTTGAGATGGGAGCTTTTCACCTATAACCTTATTTAAGAATGAAACATGGAAAACTGGGTGCACTCAGGAAGATACTGGAAGCTCCAATTTGTATGCCATAGTACCAATATTTTGCAACACCTTGTAAGGACCATAATACTTTAGTGATAATTTATTATCCTTCTTATCTTTCTTGAGGAACATTTGTTTGTATGATTGTAGCCGTAAAAATACCCAGTCTCATACATCAAAAATTATTTCGATGTGATGTTGATTTACCTGTTGTTTCATACGATTTTGTGTCAAATTGAGGTTATCATTTAAGAGTTGGAGAACTTGTTGTTGATGCGCGATGTGATATTTTATTGCTTGAACCTGTAGTGAGCATAATTGTGAAATTACGCCTCATTTTTCTTTCTTCAGAAGATTTTTCATGACATTAGAACTGATTATCTTTCATGGTTTCCCTGCAATACCCCGTAATTCAACTTCCTTTCCTTCCCAAAAAAATTGAAGAAAAGTTTTTGAAAATTAAATATTATAGTCCCCAAGGATTGTAACCATTAGACTCCTAGTACAACATCAACACCACCCATTGGAATAGAAATCATTGGAATATTCAATACATATTCCCCCATGGTTAGCTTGATATTATTTCACTTTCCAGTGCAATTTATAAATCCTCCATTTGCAACCATCACTTGTTGCTCTAGTGATGGATATAGGAATCAATTCAATTCCTTAGCTATCTTATAATGAATAAAATTATGGGTACTATCCGAATCAATCAACACTATTACCTTTTTCTTCTTGATATGTCCTTCTATCTTGAGAGTTTGAGTAGTGTTAATTCTTGCCAATGCATTACAAGATATCGTCGGATTAATTTCTTCTTAATTCTCTAGGGTTGGTTCCTGGTGTATATCCTTTTCTTTTGAATTTTCTTGTTCCTTTTCTTCCTCCTCTTCACAATCAATGTAAATTAATTTCTTTTCATCACAATTATGACCTTTAGTGTATTTTATATCAAAACTATAACATAGACCTTTTTCTCTTTCTCCTCCAATTATTGTGGTGTCAACCTTGTAGGTTGTGGAAGGCTAGGAGCAACAAAATTTCCATCTTTATAGCTATTATTGGTAGACTTCCTTGTTGCCATAATTTTTCTTTCAACTTTTCTTGCCACCCTGAATGCCTTCTTGAATGAATTAGGTTCCCAAAGGAGAACCTCATTTTGGATGTTATCTTTTAAAGTTCCTATGAAGACATCAATTCTATGCTCCTCTATAACATATTATACCTTGATATTCAATTTTTGGAAGTCCTCAATGTGCTTTATCATTAAACCCTTTTGTTTGAGATTTATCAATTGGCTAAAGAAGGTGCTGCTCTTTATATCCTCATAATGTGCCATCATTTCCTCCATAAAAATTTACCAAGTGACATGTGGTTTATGATAAAAAAGATATCGATACCATACATAATGATTGGGTTCTATAGTATAAAGTTTCAATGCGTACCTTTTGTATGTTTTGCACATTATGGAGTTCAAAATATTGCTCCATCTGTAGTATCCATGTTACCAGATCCTTGCCATAAAACTTCCTCATATCGATCTTTGGAATATGGAGGGTTTTCAATACAACATTAGATTTTATGAAATCATGATTAACATTTATTTTGTTCTCATCATGAGTTTCCTCTACTACCTTTTCACCATTAGGACACTTTTCTTGTAGCAACTTTTTCAAACCTTCCTTCAAACCTTCAATTTTGGCTTCTATACCATCGATCTTAGCTTCCATGCCATTCTTCAAAACATCCATATTAGCTTCCATGCCTACTTTTGAACCATCCATGTCTCCTTTTAATTCATCTTTTGTTGCTCTTTGTAAGAGCGAAATTTGTTGCACTTAGCCTCGTACTTTTTGATATATCATACTGCAATTCTTCTTCTTCATGCGTCATAGTAGAGTTTTTTGAGGAATTAATGGGTGTGTAATTATTTTTTGGAGGCATTTTAGAATCCAATACTTATATCTATGCTTCAATATTCCCTTGGAATCACTTCAAATTTATTTTTCAAACAAATTTTGTGGTAGTGTATTTGGCACAAGGGCATACGAAATACACTTATTTAGCAAGCTGACTGCTACCTGCACAAGGTCACAGAAAAAATGATTTCTTACTATTAGTGGAACGAATTCGACACAATTTAAACTAATTTTGAGGGAAAAGTAAGCATACAACACTAAGAACAAATCAAAACACAAGATATAAAATAAAAAAGCTCGATGGAGCAAACAACCTAATAACACAAGTGGAGAGTTCCCCCTTTATTAGGTGCTAGTGGTAAAAAATATACAATGCTAAACACTTAAAGAGGGTTTTTTGAGCTATGGAGCTAAAATACACAAAACAAGGAGGTATCGTTCCCTTGAGTTCCTGCAAGCATCTCTTCCCTCTCTCAAAGGACGGTAGATCAAGATCAAGTGGTGAACCTCTCTCTCTTGGACTGAGATGTTGGTTGGCCAACATATGAGTCCTTCCAATCCCTCTACTGTTGGACTATGCAAGTTGCTTTTCAATGAAGCAATTTTTCCAACATAACTATGTGTCTCTTATTATTCTTCCATAGGTTGGCTTATATAGACATTTTTTGAATTCCTTCCTATTCTCTTGCCCCAAGATGGATAGTGACACAAGAGTGGGGGAGGGATTCCTTTGTGGGCTGCATTTGCTCCTCAAGGTGGCTCAAATTTAGCTTTCCTTGATAGTACTGGGCAGAGAATCATCTTAACCAAGCTTGCCAAGTGGTCCCAAATGGTGACATTTCATCATCTTCAGGACCGCGCGGCTATCGAAGGAATAGTCGTGCTGTGTGCAAAATTCCTTTGATGCAGGTGCGCTATCATTTAATTTCCTTCTGAACCTTAGGAAAAAAATAAATTTTAGTCTACTCTAATGTATTTCTTCTCTAAAAATATTCATCTGTACCTTATGATTGACATTTTTAATGTCTTTTTCGTGTACAATTTTCTGGTGTTAATAGTTGCCCCCTAATGTATGAGGTCTAGGAAGAACTGTATAGCCGAAATACATTATGCTTTCTTTTTTGTGTGATGCTTTTGAGAGAGAGAGAGAGAGAGAGGGTATATTTCTTTGGAGCAGAGTTGGGAGACCCCTTGTCTTAAGTAAAAACAACACCATGCTCTGTAGGAAACCTACAAGAGATATAATGAATAAAATATTTCTATGAGGCGAGTATGTCCCATGCTTGTGATGTTTTAACTAGTTAAGATTATTTGACAAATAATGGTTCTGTTTATGTCACTTTTGATAGTGACCTGCTGTTGGTTGATGACAACGGTTGTTGATGCCCTTAGGGGATTTTTTGTTTTAAAGAAGGTTGAATGTGGTGCCCATATGAATAATATTGGTATGGCACGTTTGTTTAGAACAAGTGTTCATTGTATACATGGGTATTTGAATGTTGGGGACCTTCTGTGTAAGCATTTCTCAAAGAGATGCTTATCAAGTCATGGGTCTTCGACAAATTCTGACAAAGTGTAACGGTTATGAAGTACGATACCATCTTGACATGAAAAATTATTTTGGAGTTGAATGTCAAGAATCAATGGGCAATGATGATTCCCATAGTGCCATCTGGGGATGCCCCTATTGAGGTGAGGAGTCATCCAAGGTACTACCTCCTTCTTGGAAAGTGATTTTTGAAATCGACAAGAAGGAAGCATCAACTGATCAAAATGAGTACTGATGCAAGGGACCAGGGTTTTTGATGTGGCAGGGCATGACGTGATGGGTTAACTAGGCATGATGAAGAGAAATGGATATAAATGATGATGGTAGTTAAGTGGCCCGAGGTCGTAGCTGTAAATGCGAGTGGCGACAGTCATAACAATTTCTGATGAGGAAATCCCTGGAGTCGGTAGGATATCCAGGGTGGATGTATGGTTGCAATGAGTGTCATGGTTGGATGCGGTAAAGAATACGCAACTCCGACCAAGGGTGATTAGGGACTGCTGCCAGGTGAGAAATGTAAATGGATGGGTGGGAGCGCTCTCCTAAAAAAATCTTTGTACACTTGCCAAAAGAATATAAAATGGGTTTGGATGTACAAGTATGGAGACGAGTGCCCCTTAAATGTGAATAATCCTTCACTATGGTGTGAGGAGTGTATTTTTCTGAGGGTGGGGATCCCATTGGTTAGTCTCGATGCGGGGTTGATGAGGCGGATGAAAATGTTGTAGATGAGCTATGTTGATGGGGGTGTGATAGGCCAAATGTGAAACGTGATGGTGCATTTTTTCTGATCTGTTTGTGAGACTGGTAACCTGGGAAAGGGTTTTTAAGATGACACGCGTAAAACTTGACTTGAATTTTAATGATGGATAGACAAACATGAAGTGGTTCCTGGGCCTGGGGTTTTATGGCCATGGCTCCAAATTTTAGGTGTATGGTCTACATGAGTGATGGATGCCATGGAGTGTGAGGCTCTACCAACCTGCATGGGTCTTTATCATGTGCAAGATGGGGTGATGATAAACATGGCTGGGTAAATGAAACTTATGGTTTTATTTTTCTGCAGAAATGATGTTAGGCTATACAAAGATTTTTTAACGAATCCTACCATGTTGAGGGTAGAATGATACCTGCTCTTGTGCCTTTATTGTCTAGGGTGTATAGTGATTTGGCGTACCTGTAGTACCTGCATCCAATACCCCAAGTAAAAGCATCTTTTTCATACAAATATATTTGAAATAAATTTAGTGTAAAGCCATAAGAGAGGGCATACTTGAACTGAATTATGGTGGATGTTGTGCCTGAAAATGACTTTTTGGGAGGTGTGGATTTATGGGGCCTGGTTTGAACATGATGAAGTGGTGATCGTTGTGTTTCCTGCGGTTTTATGATTGGGTAATCTAAGCTCTAGTTATGGTCTGTTGAAAAATGAGAAAAGGGCGATATATGGGCCAATATGGTTCATTTTCAAATCATTTGTGTCTTTTGAGGGTCTGAGGTCAGAGCCGAGCTCCTGTCCTGAGCTTATCTTGTCGTTGCGGTCAACCTGAGTACTCGAGATTTGTGCTGTCAGTGTTAGGTATGACCTTAAATGTCCCGCTTTTTATTTTTGTCATTTTCTAGAGTGGGGGTTCCATACAAAAATGAGTTTGTACATATTTTATACCCATTTTTGTGTAGGACCGCGTGGGCGATCAAGGATGGCCCACCTGGTCCTCGCGCAAAAGGTGATTTTTGCGTGGGGCCCTTGCCCTTGGGAAAATTGATGCACGCTGACCCGCCACCGGTCTCTACTACAAGTGTGCAGTTAGCACTCCTAGGATTTTTACAGGTGCGGGGAGGCCAAAAAAAGTAATGATAATTTTTGATAAAAAACTTATTTTTGGTGTTTTTTCTGATCGCAGGATTTTGTGGCGGGAGAGGGACTAGCTTGATCTCCGTGCGACAGTGGCCTAGGACCCTCATGCTCAGGAGATCCTAGCTCGGTATGGTTTACTAAATTTTTTAGAGAACAACATACTGAGGTCCCAGGATGGGTTCTTGCGCTACTTGGTCTGATGTTGGAACATGAGACGATGCGTTATGGTCTTGCGTCGTAGAGATGTCATGATCCAGCCAGAGACAAATGTCTATTTTGTGACAGGTATTTTTCCTTGGGGGGAGGCCCTTGCTTATCCACTCCCTCCTAGGGGAGTGAACATCCATCGCTGGGTCGAGGAGGAGGAGCATTGTGGTCTTGAACCGATCACCCACGGCTATATCTATGTGAGTTCTATCACGAACCTAGCTGAGAGGGCTGCCTCGGCGATGATATTTTGCCTATCTGGGTCGACGATGACCCATCGAGTGTCGGGTCCCCAGCTTGCAGTTTTTCATCGGCTTCAGGCCAGTCACTTTTTGATTGGGCTCGCTACGTCTATCAGGGCATGGTCACTCAGCTGCCCAAGGCCCAAAGGGTGCTATTAAGATCTTTGCTTATGCGAGCATCCTCTGTAGCATTATGTACGAGAGGGTTGTGATGCTCCGAACCTTTGTGGAAGTGTCCCTAGGTGCTTTGAGGGATCCTCAGATGCATCGGTGGGCATTTGTTGTTGAGCCCCAAAGATGTCCTTTCCTTTCACCAAATTTCACTTCATTCCATTTGTCCTTTATCAGTTATAGCCTTAAAATATCAATAGGATTGATTAAAGTCACTTTAAGAATGCATGCAATGGCTGACTTACTATACTTTTGTGGTTTTGTTGTCGTAGTGATTTTTGAGTAGAATTAGCTATAGAATGCAGCCATTCTGTAGCTAGTCGCCTATTCCGCAGCCATATTTATGTTTACACAGGTTACAGGTGTCACTTAAAGGAAAAACGCATATGGTTGAATTCCATAACTCACCTACATCATTCCTTTCCCTCTACAAAGTCTGAGTAAAAATCTGCAAGTGGTTATGCACATGGAGGAAGCCAAAACTAAGAAGTAGACTTCTACAAAGACAAGGACTCTACAGATGTCTTCAGCAAAGTACAAGTCCTCAATAGGAGTTCTACTTTGATTTTGATTTAAAAAGACACCTACGCCTATTTACACTCAATGACAGTTATGTATTTTGCTTATAAGAATAACTCGGGGAACCGAGAGACAGTTAGCTAGTTGATTTTTTTTTGTTAAGTTTTCCAAGACTGTGATACTCTGTTTCTGAGCGTTTTCCTTTAATGAAAGAAGTACAACTTTGATGCATGATCTAAAGCAATTTTGAGGAGTTAAGAATTCGTGTGCCAATCTAATGGTAGAGGGCCCCTACTGTCCGAAAGGCTTTGTGCATATTTTCTAGATAAGTGACTTTAGCTCTGTTTCGTTCCTGATTTAGGCAGTTTTCTGAGCTTCATGTTTTATGTTTACTTACATCGAATATTACAGTCAATCATGTTCTCATGAATTGTTCCAAAATATCACTAACACTGAATGAGATAGAGCTGTAGTACTTTGGAGGTTAATTGCATTTTAGTTCAGTTCTGATTCATTGTATTTCAAGTTTTATTAGTTAATTTTATTTTAGTCCTGTTAAATTAGACTTAAAGGCCCTCATTATTTTACAAACTGCTCTTGTTCTTAATCTCTTCTAACACATCATTATCATATGGACAAGAATTAGTTATATCATTTTGGGTTCTTGACTGTTCTGTAATTTCTCATAATTTTACAAACAACCTTTTTCCAAAGTTATTCCAAGAGATCTCTAACCCTTGAATGAGGCTTGAGGGTAACATTTTGAGTTGCAGAATGGGTTAATTCTAGTGTCATAAGTTGTTTTTAGCATAGGATTCCTTAATATGTTGCAGATAATCTTTTCTCAAAGTGTTCCAACAAATTTCTAACCATGGATGATATTTTCTCTATGATATTGTAAGTTTTTGTTTACTAAAGAGAACCTCATTACATCAAAATTATCCTTTTCTCAAGTTGTTCCAACATACCTCTAATGAAATGAATTGGATTGAGTGTAATGTTATGAGTTACTTTTCTTGTCAAGCTTTGCAATCTGTGAATTAGCATTTTCTGTTCTTAGGTGTCATACATAGTTTAAAGTATATTTTGTTCTATTTTAGTGTGACCAATAACTTCTCTTTGCCAACAATTTAGTTCTTTTCCTCTTAGCATAAAAACACAAAACCAAAAACACTAGAAAAAAGCTAAACACAACGAAGTAGGAAGAAGATACCTAGGCACATATAGTGCACTTCACTTCAACAGTTTACTAGCCCTGGTTGACAATTTATGACATCAATTTAGGAATACTAAGTTGAGTAGACACCTGTGATGCCCCGTGGTGGTGGTGGAGTGGTAGGTCGTTACTAGGATGCGATGGACGAGGCGTGGTTTGAGTCGAACCCATAGGTGTTCCTTGAGTTCCCGTATTTGGGGATGGATTTCCAGGGGGATCCGGATATGGGTCTCCTTGCAGGCTATGCATGGGGTCCAGAAGGTATGACCTTTATTGTTTTCTGCATTTTGAGGATTCTTATTGTGTATATATCTATATGTCCTTGATGGTGACACTAATACTGTTTCTAGTTTCTCTTGCAGATGTGGGTTTGGAAGGGTGTCCTATCACTCATTATTAGGTCACCAGCCGAGGAGGAGGAATCAGCTTGGGGTGGGTCATACCTAGATTGGGGGATTGGTTGGTGCAGGGAGTCCTTCAAGAGAGGGTAGCAGTTTCCGGTGGGGATGTTTCTCTTCTTGTACAGGCTGAGTCAGCCGAGGCACGAGTGGTGACGATCAAGGAGTTGTTGGCTGTTGCCGATATTAGAGCACTGGCAGCAGAGGCTCAAGCTGAGGTGGTTGATGCTCATGCTGCAGGTATAACTGATATATGGAGTTGGTTGGATAGCTTCACCCGAGGCTTGTAGACCAGGGGTTTTGAAAACCTAGACGACATATGGCTGGATACGGTGATGGCCCAGGAGAGAGCATATCGCCCAAATTTACATCAGGCAACACTTTTTGTTGTGGCTGCTGCTCCTATATTACATCGGGTACTCACGTGGGTCCAGAGGACCCACCAAGCAGGGCTCAGCCCTAGATATTTCATATGGTCAGGGAAATCACCCATTATGAGGATGCTTCCCTGTATTGATGACATGTATATTTTTGATTGACATGATGGTTAGTGACCTGTTTTGTATACTGGGACACATATTTTTTTATGTATATATGTGAGATGTAATTTTTGCAGCTCTTATGATGTGTCTATGGATTTTATTATTTTGTTATGTACCTATGATGGATGTTTATGCTTTATGATTTTATTTTTTATGGGTTATGGTTTATATGAGATGCATTCCAGTCTAGGATATGTTTATCTATGTGATCGGCTACCTGCTTTTTATTTCTTGGTATATGTGAAAATGTAATGTGATCAAAGTGACGAATCAACCATTGTGCACGTAAGTATCTCCTAAATAGGTGTGAATCCCATACTTGAAAATCTTGTTTTAATTGCGATACCATTAACTGGGAATCAAGAAAGACATGTAGATGGCTTATGCCTTTTTTTCCCCGAGGGAAAATCATAATTTTCATTATATGTGAAAATTACATGTTGTAGATGCATTTGCATATGCATATTTTGTGACTGTAGTCACACCATATTGTTCTATCAAAATCACCCAAGGGGTGTACAGATATAGCAGTCAAAATATATATAATAAATACAATAATTTAAAGCCGGTCACATTGTTTCATCAAAATCTGTCAAAATTGAGCTGGTATCCTTTTGTCATGTGATTGGTTGGTCGATGAAGGGGCGATGGTAATAGCGGTAGTGTTGAAGGTCCTTCTATTCTTCTATGTGCCATAGCCCCCAATGCTGGACCGCTTCCAGATGGCTTATGCCTTGGTTGGAGGCATCACTCAATAGCCTGATGACTGCTCCATATTCTGCTTGATTATTGGTAGTTGATCCGATATATACTCCGTTGGTGAGGAATGGTGATTGGTCATGAGAGTATATGGCCCAAGCGACTGCTACTAGATTTTGTGACCATCAAGAGGCTCCATCAGAAAATCCAAAATAGTGGATGGGGGGACAATCCATCTGTGACACAAGAGCGTGCTTTTATAAAATGTCCATGATGATTGTGATCATCATAAAAATTTATGTTACATTCACTTTATCTCTAAGGCTGTGATTTCTTTCCCTATGGGTGGAATTTTTTGAGGTAGATCCCATTGGAAATATTGTCATTGATGGCAAAGGAACATAAAGGAGAAACACCAGATTTATCATTGATAACAAAGGAGCAAATCAGGATAGCTGGAGCATAAAGGAGCTATAAGGCAAAGAAGGAAAAATTTAAGTAGAGAAGCATAAAAGAGAGGCAGAGGAGCAGCAAAGAGTAAAAGAGAGGAAGAGAAGCAGCATTAGAGGCAAAGGAGAAAGGCAGAGGATAAAAAAAGAGGCATGGATCAACACTAGAATTATCATTAACACAAAAGAGTAGAGAGGAGCAGTAAAAAGGCAAGGAGCAACATTAGAATCTTTCTCAAGGAGCAAAGGCAACAAAGGAGCAAAGGCAACAAAAGAGAAAAGGCAACAAAGGCATCAAGTTTGGGTCGAGTCGTGCTATTTTAAGTTCAGAAAAGCTCAAGAGTTGGACTATTGAATATGTTCATAACAATGCACAAGTCAGGGTTGAGTTGTGAAAATATCCATACAGCTTAGTGTTCAGAGGCTTCACTGCAAATCACAATTGCAACAGAAGACCTGACCCCACAAATTGCAAATAAATCTTAATATGCATGTTGAGATGGATGGTCAGAATCTTATCGAAGAAATAAAGGTTGAGAGATGGATGGCTAAGATCTCATTGCATATTAAATTGTGAAAATTCCAAAGTGGGCACGTGTCAGGCAGAGTTCCTTGCGCATATCGCATAACGCATGCGATATGGTATAACAGTTAACGACAAAGATGTAAACTTGTGAAGTTACGATAATGTGCATAGTTTGTGATGCAATGCGATTGCATATTGCTATCGACGTTTTTTATATATATTTATATGTTAAGTTATCGCAAGTTAATTGTTTTAAGTTGCGATGCGATAAGACATAGAAATTGCGAGATGACATGGAAAGATGATGTGGTAATGACATGGTGATGATGTGGCAGTGACGTGGTGATGATGTGGCAGTGACGTGGTGATGATGTGGCAGTGACGTGGTGATGATGTGGCAATGATGTGGTAGTGATGTGGCGATGACGTTGCAATGACATGGCAGTGACGTGACAAGGTGACGTGGCACGATGTCGTAGAGGTGACATGGACCTGGCCCACATATCACACATCGCATGCTTAGGAGGATAAGCACTCAAGAATCATGTTAAAATTACGAAGTGTGAAATGTGATAAGAGTATTAGATGTGATATGCTTCAAAGCTAAAGTCTAGAGGATTTAAAGTCTAGCGTGGGACCCATCTTCATACCGCACATCGATATCGGCGATTCTTATATTTATATGTTAAGTCATCACAAGTTAATTGTTTTAAGTTTCGATGCGATAATAAGTGTGGTTTGCAATGCGATGTGATCACATATTGCATATGATAAGAGGAAACTTGTTATTACTATGAACTAAATATTGCGACATGCAATAAGGGGTGGATGCGATGTAGCTTCAGAGTTCAATTGCAAAGGATTTAAAATCCGGAATAAGGCCTTTTTGTGAAGAAATCACATTAGAGGAGGAAAAGGAGGATTATAATGTAAAACCTATGGAACACCGAAATGCGATAGATGTGACCGAACACAATATCGTTCAGAGGTAAATATTAATATATTTCAGATCCAGGGTTCTCTATGGATACACCTATTTAACAAAGAAAATATTGAACGCATGCAAAAGAATCAGGCGTATAAAGAAAAATATTAATGGGAGTAGACTTGAATCTAAGTGCATAATGATGTTATGCGGTTGCGGAATTTAGTTTAAAGGAAATTTTGAATGCAAGAGGAAAGACTCGAGCAAGTGACCCAATACTCGTGCAAGGTTAGTGCGGCTACTTAATAACAAAAGTTTGAACGCAGCAGAAGGAGACTCGGGTAAGTGACCCGACACAGAGAAAAGGAGCAGGTGAAGGCTGAACGTTGTAGGCACGAGCAAAAGAGGCAAAGTCGGGGAAAATGAGATATGGTGTCATTGGTGGAAACGTGCCAGCTGGGTCAAGTCGGGCAAAAAGCGTTTGTGCAGAATTTTTATAATATAACTGCAGAAATAGAAAAGACAGTGACAACAACATAAAGGACAAACACACAGCTAGCCAAGAGATGAAAGGGCTGAGTGAAATATACTTGTTGTACCTATAAATGTAAATTCATTGAATATTTTATATTTTTTGTGATGTAAAGGCAAGTATCCATAGGCATAGGAAAAACTCCATGAGTGTTGTAATGATTATTTCTGATATAATAACCTGAATTGAAGAATGAGGAATCAAATGGGTGGAAGGCATAGGGTCAGGCCTGTTCACTTCGTATTCCTTGTAGAATGCAAACAATCATGTATTTATTTGTATAAAACATGGAATATTAGTGTGCACAGAAATTTTAGAAAGTTGCAGAATGGAAGAGAGCGGAAATATGTAAAAGAGCTGCAGAAGGTTGGAGAGTGGAAGAATAAGAGAGAGTTGATAGAGATGATGTGCATATCAGGAAATGATATGAAGCAGATATGAAGGTTGAAGAGGTAGCAATGGAGAAGGAGTATAACAGAGCTGATATATAGGTAAATCAACATTTTAGTTGCATGTTGAGTGAGGGGATTGTAGTCTCCTTTCAAGTTGTATCTTGATAAATTTCCAGTTGGAGCTGGGTGAGGTAGGAGCCTCCTGTAGGTTGTAGCCTACAGAAAATATTTGGGAGTTGGAGCTTCCTTGCAAGTTGTAGCTTCAGAAACTGAGGTAGGAGCCTCCTGTGGGTTGTAGCCTACAGGTAATACATGGGAGTTGGTGCTTCCGTTTCAAGTTGTATCTTGGCAGATGTCTAGTTGGAGCTGGTTGAGGTAGGAGCCTCCTGTGGGTTGTAGCCCGCAAAAAATAGATGGGGTTTGGAGCTTCCTTGCAAGTTTTAGCTTCCAAAATTTGAAGCAGTAGCCTCTTGTAGGTTGGAGCCTACAGAAAATCAGTGGTGAGAGGGAGTTGGAGCTTTCCTTTGCGTCACAACAATAATAAGATGTGGTTTTCTCCCTCATGGTTTTCCACTTATATCTGTTGTCTATGTGCTTGATGATTATGTTTTGATGTGATGTATTATTCTGCTTAATAACTTGTTGTGCACGCATTAATTTCGTTGATTCATTATCTATTAACTTGCTTATAAAATGAAGAAGTTAATGAGTTGAATGAAAAGAGTATTAATGACCAAGAATGTACTAAAATGATTCACCCCCCCCCCCCCTCTCTCAGTTTAGCTAAGGGTTCATCAATTGGTATCAGAGTAGGTTCGTTTGGTGTAAGCCTAATAGCTTGAAGGAGATTTGGTTGAGTCATGGACTATCAAAATGTACCCATGTTGAGTACAAAAAAATTTCCTGAATGGAGAGAAAAGGTTAAAACAGATTTAATGGCTTATGAACCTCAGGTATGGAAGCTTCTATGTGATGGTTACTGCATATAATCTCCCTCTTTACAAGAACAACAATGGAATGCCAAGGAAAAATGTGTGATATATAACAATATTCATAACAAGTATCTTGATTCAATAATGGATTTAACTTCTGCAAAAGGAATGTGGAATAGATTGGATCTCATGCATGAAGGAGACACTAGTGGTTGCATGATCAAGAAGGAGAAGATAAACAAGAAGAAGAAGAAAAATTCCTTTCAAAAGGAAAAGGTCATTCAAATGAGATATCTGCTAGCGTGAATGGATGTTACTGCCATGAAGAAATTACAGTTGAAGAAAAAGCCAAACCTGACACAACCTTTACTAAAATAGAAAGATTGAAGAATGAAAATAAAGACCTTAAGACACTGGTGCAAATATGTAATGAGAGATAATATGAAGATAAGGAAGAAATTGTTGGCCTGAAGGAAAAACTTGAAGAAGCAAGGACTTTAGGAAGAATGATTAATAACCAGCTCAAGGAGAGAGATATACAATATGAAAGACTAGAGTTTGAAATCATTTCATCTGGAAGACAACTAGATGAAGAAGAAGCTAAATTTGTTAGAAGACTAGACAGAGGCACAGGTAAGAACAAAGGTAAGCTTCCATTCAAGTGTTTTAACTATGGAAGAGTGGGCCTCTAGGCCTCAAAATGTCCCAATAATATAACAGAGAATCAGTCTAAAGGGAAAGAGAAAATAAACTCCTATAATATGCAGAAAGGGAACAAATTTAAGAGAAAAACCTTTTTTTCCCAGCAAGATAGGAGTGCATCTGAAAGCTCGGATGAATCCCCAGATGAAGATGGAATCTCAGATTCGCATTAATGAGTATGGATGATCTTGAAGATGTTCCTTAGGAATATGAAGAAGAAGGTAAGGTAGACCTTGAGGGGGAGTTGGTGAGTGCCCTAAAGGAAATTGATAGACTGAAGCTTAAGACTAGAAAATAGAAGGAAATCCTTCTGAAATATGTTAAGGAAGAACCAAACTCTGAATATTTTATTAAGTTAAATATTGAACTAGAAGAATTAAGGAAAGTAGAAGACATTCTGTTGCAGAAAATAAGAGAGAAAAGTCAGGAATTTGGAAGATTGGAAGAAGAGGTGGTGAGTCTAAGGAAGAAATTGGAAAAGGCTCAAACTGATGTAATAATGAACATTCATTAGTTAAAAGGTGTTGAAAAATTGGACATGATATTGAATGCACAAAGATCTCCTCTTGTAAACATTCAGATACAATATGAAGGAGAATCCAACAATTCGAAGGCAGAGGATAAGAAAGCTATTAATTTTGTGAAAGCTGTAATAAAGGAAAATGATAACTCTCATCAATCTTAGATTATTTCAGCTAGAAGACTGATAGAAGAAAGGAGAAGGTTGTGTAAGTAGCTCGAAAATGAGATTGCCTCCATGGAGAACTCAGAGAAGGCAGACATTGAAAGGGATGATGAAGCAACTCAAAAATGATCCACAGAAGCAGAAGCCAACAAGAACTTGATGTGTAATGAAACAAACAGAAACAAGTAGCAACATCAAGTGACAAATAATGAGAGGAATAAGCAAGCAGTTGCAAAAATCTCAATTGTTCCTGAAGATCAATTGAACAAGATCGGAAGATCTCAAAGGAGGATCTTTCCTCCTATGAAAAATATCACATATGATATATAACCTTGTTGAATTAGAATGAACTGAGGGGAAGGTGGACGTTAGTTTAATATAAACATAAGCTTTTCAAAATTTTCACCAAATTTATTTACAGCTTAATTTGTGAACAGTCTTAAAATGTTGCAACCAATATTAAATTAATGTGACACCACACTTATGTTGAGAGCAACAAACAATTAAGCAGATTGAAAGAATCACATCAACACATAAGAAACACACACAGAGACAGCAGATGTAAGTGGAAACCCATAAAGGGAGAAAACCACATCTTATTATTGTTGTGATGCAAAGGCAAGCTCCAACTCCCTCTCACCACTATTTTCTGCAGGCATCAACCTATAGGAGGCTCTATCCTCAATTCTGCAAGCTACAACTTGCACGGAAGCACCAACTCCCTTCAATTTTCTGCAGGCACCAACCTACAGGAGGCTCCAACCTCAGTCAGCTACAAATGACAGCTATCAAGCTGCAACTTGATAGGGAAGCTCCAACTTCCTCAATTTATCAAACTGAATGTTTGCTGATTTACCTCAGATATTAGCTCTGTTCTGTAGCTTCTCTTTCTGCTCTTCTTTTCTTAATCTTCTATGCCTCACTCTTCTGTACTCTGCCTTCTCAATATTTACTCTCTCTAACCTCTCTTTTGCATATCCAGTTGATATTATTTATAGAGTTCCTCACATGACTATTTGTATTTCACAAAGAATTTGGAGTGAACAGTCATGACTCTTTGGCTTCTGTTTTCTCATTCCTTTTATCTGCTCATTCAATAAATATAACTGTAGGTGCTTATTTTTAATATTACAGTGGGATATTTTCTCTCTTCCGGAGACTTGCCAATGCATCACAACAATATAAATTTAAATAAAACATTTACATTCAAATTTAAATGAGAACTCCAGCTCAACTCATTTAGTCTTTTGGCTCGCTGCACGTGTGTCTTTTCTTTGACTGTGTCTGTCCTTTCTGTGACTGTGTTTTGTCCTTTTTAGCTCTGTTTGCTCTTCTTTCCTCTGTTGTGGTGTAACTGTTGCATACGTGTACCTGTGCCTTTTTTTTTTATCAGTGCAATTTATATAAATATGTAATAGCTGACGTTAAATATGGGCAAATTCCAGCTCTTTACACACAGCAAGTGTCTTGTTGATGTGGCGAGTTCCGCAAGCGGAACATACATACACCACAGTAATCGTTGTATATTAACAATCGCCCTCCACCTTAAGCCGAGGCCCGTGGGTCCACAAACTGCGCAGCATATTTTAATATAATTTCCACAACGTTTTATAACAACACAATATATATATATATATATATATATCGTAATTTCAATTCTTGGCGAGCTTATATAAAGTTTTAACATATACACTGCCACTTCCACTATAATCAATAGAATGTCATATATCGGGGCCCACTTGCCACGCTTTCCGATGCTATAATTGACTTCTTCCGATTGCGATTGATCGCAATCGCAATTTCCATTTGAATGTACCAACATTCCAATATTTTGAAGCTCCGATTGCGATTACTCTGATGCGATATGATTAATCGCAATCGCAAATTCCATTTTCATGTCCCGATGCTCCGCTTTAGCTCCGATTGCGATTGGTCACTGTTGCAATTTCTCCGAGTGCGATTGATCACTGTTGTGATTTCTCCGATTGCGATTGATCGCAATCGCGACTTCGAATACTCTGATGCTATTGACCACTCCTGCTTTGATTGCGATTAATCGCAATCGCAATTTTCTGTTGTGATGTTTCGATGCTCTTATAATCTCCGAGGCGATTAGACTGATCCGATGTGATTATGCCGGACTTCAAATACATTTGAATCATAATTCATACACCCATCGGGTCCAGACTTTAATTGCAATCGCAAATTTCTGTTGCATGTTCCGATGCCTTGCTTAAATCCGATGCAATTGGGAAGGGTCCCACCTTATATTACTTCGTTTCTTTGGATCTCGCGCTACATATGGCTATACATACATACATATATATATATATATATATATATATATATATATATATATATATATATATATATGTTTTGGTCTTTTGTATATAAAGTGCAATATATATATACTTTGCTGCTGGAGTATACGATTCCCAGAATTGTGTTTCTGTTATATGTAATGCCCGGCTAGGTAATGGTTCTCGGAATTATATACATATATCCTCCGACTAAGGTAGCGATTCTCAGAATAGGGTTTGTGTGTATATATATATATATATATATATGCATGCCGCTTCGGTTAAGATTCCCGAAATTTATGTGCCTTTGCTGTGCTAACGCTTCTGCCTCTGTTGTGCTAACGCCTCTGCCGCTCGACCACTTCACTGCTTCTGTATTCGCTACCTCTATCTCCACTGCTTGACCGTTTCACTGCCTCCATATTCGCTGCTTCCACCTCCACTGCACGAATGTTTCACTCTGCCTCTGTATTCGACTATTACACTTTAGCAGTGTTCTTCCGCCTGTCTCCTTTGCCTGTTTCTGCTTTAGTGCTACTCGACCTCTGCCTCTGATAACGGTTCTGCCTCTATTATATTCGCTGCCTCTGCCTTCATTTGTTTCTTTGCTAACTCCATTGTATTCGCTGCTTCCTTTTCCTGTCTCTGCTTTAGCGCTGCCTCCTTTGCCTCTGCCTTCTGCTACTCGACCTCTGCCTCTGATAACGGTTTTGCCTCTATTATATTCGCTGCCTCTGCCTTCATTTGCTTCTTTGCTACCTCCATTGTATTCACTGCTTCCTTTGCCTGTCTCTGCTTCAGCGCTGCCTCCTTTGCCTCTGCCTTCTGCTGCTCGACCTCTGCCTCTGCCTTCGCTGTTCTTTGCCTTCTTTGCCATCAATGACAATATTTCCAACAGTCTCCCCCTTTGGCATTGATGGCAATACACTTTCTCTGTTTGCCTGATAGGATCCTTTCTCCTGTTGCTTCCTCTTCTTACTGTTGCTCTCTCTTCCTCCCCCTTTGACATCAATGGCAAGGGGTTCGAATTTTTTTGTGAAGCTTCTATTCTTTGATGCTGAGGTTTTATTCCTCAAACTTTGGATTAGATACACGTCGGGTTCACTATTCTTCTACTGCGCCACTGACATTTTCGCCCTTTTATTGATTCTCTTATGCTGAAAGTATTCTTGCCATAATACTTTTGATCCTGAGGACCTGTTTTTATTCTTCCCTTGCTCGTTAATCTCCCCCTGGGAATGATATTTTCGTTTCTATTCTCCCCCTGAAATTGTGCTCTCTCTTCATATTAGAGAGTAGCATCTACAGATACTACCCCTAGTCTGTCTCTCAAATATTCGAATGGTTCTCTGGCAAGTGGTTTAGTAAATATATCTGTTGTATGTTCTTTTGTTGGTACATACTCCAGTTTTACTATCTTCTGAGCCACTTGTTCTCGTAGAAAATGATACTTGATTGGAATATGTTTAGTTTTTGAGTGAAGCACAGGATTTTTAGATATACTTATAGAACTTGTATTATCACATTTAATTGAGATAGGTTCATCGATTCTTACCTTCATGTCTTGAAGAGTTTGCTTCATCCACATGACTTGAGTACAACATGCTGCTGCTGCTATGTATTCTGCTTCTGCTGTAGACAGGGAGATAGATGTTTGTTTCTTGCTTAACCATGCCACCAGACTTTCTCCTAGATAGAATGCACCTCCACTTGTACTCTTTCTGTCATCCACACAGCTGGCCCAATTTGCATCTGTGTATGCTGCAAGGTGAAGCTTTTGCCTTTAGGATACCAAAGTCCATATTGTGCTGTTCCTTGTAGATATCTGAATATTCTTTTGACTGCAAGAAGGTGATTTTGTTTAGGTGCTACTTGATATCTAGCCACTAGTACTACTTCTAGCATGATGTCTGGTCTTGATGCTGTCAAATACAGCAGGCTTCCTATCATGGATCTGTAGAGTTTTTGATCTACGTCTGTAGACCCATCATCAACACACAGCTTGCATCCCGTGATCATGGGGGTTGTCACAGGTTTGCAGTCCTCCATTTTGAAAATTTTCAGCATTTCTTTTAAGTATTTTTCTTGAGAGATAAATGTACCTGTGTTCTTTTGCTGAATTTGCAGTCCCAGGTAGAAACTAAGCTCTCCAATCATCGACATTTCAAACTCTGTTTTCATTTCATCAGCAAACCCTTTTGCTGGTTTTTCTCGGTTGCTTCCAAACATAATGTCATCAACATATACTACAACAATAAGGAGTTAATTTTCATGGGCTTTTATATATAGATTGCTGTCTACTCCACCTCTCTTAAAACCCTGTTTTTGCAAATATTTATCCAGTCTTGAGTACCAAGCACAAGGAGCCTGTTTCAGTCCATATAGGGCCTTCTTCGGTCTGCACACATAGTCTTCTTTATCTGTCAATGAGAAGCCTTCTGGCTGTTCCATGTAGACTTCTTCTTCCAAGTGTCCATTCAGGAATGCAAATTTTACATCCATTTGATATACTTTGAAGTTTTGGTAGCAAGAAAATGCCAGAAACATTCAGATAGCTTCCATTCTGGCTACAGGGGCAAATGTTTCATCGTAATCCAGTCCTTCAATTTCTGAGTATTCCTTACAAAAAATTCTGGCTTTATTCCTGATTACCTGTCCTTCTTCATTCATTTTGTTTGAACACCTATTTTGTGCCCATGACATTTTTCTGGGTCTAGGCACCAGTTCCCAAGCATTATTTTTCCAATTTGGTCCAATTTCTTCATTCTCATAGAATTCGTCCAAGAGGTGTCCTTGTCAGTTTCTTCAAATTTCTTTGGCTCTATTTGTGACAACATGGCTATGTGTACCTCTTTTGTTTGTTCTGTTAGCTACCTTCTTGTCTGGACCCCTACTTTCTTGTCTCCTATGATCTGATCTTCAGGATGATTCTTCTGAGTGTATCTTGAGGGGGCTTTCGAGCTCAGCTCTGCATCTTCTATTGTCTTGCTTGTTTCATCATCATTCTGGTCTTCTTCTTCATGGTTTTCTGATGGAATGCTGCAGTCTGTATTTCTTGTATTGTTTGGAAGTTCTTCATCAAATCTCACATCAATACAATCAACTATTTTCCAAAGAGTCTTGTTGTAGCACCTGTACCCTTTAATTTTGGATGCATATCCTAGAAATATCCCTTCATCTGCTCTTGCATCAAATTTCCCAAGATTTTCATCATTATTATTTATGTAACACTTGCTTCCAAAGATTCTAAAATGTTTAATTGAAGTAGGTTTCCCATGCCATAGTTCATAGGGAGTCTTGTCACTGCTTGGCCTAAAGTGGGCTTTGTTCAGAATATGCACTACTGTGTGTACTACTTCTGCCCAGAAGGTTTGTGGAATATTATTCTCCTGCATCATGGCTCTGGATATTTTTTGAACAAATCTGTTTTGTCTCTCTGCTACTCCATTCTGCCGAGGTGTCCCTGCAATAGTAAATTGTTGTATTATGCCATATTCATTGCATAGATCTGCAAAGTCATAATCTGTGAATTCACCTCCTCTGTCCGATCTGATGCATTTTAGCTTGCATCCTGTCTGATTTTCTGCTAATGCTTTGAATATTTTGAATTTGTCCAGAGCTTCCGATTTATTCTTGAGAAAAGAAACCCATGTCATTCTGGATAAATCATCTATTATCAGCATGAAGTAGGATTCTCCACTTGGTGTTTTAGTTCTTGCAGGTCCACACAGATCCATGTGCACAAGCTGAAGTGGTCTTCTTGTTGATAACTCCTCTTTGGCCTTAAAGGATGTGCGAGTTTGTTTACCCAATTGACAAGATTTACATATGGTATTAGATGACTTCTTTACTTCTGGCATGTCTTTGACAACTTTCTTCTTGCTTAGTCTGATGATGTGATCGAAGCTGAGATGTCCCAATGTTTTATGCCATAACCATGACTCTTCTAGTTTGCTAAGATGACATGCTTCATCTTCCTCTTTCACAGTGTAAAAATTACTCTCTTTTCGAACTCCTTTAAGCATAGTCTTACATGTGGTGCTTGATCTGAATTCACAATCTTGTGCCCTAAAGATAACTTCGCAGCCTTTGTCACACATCTGACTAACACTTAGTAAATTCGCTTTCAGCCCATCTACAAATAATACATCTCGGGCCTTTCCTCTGCCATTTTCTATGCTGACTGATCCTTTTCCCTTGATCTTGCCAGATTTATCATTGCCAAAAGTAACATTACCAGATTTCTTTTCATCAAGAGTTATAAACTTGCTTTTGTCTCCAGTCATGTGTTTTGAGCAGCCACTGTCCAGATACCACTGACTTTTCAGGTCTTGAGCAGTTAGAGCTAAGTCACACTTATTCTCCTTCTTTATCCATTGGAGGCATCCTTTTTTTTGGTATCTTTTGTGAGTTGATGAATCACATCCTTTCAAAGAACATTTGGAAGGTATATGTCCAACTTGATTGAATATACAACATTTGATCATAATTTTTGCAGAATTGTGAGTATGAGAAAAATTTATTTGATTCATAAACCTCCTAGAGGTGTTGAACATCAATCTTTGTCCATACTTTCTACATTCAATAATTTTATGGCCAAATTCCTTACAATAAAAACAATAACCATAGAAATTATTTGCATACCTGATGTAAGGTTGTTTTCTCCATTTGTTTGTTTGAGATAATCTCTTCACTGTTTGCATCTTTTGCAGGTTTGAATTACTCCTCCTTGCATAACAATATGCATCAATGTGTCCCGGCTTGTGGCAGACATAACAGGTGGCATTGTTCATAGGAGGGAAGAATCTCCCTTGACGGCTTCCAAATTTGACATACTCAGGGGCATATGATTCTTTTTCTGTCATCTTAGTATTTATTGCATTCTTTGTTACTAGAGATTTCTTCTGATCTCTGTCATCCTTATTACATGTTTCTTCTTTTGTAGGAATTGTCTGGGCTGCTTCATCAGTCTTCTTTGCTTTTACAAAAATTATATTTTTGTTTTCCTTTTCTTTGCCTTTACTCGATTCTCCTTCATAGCCTATTCCTATTTTTATCATTGGGGATCTTTGAGCAACCAGAATTTCACTCAACTTACTAGAGCTTGTTGTTTGAGAAGAGTTTATAACCACTTTCCTTTGAGCATTTTCTATTTCTTCCTGAGACATACTACTTCTTCTTCCATTTTCTCTTGTTCTCGGGTTTTATCCTTGATTTGCTGAAGTAACATGTCTTCTATCTTCCTGGCTTCTTCAAGCTCTACCTTCAGCTGCATGAGGACTTCTGAGTTTTTTTCTTCTCTTACATACTTGAGAATAATGTCCTTTTATTTTCTGCATTTTAGTTTGAGTCTGTCAATCTCTTCCAGAGCACTTCTTAGCTCCCCATCAAGGTCGAATTCCCCTTCTTCTTCTTCATCTTCTAGTAGGATACCTTCAAGTTCTTCTATGGCCATCAATAAGAATTCAGAGGTTCCTTCTTCACTTGAGAGTTCATCTGAATCTTCAGATGTGCTGCTGTCTTGTTGAGCATAGAAGGATTTTCTACTGAACTTGTTTCCTTTCTTCCAGTTCTTTGATTTATTTCTCTCTGGCTCTTGAGGTTGATTCCTTACTTTCTTGTGAGGACACTTAGCAGCATAGTGTCCAACTCTTCCATAGTTAAAGCATTTGAAAGGAAGTTTACCTTTGTATCTTCCTGAGCCTCTATCCAATTTCTTGACAAACTTTGCCTCTTCTTCATCCGAGCATGAGCATATGTCTCCCTCTTCTTCTTTCTTCTTTTCTGTTTTAAAAGCTGCTTCCCTTGTACTTGGCTTATTCTGTGGGAGCCTCATTTCATAGGCTGTTAGATTTCCAAGTAGCTGGTTCATGGTCAAGGTCTCCCAATCAGCTGTTTCTTCTATTGCAGATACCTTTGGATTAAATCTGGATGGAAGAGATCTTAGAATTTTTTGTACAATTATACTTTCTGGTATTTTTTCTCCAAGAGCTTTCATATTGTTAATAATTTATGCAGTTTTTAGGAAGAAAATGGCAATGTCTTCATCATCATTCATTCTTAAGTTCTCAAACTGGGCTCTATAGACTTGAAGTTTGGCAGCCTTCACTTTCTTGTCCCCCTCATGTATGTTCTCAAGAGTATCCCATATTTCTTTGGCAGAGTCTTTGTGCATTACTTTAATAAACTCTGCTTCACACAATCCATTCAGGATGGCATTCATGGCTTTTGCGTTAGCCACAAAATCTTGTTTTGTTTCTTTCTCTGTGTCAGTTGCCTTTGGGGCATATCCTAATTCCACAGCAGCCAAGACTTCTATTCCTAGAGACATTATGTATGTCCTCATTCTGATTTTCCAGAAAGCATAATTTTCACCAGTGAAGAAAGGGGCTTTATTGGTTGAGTATCCTTCTTTACTAGCCATCTTGGGAACCTAGGATCTCCTTTCAGTTGTTAGACTTGCACAAAGGAACCCACTCTGATACCAATTGTTGAATCTTTAATTAAACTGAGAGGGGGGGGGGGGTGAATCAGTTTAATACATACATAAGCTTTTCAAAATTTTCACCAAATTTATTTACAGCTTAATTTGTGAACAATCTTAAAATGTTGCAGCCAATATTAAATTAATGTGACACCACACTTATGTTGAGAGCAGCAAACAATTAAGCAGATTGAAAGAATCACATCAACACATAAGAAACACACATAGAGACAGAAGATGTAAGTGGAAACCCATAAAGGGAGAAAACCACATCTTATTATTGTTGTGATGCAAAGGCAAGCTCCAACTCCCTCTCACCAATGTTTTCTACAGCCACCAACCTACAGGAGGCTCTATCCTCAATTATGCAAGCTACAACTTGCACGGAAGCACCAAATCCCTTCAATTTTCTATAGGCACCAACCTACAGGAGGCTCCAACCTTAGTCAGCTACAACTGACAGCTATCAAGCTGCAACTTGATAGGGAAGCTCCAACTTCCTCAATTTATCAAACTGAATGTTTGCTGATTTACCTCAGATATCAGCTTTGTTCTGTAGCTTCTCTTTCTGCTCTTCTTTTCTTAATCTTCTCTGCCTCACTCTTCTGTACTCTGCCTTCTCAATATTTACTCTTTCTAACCTCTCTTCTGCATATCCAGTTGATATTATTTATAGATTTCCTCACATGACTGTTTGTATTTCACAAAGAATTTGGAGTGAACAGTCATGACTCTTTGGCTTCTGTTTTCTCATTCCTTTTGTCTGCTCATTCAATAAATATAACTATAGGTGCTTATTTTTAATATTACAGTGGGATATTTTCTCTCTTCTGGAGACTTTCCAATGCATCACAATAATATCAATTTAAATAAAACATTTACATTCAAATTTAAATGAGAACTCCAGCTCAACTCATTTAGTATTTTGGCTCACTGCGCGTGTGTCTTTTCTTTGACTGTGTCTATCCTTTCTGTGACTGTGTTTTGTCTCTTTTTAGCTCTGTTTGCTCTTCTTTCCTCTGCTATGGTGTAACTGTTGCATACGTGTACCTGTGCCTTTTTTTTTATCAGTGCATTTTATATAAATATGTAATAGCTGGCGTTAAATCTGGGCAAATTCCAGCTCTTTACACACAGCAAGTGTCTTGTTGATGTGGCGAGTTCCGCAAGCGGAACATACATACACCACAGTAATCGTTGTATATTAACAATCGCCCTCCACCTTAAGCCAAGGCCCGTGGGTCCACAGGCCGCGCGGCATATTTCAATATAATCGCCACAACGTTTTATAACAACGCCTTATATATATATATATATATCGTAATTTCAATTCTTGGCGAGCTTATATAAAGTTTTAACATATGCACTGCCACTTCCACTATAATCAATAGAATGTCATATATCGGGGCCCACTTGCCACGCTTTCCGATGCTATACTTGACTTCTTCCGATTGCGATTGATCGCAATCATAATTTCCATTTGAATGTACCAACATTCCAATATTCCGAAGCTCCAATTGTGATTCCTCTGATGCGATATGATTAATCGCAATCGCAAATTACATTTTCATGTCCCAATGCTCCGCTTTAACTCCGATTGCGATTGGTCACTGTTGGGATTTCTCCGATTGCGATTGATCACTGTTGCGATTTCTCCGATTGCGATTGATCGCAATCGTGACTTTGAATACTTCGATGCTATTGACCACTCCTGCTCCGATTGCGATTAATTGTAATCGCAATTTTCTGTTGTGATGTTTCGATGCTCTTATAATCTCCGAGGCAATTAGACTGATCCGATGTGATTATGCCGGACTTCAAATACATTTGAATCATAATTCATACACCCATCAGGTCCAGACTTTAATTGCAATCACAACTTTCTGTTTCATGTTCCAATGCCTTGCTTAAATCCGATGCGACTGGGAAGGGTCCCACTTTATATTACTTCGTTTCTTTGGATCTCGCTCTACATATGGCTATACAGATATATATATATATGTTTTGTTCCTTTGTATATAAAGCACAATATATATATACTTTTCCGTTGGAGTATACGATTCCCGGAATTGTGTTTCTGTTATATGTAACGCCCAGCTGGGTAATGGTTCTCGGAATTATATACATATATCCTCCAGCTAAGGTAGTGATTCTCGGAATAGGGTTTGTGTATATATATATATATGCACGCCGCTTGGGTTAAGATTCCTAGAATTTATGCGCCTCTGCTGTGCTAACGCCTCTGCCACTCGACCACTTCACTGCTTCTGTATTCACTGCCTCTATCTCCACTGCTTGACCGTTTCACTGCCTCCATATTCGCTACTTCCGCCTCCACTGCACGACCGTTTCACTCTGCCTCTGTATTCGACTGTTACACTTTAGCAGTGTTCTTCCGCATGTCTCCTTTTCCTGTTTCTGCTTCAGCGCTGCTCGACCTCTGCCTCTGATAAAGGTTCTGCCTCTATTATATTCGCTGCCTCTGCCTTCATTTGCTTCTTTGCTAACTCCATTGTATTCGCTGCTTCCTTTGCCTGTCTCTGCTTCAGCGCTGCCTCCTTTTCCTCTGCCTTCTACTGCTCGACCTCTGCCTATGATAACGGTTCTGCCTCTATTATATTTGCTGTCTCTGCCTTCATTTTCTTCTTTTCTACCTCCATTGTATTCGCTGCTTCCTTTTCTTGTCTCTGCTTCAGCGCTGCCTCCTTTGCCTCTGCCTTCTACTGCTCGACCTCTGCCTCTGCCTTCGCTGTTATTTGCCTTCTTTGCCATCAATGACAATATTTCCAACAAAACCAGGACATATTTCAGTGCTTTTTAAGACAAGGCATATCAACTTTAACCAGCAAAAGATGCAACAAATGAGAAGACCCCCTCAAGCAAGAAAATGGAAAAGAAAATATTTCACCGGGTACACAAATCATTTTCGTGGCTATTGTTATTCATGCAACGACTTTGGACATGTAGCAACTCAATGTAAGACAAAGAAAAACAAGTTTAACCAGCAAAATGCAGCAAATGGGAAGACTACCTAAAGCAAACAAATGGAAAGGACAACCTTTCACCAGGTACATAAATCATTTCCAAGGCTATTGTTATTCATGCAATGAATTTGGACATAAATCCGTTGAATGTAAACTATGTTCAAAAGGGAGCACAAAATTTTATATACCAGCTCAAACGTACCTAGGTAAAATAAGATGTTATGTATGCCACAAGATTGGACACAAATCAAATGAATGTAGGCTGCCATATACATTAAAGGAATCTAGACATATGATGGAACCAAATCAAATCAGACCAAACTGTGAATCAAAATGAGATGCAGATATTATGAGGAACCCTAACGAAGTATGGAAGAAGAAGAAAAATGGGAAGCCGATTACTTCAATAACATAATGAATCCATCATAGTCTTAGGGGGAGCTGCTCTAGGAAGAAATGCAGGTATCCAGTCAGTGATATACAAGAATCAACATCCCAAGGGAAGAGAAGTTCATAAAAAGTCCCCATAAAAGTTGTCAAAGAAGAGTTGCTTGGAATAAGAACAACCAAAAGTTTAGGAAGGGAAAGGACAATTCCTCTGGAAGAGAAATATAGAGGAAGAAGGACACCTAAAGAATTCAATAGCCAATAGGTTGATGGAAGAAGAGAAAGCAGCAAGCAGCCATGGTGGTAAAGGGAACATCAATTATGAACTTGGAAACTAAGAGGATGATTACATTGTGTGTCTCACTGCAAGTGTTGATAATGAAACAAAATTATTTTAAGAAGGATGAATAAGAAACATGTTATTAGCATTATATCATTACAAATATCCATCCCAAGTGTTATTATTGGAGCAATGGTATGATACATGTCCTTAGAATCGAAATATTATGGTATGCATCATGGTGGTGGTATGGTAGAAATAGATCAAGGAAGTAGTCCCAACGTTATCAACATTATAATATGTGTGGATTAAGTTCTGGTTGCTTTGATTAGTGCAAAGTATCTTCTAGTTTCAAATGTTGGAGAATGTCGAGTTGTGTTATCAAATCATGGAAAGGTCAGTGAAATATCAAAGCATCATTATCTTATGTCTGTTGATGTGTTATATTGAGTGTTGAAGAATCACATAGTCTTGGATATGAATGTCTTCCTTTTCAAGTTAGTATTGATATACCTTCAAGGCCTCTTTATTAAGTCATCAATAAGCTTGTTGAAGTTTGTCTGATGAAACTTCAAGTAGCCAAATTGAATATGTTTTCCGAAGAACATGGGGATAAAATAGTTGAAGTGTCTGAAGTATGATGGGTTAGTTGTGTTAATCTTACTATTGAAGTTCAAGAGTCTATTATTGATTCATCCGAAACTTACTTCAGTAGAAATGAATAATTGATATTTCACCATTGTAGAGAGTTGATCATTGAACTACATACCCCATTATGTCATAAATAAAAGTGTATAGTTGATAGTAAGATTGTCCAATGCATGGAATGTATCAAGCCTTGAGGGTTTTATGTTTAAATATGTAACTCTTCAGTATTAAATTCATTGGGCCTTTTATATTGAAAGATATTGTCTAATCTTACAATAAAGTGTAAGCTCTGTTTGAACTCGATCAAGGTATTTTGACTTGTAGTGATTACATCTTCATCAGAAGTGTAGCACATATCACTATCATCAAGCAACAAGGGACAAAAGAACAAAACATTCTATGGTGACATGCCTTCCAACATTCTCATGAGTTGTGATAGCATCAGTTTGTTGTGTATATTCATTTAATAAAAAAAGAATTGAATGAAGGATGCTTATACTGAACTCAAAGAGGAGCTGCTCCAGGAAGCACCCAAGCATTATTAAAGGAGCAACATTGGTATTGGAGCAAGCATTACTGATGTGCTAAGCTTGCGTTGAAGTTGGGCATGTTTTTGTTTTGGAGGTAAGCAGGTAAATGAATGATAAAATTGTGAACAATCTGTCTTTGAGACTCCGATTAAATAAATTGAAAAGTTCTTCGTAAAACACATTGTGATAAAACAATTGATTGATCCCGCATCTCCACCAGTACAAAAGGTTAATGATACCAGAATTAGATTGTGTATATTTTTTTTATTGTTGTTGAGAACAATGGAGAGCTCAATACAAATAACTGAGAGTATGAAGGGTATCGTAACTATGGTTTTCTGTGCGAGCCGAAGTGAAAATTACTGCATGGATTATCAATGGGTATAATATAATCTCGTGGCCTTGGATGCATAGACACTTTTGGCATAAGTGTATACTGCAGAGATCAGATATATCAAGCTCTAACCATTAGTCTTCCTTAAGCATGTGTTACACCTAAAAGTAATGTAACAATGGTATGTGGGTGAATTTGAGAATCCCTTATAAGAAAGTATGAGCGGATGGCCTATGAACCAACTTCTGTGCAAAGACATCCTTGAATCTGTAATGAAATTAGTGTAATCTGGTAGTAAATGTGAAACGTGGCTGCAAAATATATATTGGCATCATCATATTTGAACAAATGTGTACTACATATGTGTATTGTAGAAGAAGACATATTCCATCTACAATTTTCCTCAATAGATATGTATCTCAGATGAAGCTCATAATATATACTGAAGTATAATTGGAGCAAACTTTATATATCGTATTGAGCATTCTCAGTATTTTAGTATTATTCCAATGATCAATTTCTAGTTATATAATTCTGGTACAGTTTGTTCTATGGAGTGTCCTTATCACCACCTTCAGCATTATACAAGTGCAAGGAGTCTATGCTTTGGGATGGTATCAGCTTACTATGTATATACATACAAGTTCAATGATTCTTAAAGTGTTCTCCCAACAATGCTTATACACCAAATGGAGCAGGAGTCCCAACCATGTATGTGGACAGAATGAAGAATTCTTATGCATAACTCTAATAAGGAAATGATGGAAAATACACTGGAAAAAGGTGTAACCCTTTGCCATTAATGTCAAAGGAGGAGGAAAATAAAGCAGAGGAAGATAGACACTTCTTAGAATGAAATGGGGAGGAAGTGTTGCCATCAATGCCAAAGGGGGAGACTATTGGAAATATTGTCATTGATGGCAAAGGAACAGAAAGGAGTAGCACCAGAATTATCATTGGGAACAAAGGAGCATATCAGGATCAACTGGAGTATAAAGGAGCAATAAGGAAAATAAGGCAAAAGTTAAGTAGAGAAGCATCAAAGAGAGGCAGAGGAGAAGCAAAGAGTTAAAGAGAGGCAGAGGAGCAACATTAGAGGCAAAGAATCAAGGCAGAGGAGCAGCAAAGAGACATGGATCAACACCAGAATTATCATTAAGGCAAAGGAGTAGAGAGGAGCATTAAAAAGGCAAGGAGAAGCATTAGAATATTTATCAAGGAGCTAAGGCAGCAAAGGATTAAAGGAAACAAAAGAGCAAAGGCAACAAAGGAAGAAAATGCAAAAAGTTTGGGTAGAGTCGTGCTATTTTAAGTTCAGAAAAGCTCAAGAGTTAGGCTATTTAATATGTTTAGAATAAAGCACAGGTTAGGGTCGAGTCGTGCAAATATCCGTACAAAATAGTGTTCGGAGGCTTCACCGCAAATCACAATCGCAACAAAATACCTGACCCCACAAATCGAAAATAAATCTTAATATGCATGTTGAGATGAATGGTCAGAATCTTATCGCAGAAATAAAGGTTGAGAGATGGATGGTTAAGATATCATCGCAGATTAAATTGTGAAAATGCCGAAGTGGATACGTGTCAGGCGGAGTTCCTTGCACATATCTCATAGCGCATTTGATATGGTATAACAGTTAACGACAGATATGTAAACTTGCGAAGTTGCGATAATGTGTATAGTTTTTGATGCAATGCGATCACATATCGCTATCGGCATTTTTTTATATATTTATATTTTAAGTTATCACAAGTTAATTGTTTTAAGTTGCGATGCAATAAGACATAGAAATTGCGAAATGTGGAGTGCGAGAGATGACATGGAAATATGACGTGGTAGTGATGTGGCAAGGACGTGGCAGTGACGTGGTGATGACATGGCAGTGATGTGGAGATGACATGGCAGTGACGTGGCGATGATGTGGCAATGACGTGGTAGTGACGTGGTGATGATGTGGCAGTGACATGGCATGATGACGTAGAGATGACGTGGACCTGGCCCGCATATTGCACATTGCAAGCTCAGGAGGATAAGCACTCAAGAATCATGTTAAAATTACGAAGTGGGAAATGCGATAGCAATATCGGATGTGATATGCTTCAAAGCTAAAGTATAGAGGATTTAAAGTCTGGAGTGGGACCCATTCGCATACCACACATTGCTACTGGTGATTCTTATATTGATATGTTAAGTCATCACAAGTTAATTGTTTTAAGTTGTGATGCGATAAGAAGCGCGGTTTGCAATGTGATGCGATTGCATATCGCATATGATAAGAGGAAACTTGTTATTAATATGAGCTAAATCTTGTGACATGTGATAAGGGGTGGATGCGATGTAGCTTCAGAGTTAAATTGCAAAGGATTTCAAATCTGGAATAAGGCCTTTTTTGTGAATAAATTGCGTCGGAGGAGGAAAAGGAGGATTATAATGTAAAACCTTTGGAACGTCGAAATGCGATAGATGTGATCAGACGTGATATCGTTCAGAGGTAAATATTAATATATTTCAGATCTAGGGTTCTCTTTGGATACACATCTTTTACGAAGAAAAGACTAACACAGGAAAAAGACTCAAGCATATGAAGAAACATCTGAATGGTAGTAGACTCGGGTAAGACCCGACTCTAAGTGCAAAATGGTGTTATGCGGTTGCGAGAGTGAGTTAAAAGCAAAAGGTTGAACGGAAGAGGAAATACTCGGGCAAGTGACGCGATACTCGCGTAAGGTTAGTGCGGATGCTTAATAAAAAAAAGTCTGAATGCAGAAGAAGGAGACTCGAGTAAGTGACCCGACACAAAGCAAAGGAGCAGGTGAAGGCTGAACACTGCGGGCACAAGCAAAAGAGGTAGAGTCGGGAAAAAGGAGATATGGTGGTACTGATGGAAACTTACCAACTGGGTCAAGTCAGGAAAAAAAAATTTGTGCAGAACTGTTATGATATAACTGTAGAAATAGAAATGACAGTGACAACAGCAGAAAGGACAAATGCACAGCGAGCCAAGAGCTGAAAGGGCTGAGTGAAATATACTCGTTGTGACTGTAAATGTAAATTCATTTATTATTTTATATTGTTTTTGATGCAAAGGCAAGCATCCATAGGTGTAGGCAAAACTAAATGAGTGTTATAATGATTATTTCTAATATAATAACCTAAATTGAAGAATGAGGAATCAAATGGGTGGAAGGCATTGGGTCAAGCCTGTTCACTTCGTATTCCCTGTAGAATGCAAAAAATCATGTATTTATCTATATAAAACATGTAATATCAATGTGCATAGAAACATTAGAAAGCTGTAGAATGGAAGAGAGCAGAAAAATGTAAAAGAGCTGCAGAAGGTTGGAGAGTGGAAGAATAAGAGAGAACTTATAGAGATGTTGTGCATATCAGGAACTGATATGAAGGCTAAAGAGGCAACAGTGGAGAAGGAGTATAACAGAGCTGATATCCAGGTAAATCAACATTTTAGTTTCATGTTGAGTGAGGGGATTGTAGTCTCCTTTCAAGTTGTAGCTTGATAAAATTCTAGTTAGAGTTGGGTGAGGTAGGAGCCTCCTGTAGGTTGTAGCCTGCAAATTTTTTTTTGAAGTTGGAGCTTCCTTGCAAGTTGTAGCTTACAAAAATTGAGGTAGGAGCCTCCTATGGGTTGTAGCCTGTAGAAAATACATGAGATTTGGTGCTTCTGTTTCAATTTGTAGCTTGATAGATGTTCAGTTGGATTTGGTTAAGGTAGAAGCCTCCTGTGAGTTGTAGCCTACAGAAAATAGATGGGGGTTGGAGCTTCCTTGCAAGTTGTAGCTTACAGAATTTGAGGCAGTAGCTTCCTGTAGGTTGGAGCCTACAGAAAATCAGTGGTGAGAGGGAGTTGGATCTTGCCTTTTCATCACAACAATAATAAGATGTGGTTTTCTCCCTTATGGGTTTCCACTTATATCTGTTGTCTATGTGCTTGATGATTATGTGTTGATGTGATCTATTATTCTGCTTAATTACTTGTTGTCCACACATTCAGTTTGCTAATTCATTATGTATTAAGCTTCTTATAAAATTAAGTAGTTAATGAGTTGAATGAAAAGAGTATTAATGACTAGGAATTTACTAAACGGATTCACCCCCTCCCTCTCAGTTTAGATAAAGGTTCATCAGAGCCCATTGCCGGGATTAGCTAGGCATGTACCGTTGGGCCCAAACATAATGTATGCCCCTTTGAGAAGGCAGTGTTTGATGATGTAAGGACCCTTCCATAGTGTTTTCAATTTCCTGGGTCCTAAGGCTTCTTTTGCAATGTCATAGCGGAGAAGTAGCCCCCCCTCTAAAAATGACCGGCGGGTGATTTTGCGGTCGAATAATGATTTTAATCTTTTCTTGTGAGCCTCATTATGTTGGAGAGACTCTCGTCGGTGAGCTCTAATTGTACCAACCATTTCTCTAAAGGCTAGGTATTAGTGAGGAGTTTTATAACTGTGTGTAAGTTAGGAATTTCACTTTAAATGGGAAGCACAAACTCCACTCCATATACCAATTGGAAAGGTGTGAACCGTGTTGAGGATTTAAATGTTGTGCGACATTCCCATAAGGCTGAAAATACCATATGGTGCGGGGTAGTTTTATGGTTGTTGACCATAAAATGTAACATCGTTTTGAGTACTTTTTATCAGTTTCTACATGGCCATTGGACTGGGGGTAGTATGGTGACTCAAACTCATGCGTAAATCCTAGATTATGGGATAGATCCTGGAATATTTCATTCTCAAAATGCTTTCCATGGTAGGAGAATAAATCCTTAGGCACATTGAATCATGCGATGACATGGTTGAAATTGTCGATAGCTACAATAATGTATTTTTGGTTGCCAAATGACGTAGGGTTGCAAGTCATAAATTCGATTCCCCATATATGAAAGGGACCTACTACAATGATCGGGTGTAGAGGAGAACGGGGTGCTCTTGCCTTGTGGGCGAAGCGTTGGTATCACTCGCACCTTTTGACTGCTTGAATGAAATCATGGAATAGGGTGGGCCAAAATAACCAACCCGCAAGAATTTTTGGGAGGTGGCCATCCTTGAGAGGTGGCTGCCGCAAGCCCCACTATGCCAATCATTTAGGGCTTGTTCAGCTTGGTTGTGTGTGAGGCATCGACAAATTTTTTTGTCAACGCCTCTTCGATAAAGGATGTCCTCCATGAGAAGGTACCGGGCGGCCTGATGGCATATGCACCTTCAGTCATGACAGGTGAGCTGTTGTTTGAAATTTTGGGTTCACAAGAACAGAAGGATGTCGTTGTACCAAGGGTCCTCGATCGTCACTAAGAATATGTGTTCATCTGGTAGTGAGTCATTAATTGGGGATCCTTGTGTCATACTTAGGAGATCAGTGATGAGCTCAACTAGGATTAATGATTTTTTTCTCTTGGGGGAGCTGAACTGTATGTCGAATTCCTGCAGTATAACTATCCATCGAGAATACTTATGATTCATCATACTATGGGTTATAATATATCACATGGGGTTGATAGTGCGGCTATGACTGTTGTAGTCCTTAGGATGATGTAATGCCGGAGCTTTTGTACGGCGTGTACTAAGGCTAGGGTAGTTTTTTCTTCCAGCTCATACCTTAAAGCAGGACCAGATAGGTTCTTGCTGACATAATAAATTACGTGCTCCTTATTATCTCGTCCATCTTGGACTAACACCCTAGCTATGGTTGTGTCCGATGCAGATAGATATAAGGTGTAGTCTTTGTCGTAATTGGGTGTGCTGATCAAGGGGGCTGAAGATAAGGTGTCCTTCAATGCCTCAAATGAATTTTGAGCCTGATCATCCAATTTGAACGGAATGTCTTGATGGAGTAGGTATAGGAAGCCTTGCGTGCAAGTGGCATAGTTGGGGACAAAGTGTCGTAAGAAGTTGGATTTCCCTTGCAGGCTTTGAAGTTGCTTGATACTTTAGGTGGTGGTACTTCCTTTATTGCCTAGAACTTGAGGGGGTCAACTCTGATTCCTTGTTGGGATACCATGAATCCTAACAGTCTGCTTGCATTAACGTAGAAGACACACTTGATGGGGTTCAAGCGTAGGTTGTAGTTTCGGCACCATTGGAATACCAATCGTAAATCCTCCCGATGGTCAGTTCGTTTTTTGGATCTTACTATGAGGTTGTACAAGTAGGCTAAGAAGAGGCGAGCAAGATCGTGGAAGATATAATTCATGGCCCACTGGAAGGTGGCTCAAAATTTTTAAGACTGAATGGCATAACTTGATATGAAAACGTGCACCGGGGGGTGGTGAATGCAGTGTTATACCGAGCCGTATGTTGGATTTGAAGTTTATTGTACCCTGAGAATCAATCCATGAAGGACAAGGCCTCGTGATTGGCGCAAACATCAATGAATTGGTTGATGAAAGGGGTAGGGTAGTTGTCCTTGGCATAAGCTTTTTTTAAATCTCAAAAATCAGTGTAGAATCAGATGGTGCCCTATTTTTTCATGACGGGTACAGGGTTGGAAACCAACGATGTGTAGGTGATTGGGTAGATGAATTCGACTTTATGAAGCTTGTATATCTCTTGTTTGATCTCTTCTGATTTGGATGGGTGTAATTGACATCACTTTTGGCGAACTGGTGATACGTCAAGGCAGGTGTCAATATGGTGTTCTACGATGGTGGGGCTTAGCCCTAGAATTTCCGAATAATCCCATGTGAAGATATCCCTCTACTCTTGTAATAAGTCTGTATAAGTGACTACCTCATCTAGGGAGCATGCTACCCCTAGCGATATTTCTTCGGTTTTGCCTGGTTTTCTTGAGATATTAACTTTAATGGTTGGCGAAATATTCGACATATTCCCTTCTTCAAATGAATCGGGCGATGGGATAGGGTTTTTGAACCAATCTACCTTCCTAGATGGAAGGAAGTATTTGGATTCAATGGCATAAATATCTTGGGTTTTTGGTCTACTAGGCACGAATGTTTTTTCAAGAAGAAAAAATGAGTGGTGGTGCATTGAGTCCCATAGACAATATGGTTTTTTCATGGCCTCTAAAAGATCTTCATCAGAGCGAAACAATATGTCTAAGGGGGAACTGGTTTGTGCGAGGCCTTAAGGAATTGTTTTGGGTCTAACATTGCTGGTAGATAGACATGCATATGATTATGTGGTTGATGTCGTGGAAATAGATGAGTTTGATAGGATGCAGATGGGTTGGGTTTGCACCGTCGAAGGTACCATTACCATTGTGGTAGTTGCAGCGGTCTCGAAACCAAGGAAAGATGAGTAGACATAATGAGTCATGGTTTCCATGCATGATGAGATGAATCTTATATGGTGTTGTGTGTCACCGGCATTACATGGTGGAAGAATTCTGTCATGGTTGTTTGTTTCTTAGCGAGTGTAATATTCCCAAATGGGGAAAGCAACAATATAAATCATAAAATGAAAGAAACAACAATTATTTAACACATGAAACTATGAGACCAATATGGATTCAATACATTATGTATTTAGGACAAAAAATCAATACAAAATAGTGAGGCATAGATCATATACAATGAGGAAACAAGCCTCCCATATTGAGAGAAACTACAGCGAATTCATATTGAGTATAAATACAACTGGAGATGATACAATGATGTAAAAATAATGATATAGGCCCCAATAGAGTCTAAACATACAGATCCGGGCACTAGATCATCTTTCCAAAACAACCCAAGAGGGTTTCCAGAAAATGCACACAATGTGCCAATGTAAGTTGCAGCCCTAGGGCTGAAGATATGATGAAACAACTGAAATGATAAGATATGGCTGAAGCTAATGTAGAAACCTATATCTCTTTTGCAATAGATCCTCCAAATGAAAGAATGGCCCCTCCACTGAACAAATCACCTCCCAAAACAACCACTACAACTACCCCTGCAACACCTCCCTAAAATAACACAGATCTGGATTGAAACTATGTTGTAGGGGGTAAATAATCCTTAGCCTGCTGCTAAATGTGTCAATAAGACTCAGGGGGCTTCTTAACAATCCTTCCAATGGATGGAAACCTTCCTCCACTGCAAAATAGCTTTGAAGACACCCAAAATGATCCTCCACTACTGCACCCTGTGACACAACACAATATTCTACAGAAACTACGCTAATGAAGAAAGCTGTAGCTTGACCTTAAGCTTGAGTGTGGAGATGAATTGTAATGCTCCTCAAAGGGGCCTCTCAAGGAAAGAGATGGGATTCCCGCTCTGGAACACCTGGTGCTAAATAGCACAACAAACTCAACTAAATAGCTGAAGAACACAAGAAGTCTAAACAGACCACAAACAAAATAATAATTGCGCCGAGAGGCGCATCTACAGCCCAATATGACCCTGATGTCAGGTATGTCACGTCCTCATGCAAAATGTCGGCTTAAGTTTTAAATTAAAAAAAATGAAAAATGAAAATCGCATTGTACTAGAACATATATCAATTTCTAATACAATTATGTATTATTTATATAATTTGAATGGATATTAAATTATATACGTGAATTTGAATGGATCATAAATTTACCTTTAACAAAAAAAATTACCACATTGAATTTCCAAATTAAGTAAAATTTTAAACATATTTACTCTTTACTAAAGTCAATACCATTTCCTAAATCAAAGGAAAAGAGTTAATTTAACACAAACAATCAAAATCCAAAATATTTTAATATTTATTTTAATTAAATATTTGTAAAATGAATTTATACTTACTCCAGAGCTATGGTAAATAAATAAATAAATATATAAACTAGATGTATGGTAAATAAATAAAAATTCTTTTTATATTTATTCCATAAACCTTTTTATATTTAAAAAAACTTTAAAAAGAGGTTTTATTTAGATGAAGCCTATGGGACGAATACCATGGGACAAATTAATATTGATACCACGGGCCAAATACCATGGGTAAATAAATAAATATAAAAGAGGTATAAAAAAGTATGATAAATAAATAAATAAATATAAAATATATATAAAGAGGTATGGTAAATAAATAAATAGAAAAGAGGCATAAAGAGGTAAGGTAAATAAATAACAATATATCAAATAGGATTATAAATAAAAATGTAATTATATAACAAGCCTATGGGCCAAATACCATAGTAAAGAAAAGGGGTATGGTAAATAAATAAAAATATAAATAAACTAGAGGTATGTTAAGTAAATAAAACCTCTTTTCATATTTACTCCATAATCTGCTTTATATTTACAGATATTTATGTTCATTAGTTTACTTAACTAAGAAGAAAGATAGAGAGAGAGTTATAAGGGAGAGATGGAGAGAGAGTGTGTATGTTTAGGGGTGAGATAAAGAGACAAAGTAAGATGTATGGAAAGAAGGGGGAGAGAAGAAGTGAGAAGGAGAGAGGGAGGGATATAGTAATGTAGTTGGAGAGAGAGAGAGGGGTGGAAAGAGAGAGAGAAATAAAGGGATGAGGGAAGAGAGAGGATTAGAGAGAGAGAGAGAGAGAGAGAGAGAGAGAGAGAGATATGGGGGAAGAGAGAGGATTGGAGGGAAAAGAGAGAGAGAGAGGTGGAAGAGAAAGGGAGAGAGAGGAAGGATGAGAGAGAGGAGGAGAGTGATGGGGGAAGAGAGAGTATTGGAGAGAGAGAGAGAGAGAGAGAGAGAGAGAGAGATCAGGGAAGAGAAAGGGATTTAGGGGAGAGAGAGAGAGGAAAGATGAGAGAGAGGACTTGAGAGAGAGGAGGAGAGAGGGATCGATAAGAGAGATGGAGTTGGAGGGGGAGAGATGTAGGAAATAAGAAATATAGAGAGTGAGAAGTGGAGAGAGAGAAGGAGTGACAAGGGAGAGACAGAGAGAGAGCGTGTATGTTTCGGCTAAGATAAAGAGACAAATAAGGAGAGATGGAGATAAGGGGGGAGAAGGAGATATAGGGAGAGAGGGAGGGATATAGTAACATAGTTGGTGGGTGAAGAGAGAGAGAGAGAGAGGGAGAGAGAGATGGGAGAGAAAGGGAAAGAGAGGAAGGAAGAGAGATGATGTGAGAGAGTGGAGAGAGGGAGGGAAAGAGAGATGGACTTGGAGGGGGAGGAGGAGAGAGGTAAGAAGAAAGAAATGGAGAGAGAAAGGTGGAGAGAGAGAGAGAGAGAGAAGGAAGATGGAGAGAGAGGGAGAGAGGGGGAAGATAGAGATATAGATGGAAGGTGAAAGGAGGGAAGAAGAGAGAGATGGGGAGAGGAGGGGATTGACAAAGAGATTGATATATGTGTGTGTTTAGGAGGGTGAGATAGAGAGACAAAAAATAAGAGATGGAGGGGGATATAGATATGGATGGAGGGTGGAGAGAGGGAAGAATATTTCTCACACTAGATGGATTGATATAAGTGGAGATGGTGATTTATAATCCTATTTATTTATTTGCACTATATGCATCGATTTTAGTGTAGATATTTATTTCTAATGATATTTGATTACTTGCATTGATTTCAGTGTATGTGGTGATTTATAATACAATTTGATTGCCTGCACTGAATTTTTTTATTTCAATTTAGATGTCGATTTATAATTATATTTGATTACTTGCACTAGATGAATTGGTTTCAATGTAGATGATTTCTAATCCTATTTGATTGTTTGCACTAAATGCATTGATTTCGGTGTAGATGGCGATTTCTAATCCTATTTGATTTATTTGAGTAAATGCATTGATTTCAGTGTAGATGTTGGTTTCTAGAGAGAGAGAGAGAGAGAGTGATAAGGAAGATGGAGAGAGAGGGAGAGAGGAAAAAAGGAGGAAAGAGAGATATTAATGGGGGAGAGGAGAGAAGGGGAAGATAGAGATATAGATGGAAGGTGAAGAGAGGGAAGAAGAGAGAGATGGGGAGAGGGGGTGATTGAAAAAGAGATTGATATATATGGTGTACGAGAGCACATGTGTTTAGGGGGGTGAGATAGAGAGACAAAAAAGAATAGATGGAGGGGGATATAGATATGGATGGAGGGTGGAGAGAGGGAGGAATATATCTCGCACTAGATGGATTGATATAACTGGAGATGGTGATTTCTAATCCTATTTGATTATTTTCACTAGATGCATCGATTTTAGTGTAGATATTTATTTCTAATGATATTTGATTACTTGCACTATATGCATTGATTTCAGTGTAGGTGGTGATTTCTAATACAACTTGATTGCTTGCACTGAATGTGTTGATTTCAATGTAGATGTCAATTTATAATTATATTTGATTACTTGCACTGGATGACTTAATTTCAATGTAGATGATTTCTAATCCTATTTGATTGTTTGCACTAAATTCATTGATTTTAGTGTAGATGGCCATTTCTAATCCTATTTGATTTCTTTGAGTAAATGCATTGATTTCAGTGTAGATGTTGGTTCCTAGAGAGAGAGAGAGTGAGTGATAAGGAAGATGGAGAGAGAGAGAGAGAGGAAAAAAGGAGGAAAGAGAGATATTAGCGGGGGAGAGGGAGAGAAGGGGAAGAGAGGGAAGAAGAGAGAGATGGGGAGAGAGGGTGATTGACAAAGAGAATGATATATATGGAGTGCGAGAGCGTGTGTGTTTAGGGGGGTGAGATAGAGACAAAAAAAAAAGAGATGGATGGGGATATAGATATGGATGGAAGGTGGAAAGAGGGAAGAATATTTCTTGCACTAGATGAATTGATTTAAGTGGAGATGGTGATTTATAATCCTATTTGATTATTTTCACTAGATGCATCGATTTTAGTGTAGATATTTATTTCTAATGATATATGATTACTTGCACTAGATGCATTGATTTATGTTCATGTCAATTTATAATTATATTTGATTACTTGCACTGGATGACTTAATTTCAATGTAGATGATTTCTAATCCTATTTGATTGTTTGCACTAAATTCATTGATTTCAGTGTAGATGGCGATTTCTAATCATATTTGATTTCTTTGAGTAAATGCATTGATTTCAGTGTAGATGTTGGTTCCTAGAGAGAGAGAGAGTGAGTGATAAGAAAGATGGAGAGAGAGAGAGAGAGGACAAAAGGAGGAAAGAGAGATATTAGCGGGGGAGAGGGAGAGAAGGGGAAGAGAGGGAAGAAGAGAGAGATGGGAGAGAGGGTGATCGACAAACAGAATGATATATATGGAGTGCGAGAGCGTGTGTGTTTAGCGGGGTGAGATAGAGACAAAAAAAAAAGAGATGGATGGGGATATAGATATGGATGGAGGGTGGAGAGAGGGAAGAATATTTTTTGCACCAGATGGATTGATTTAAGTGGAGATGGTGATTTATAATCCTATTTGATTATTTGCACTAGATGCATCAATTTTAGTGTAGATATTTATTTATAATGATATATGATTACTTGCACTAGATGCATTGATTTCAGTGTAGGTGATGATTCCTAATACTATTTGATTGCTTGCACTGGATGTGTTGATTTCAATTTAGACATCGATTTATAATTATATTTGATTGCTTGCACTAGATGCATTGATTTCAATATAGATTATTCCTAATACTATTTGATTGTTTGCGCTAAATGCATTGATTTTAGTGTAGATGGCGATTTCTAATCCTATTTGATTGCTTTGAGTAAATGCATTGATTTCAGTGTAGATGTTGGTTTCTAATCTTATTTGATTGATTTCATTAGGTGCATTGATTTCAATGTAGAAGTTATTTTCTAATCTTATTTGATTGCTTGCATTAAATGCATTGATTTCAATGTATATGTTGATTTATGATTTGATGTAATTGGATATATGATAGTACTTTAATATTAAAGTGATTGGATTAACAATATGCATTGATTTTAGTGTAAGCACAATTTTTTTTTAACAATGTAGATTGATTTTTGTGTTATAGTAATTTAAACTATTAATATTGGAGAGCAAGAGAGACAAGGTATCATGTTTACTACAACAGATCGAGCTAAATATTTAAATGGTTTACGATTTAAATTTTCTTTTTCATATAATCGATATGAAAAGATAACAAAACTAACAAGGGAGGAAATAAGAATAGTAAAAGAAAATAGTTTGAGATTGATTGTAACATGAGTACGTTCTTATTGTTCACATTTTCTATCTTTCAACACTATTATTGTCACTTTGCATTTAAAAAAAATATTTCATCATTTTTCATCATTATAGTTGTTAACAATAATTATCAGCTCAAGGAACTGAGGTAACTAAGAAAATTTAAAATTAAAATGACCAAGTTAATCTTAGAAATATTTAGCATATTTAAAATGATTATATTAATATTTGATATATTTACATATTATTGATAAAATTTATCATACCTTTGATAGATTTTCCTTGGCATCACACGACTGAAACCAGCCTAGATCCATCTTACATCTCAAAAATATACAAAAATTTTAATAATTCGAAAAATGTGACGTTGATGCCTTCGACTGGAACCAGCCTAGATCCATCTAACTCTGGATCTATCATGCGTCGAGAGGGATCAAATCTCTCGAGGTGAAAACCTTTCCTGAAGTTTTGCACTCAAAAAATAGGTTTGCACCTCGAGAGATTTGATCCCTCTCGGCGCATGATAGATCCAGAGTTAGATGGATCTAGGCTGGTTTAAAACATAACCTCGTATGGCTGCCATCCTCTTCCTTATATAGGTTATGAGCTTTCTTGCCCTTGGCCCCACTCAATTAGGTCATTTCCTTAATGTAATCAATTTCCCTCCAAAACTGCATTATTCCTCATTTAATGTCCACTCCTCCATAACAATTGTTGATTTGGTCAAATTTGACCTATTCAACATGATCCAACCCTTGTTATTACTCAAAGGTGCTTTATTTAGTTGTTTAGAAGGTCTCCTTTCACACTTGAAGTGCTTTTATTGCTGCTAAGGAGATTTATGGGCCCCCCTACCCATTTATTCACCTACCTAGTGACAAAATAATCTATAATATTCCATTTAGTTAAAAGCTAAATTTTAGGAATATTACAGTGAGAGAAAATTCATGCTCTTTTGGTGGTGTACTAAGGATACACACACCTTCCTTTACTTGAATATTGTGTTGAACGAAGAGGTGCTGAAATGTTTTCAACATGGGGAATATCTTTGTTTCATGGTTGTAGCTCGTGAAGTTGGTGCATGGGGTAAAGGTACCTAACGAGTATATGGTTTGAAAACCAATACTACTCTCCATGCCAGATGTGGATTCCTGGAGATTGTTGGGAATTGGTGCATTTTTTTCACTTTTTCCACCTCTGAGTCTTCAGTCTTGGGTGGTGTGGCTCCTTTGGGGAGTCCTGACTCAATGCTGCTCTTGCCGCTCGTGACCTTGGGAGGTATTGACAATTCATAGCGTGGTGAAATTGCGAGCATATAAAACAGTAGTAACGTGTGATATTTTCTTGATTAGAGAAATGAATATGTGGTATGGTTGTGATCATGTGAATACTGTCAACGAGTTTCTTGAGTTCCTGACATTGATTAACCATTTCATGCCCTGCTAAGACGATAGGTTGCCTTAGCTTTCCTAGGGTTTTGGTGATGATGGGGGGAAGGAAACATTGCACATGGTTGCCTAGGTTCAAAACCGGTTACATCCAGATACTTGGTGACCAATGAACGTATGACATATAACATAGGTCGAAATCAGGGGATGCAAGGAAAATGTTGAGCGTGATGGTTGTATTGGCAAATAAGACAAGACTATTGCTCTTTGGTTTTCCACTCCCTTTGGCCACTTGAGTGATTGGGCACCATTTGCGAAATGATATTAAATATGGGCATTGAATGATCAAATGATTGCGTTCGTCACATAGTATGTAGGCTGGGATTGAGCATGGAGAGTGGTTGGGGGCAGGAATCTGCCCCCTTGTTGGCCATTTTTCTTCTGATATGAAGAGGATGGACCTGGTTGCCTCATTCTCTTGGGTTGTCAAACTTTCTACTGAGTCTGAGTCCGATTTGTATTCTGCAACGAGATGGGTTATGGCCTGACGTAAAAATTTTAATGTCAAACGGAAACAGGGGATGTAGGGACAACGATGAATCGGGTGGTATCTGAACACACCAACAAGAATATTGGACTACTCGTAGGTGACATGTACACCGGGTTGACCGAGTACCATAATTGAAACAACTCTAGAGCTGCATAGTCAATGATGAAGTGATCTCATTCATCGCAGACTAGTGCGCAGAGCTGGACTGGAGCCTAAGGATGGTTATGGGGGATAGGTAGTCGTTCATGTGACCATATCTCTTATGACATATATAATATGGTCCTTGTTTCTTCTTTCCTTTAAGTTGTAGTGCTGCTTGTGGATTATGTATATGAGTCAACTAAGTCAGGGTTTTCAGCAATGAAGCATAGCATGAAATCCAACACATACCGGAATCGAAAGATGTAGGTACAATGGCGCACATGGTGGTTACTCCAACAAATCTGACACGTATGTCATCTGTGACAAACTAAGTTTCTTTGGGCAACCTGCGAGATTTGGTACCAATGGTTAAACGCCCTTAACTTGGGGCACTATGTGATTAAGTGATCAAGCTCGTCACATAGTGCGCAAACTGGGACATGCGGTGTGGCCTCTGTGTGCCATCTATGGGCCATTGGGGTGATTGTATACGAGCAAGATGTAGGTTCCTCTCGTACTTATAGTATGGTTTTGGGTTCACCCTTGTCCATTTGCATGGATGGTTCTGAGGGGTCCTCTTGGTAAGATTGTTCTAGGGCTTGCAAGGCATCTCTATAATGCGGCATTTCCAAGCAGTGATGGGCATAATGCCCATAATGGTCGCATATGGCGCACATATGATTGGTGTGTAATGATTTTCCTTGGCTATTCATGACCTGTTCCTTTTTGTGGGAATTCAAGGTCACGACATTTCTTTCGGTGTGTAGAAGAGGTTTTAATTCTTCTAACTCTGGAAAATATTAGTAGGATGACCTACGACATTGCATAATAGACAAGGTTGTAATGCCCCAGGTAACTTGGGGGTTTCAAATTATTTCCATTTTTTTTTATTCTTCTTGGCCATGCTAGCTGGTGCCACTGCAGGTGTTTCTTTAACTGCTATGACCTCTTGAGGGGCAATAGGGGTTATTCCTATAGAGGTAATACGTGGGATTTCCAGCATGGCTGGAGGGACCAAATACCACACGGTTATTGCGAAAGCCATATTTGGAAATGTCTTAATTTCCATGACTTGTTTTGATATAAAACCAGGTGGGGGATAAAAAATGAGGTCTGCGAAATTTCATATGGTAGGAATGTCGTACTAGTCACTTTGGCATCCGTACTACTGGTTTCTGCGTCTTGGCTAGTTTCGGTGTTTGATGAGAGAATCATGCACATCGGTGCCTCCGTGCTTTCAGGGACTTCCCTTGGTATAATAGGGGGGTCTCCTAGGAATGATCCTAGGATGGATGATGGTTTGAATTGGCCTGGGCCGAATTATGTATACTTTGTGAGTGGTTCTGTGGTTGTGTCTACTTATGGTAGTACAACATCTAGAGCGATCATGGGTTTCTTGTCATAGTATGTGAGCTGGCCAGTGGTGATGATTCGAGCATCATGGGGAAACATAATTTTCCTAAAGACAGAGGATGTGATTGCATTCATGGAATACATATAACTCCACCCGAGGAGTATATTGTAGTTTAGTTGTGCGTCTAAGACCTCAATGTCTATAAGAAATGTCTTGCCGACCAAGTTTATTAAGAAATTTTGATAAAGTCCGACAAGGGCTGATGGGCGCCTATTATATGCTATAAGCATGATGTCAGACAGTTTTAATTTAGGTGATCCTAACTTTTTCAAAACTGATTTGGACATGATACAAGTGGATGCTCCTTCATCCATGATGCATCGAGGTATGGTGATATTCTAAACCAAAATCAGTATCTGGAAAGTGACTAGAGAAGGAATCCTAGGGTGTGCCTTGTCTAAATCGAAAACCATTAGGCCCAAATCAGAAGGATCGATTGCACCTAATGTAGAAAATAAGGATTTCTGTTGTCTTAGGCATGATTGAAAAACTTCCAAAGATGAGATAACCGCTGGTGATTGAGCTAAATCATCCATTATACTATAGCTATGAGCAGCTTTAGAGTGATTTCCTGCATGCATGGTTGGTCCTTTGACCGTTCTTGGAAGGGGCTCAATAGGTACTTTGGAGATATTTAACGGTGCGGTAGGTGCACTCATACTTGTACCTGATGGGTTGGTATCCGGAGGTGTATCGTAGTTCCTATTCCTTGTTTGGAAGAAATATTCTTCGTGAGCCATGTAGATCTTGTGGCTGCCTCGTCCGGTATCGTTTTGGAGTGGTTGATGTTGTTGGGTGTTAGCCACTCCTTTTGGGGGAAAGGCTTTTGGATTACCACAGGCTGTTGGGTAGGTCCCCCTTGTCCTCGGTTACCCCGAAGTTTTTTCAATTTGGGGAGTTCAGGACAGTGGTGAGTGTAATGGCCATATTCACCACATACCGCACAAGAGTGATTTGTCCTTAGATTGGGTCTCTTGTTTTTCCCTTAGGAGTTACTATTTGGCTCTTGATTTTGATTCCAATTGGGGTTGCCCCAAGACCGAGACCATGGATGACATTGTTGATTACTGCCCCCCTCTCCAGGGTCTCGCTTTTGCTTGATCCTTGGCTTATTATTTGCAACATTTGGAGGATTATTTTTGTTATCTTGGTCATAAGACTATTGTTGATGAGCCTAGGATGGTTGCACCAGGTTCACCGGTGCATTGTTCTGCATTGGTGGTGGATTTTGTGTGGGAAAAGGGGGGTATAGGTTACCCTGTCCTTGATTGGTGTAATATTGTTGGGGAAGCTCTATTGCATCAACATTTCTAGCTGAGTATTGGTTCCCCTACAAGGGAGGGTATGAGCCTCCCTGTTGTTGATGGTATGGCATTACCCTATTCGTCATATTATGCAAAGTTGCAGCATAACTTTGATGGTAGCCAGGTTGAAATACGTTCTGAGTAGAATCGTATGAGTATCCTGGGTACTAGTCACTGATGCTTATGTGACTTTGGGATAAGGACTCGATCAAACCATCTGCAGTATTCGAGGTGCCCGGTAATTCCCTATAAGTTTGCAGGCACGGGGCATTTGGAAGGACGTTGTAAATATATCCTGATTGGGTGTATATGAGTTCAATTTATTTGGCCTTGCTAATGGCATCTTATTCGAAGATCGGTTTCTATGTCGCCACGTATTTTGAAATATCAGCTGTGATATTTATCAAAAACAAGTCCAAAAGCACTCTATCGTTGAGTTTGTATTTACACAAACTACGACATCGTCACCATTCGTGGAGATGGTCTAATATATGGACGATTGGTTTTTGTCTAAAATGTGTCAGCAGTTCCATTCCTGAATTATGATGGATGGGGAGCTGAAAATAGGTGAGGAATGCGGTAGCAAGGGCGCTAAAGGTGTAATATTCCCAAAATTTAGACCTCATCTAAATGGAATATTATAGTTGGTTTTATCTTTAGATAAATGAATAAATGGGTAGGGAGGCCCATTGACAGGAAGAATAACATTCCTCATGTGAAAAGAGGAAGAATAAGCAACTAGAAGGAGCCCATTTAGGTGTGAACAAGGAAGATATCATTTTGATTCAGTCATCTTTGACCAAGTCAACACATGTTGTCTAGACACATTGCATCTCCTTGATAAACAACACAAATTTGGTGGAGGACAACTTGCATGAGCTTGGAGGAAAATGTGGATGGGACCCAATGAGAAGAGGTTCACTTGCTATATACGGAGAGAGTGGAAGCCTTTGTCATTCATGTTATGATACATTTTTATTTGGTCTACTTAGACTTTTGGCTTCCTCTTGCTGTTTAGCAGGGTTGCAGTGCTGTTTAGCACCGGGCGTTCCCGAGCGGGAATCCCATCTCTTCCCTTGAGAGGCCTCTTGAGAGAGTATTGTACTGATTTGTTCCACATCCAGGCTTGAGGCCAAGCAGAAATCTTCATTCATAGCATTATTTCTGTAGCAGTGTAATGTTGTGTTGCAGTGGAAGATTGATCATTCCACTTCCAGGTCTGTTTCTCAGTAGAGGGTGCCTTCCTTCTCTTGAGAGATCAACAAAGGATATTTTTGAGCTCATTTCATATCTTGGCACTTGGCCAATGCACATATGCTCTCCTACAGCATAGTCCCTTGCAGGAACTGCGTCATTTTCCAAAGAGTTGTTGCAGCAGGGTTTTTACCCTTGTTTTGGAGCTAGTTTCCTAGGGAAAGGGCCAACCCTTCTCCCGGAAAGCTAGAGGAAGGTATCTTTATCCCTCTTTGTATTATTCAGCTACATTCATGTCATGTTGCAGTGAGACTGTGTTATTTCTGAGCTGAATAAATTAGATTTTATCTTTTTGTAAATGTGTCTCAAGAAACCCTTGCCGGGTTATCTCTGTAATGCAATAAGGATGCCAGATCTCTATTTTCTTAGCATATTGTGCCATCAATATCCAGATCTATATTTTTCTATTGAAAATTTTCAGAAACCCTCATGAGATAACGCTGTACATGCTTTATTATTTTCTGCATAATCAAAGTCATGGGATTTGGGTGTTTTTAAGGCATTGCAAGGCCGGGAGACCTGTTTAACATATCAAAAGCGATTTCTTTCTGATCCCCTTTTGTATGTGAGGTCCTCGATCTATATGCTAAGGGAACAAACCATTATTTCCCTTTATTATCACGCAGTCACCTGGGAATAACGTTTTTAGGGTCCATTTTGCTGCTTTTCCCCACTTGGAGATAGTGTATAAAGGCATACTTTTGTTGACATGTTCATAATCTTATGGAAGTGTATTTAAGACAAATTTTATGGGATAATTTTCTGCAGTACTTTATTTTTTCTCATGTATTGTTGTAGCTCCAACTCTAGAATATCTTAAGATATTCTCATTGTTGTAGAAATTCCCTATTTTGGGATATTGCATTGGTATCAGAGCTCTAATCTTGGCACAACCTATGGATTTCAGCCAGTATGACATCAAAAGAAGGGGGGATGTACAGAAAAGAGAAGACTCCATTATGTGGAGTGAAGAAGGAAGATAGGCTTACAAAGCTACTTCCAAGATCTATACAGAGCTTTCAAGAATATTTGAAGAAAATAAGGCTGGAGATGGGATATCCTTGAGAGTTTGGATCTAGAGCTAGATCTAGATTTGAACATGGTGAGTGTGAGCATACAGCTACACTCCATGATGCAAAACGCGATCGAATGCCGATATCTATCATGAGATGGATGAAAGGAGGGGGAATGCCTCAGAGGAAAAATCTTAGTGATTTGTTGCAGGAGTATGAATCTCAAACTGATAAGTTTAGAGATCATACCACTTTCCAAGAGTTTTGCAAGATCCAGGTGAAGAGAAGCAAGCAACAGAATATGGATAGGTTCCTTCTATCTACCTTTGATGGTTCACCTACATGTTCAGCCAGGGGTTGGGTGGAAGAGATAGACACCTTTTTGCAGCAGCATCAAATTCCTGAAAGTGAAGCCATCAGAGTAGCAGTGCTGCATTTTGGAGGTAAGGCTTATCCATGGTGGATTTTTGAATCTTTTTCTTTGAAAAATGCAAATACTTCCTCTTATGCAAGATTCATTAAAACATTAATGGGAAACTTCCTAAGACACATGTACTGGAGCAAGAAAAACTTAAAACAAAACCCTTGCATGTAATGGAGGAAACTATAGACCTCACTCCACTTCAGAAAACCATGGGAGATGCTGACATCTTGCATCATACATTGTTAGAGGCAAGACCTCTATCTCATATTCCTAAACAAGAGGGCATGGGGATCTCTTTTTCACAAAAGGATCCAATTATTGGAGGGCTGCCCATACACATTGATGAAGATGAGAGAAACAACGCTGTCACATCTAGAGCACATCTAGTACCTCATGCAGAGGAAGGAGGAGCACATGCTCCAACAAGAGGGATTCTTGTATCCTTTCAAGAAGTTCCCCAGGATCTCATACATGGAGGTCAGAGCACAATCAATGAGCAGCATGATTGTGAAGCATTGCAGATGGGAGGAGAAGGTAGGAAGGAAGAGCAACATCACTTGAAGAGAGGCACACACCCTTCTCTATTTCAGAGAGCTAATGCAAAGGGGAGGCAGACTGTTCTACGCTGTGAAGGCAAGGTTTCCCAACCATATGTACAGTCTACTCTTGACATTGATGTCTCACTACATGGAGGCATTCCACCTGGGAGGCCACCCGATCTAGGATTGATGAAAGACATCTTGTCTTTGGACTCACCAATCTTGGATTTTGGAGAGGTGAGAAGTTTGGAGGAAGAATTTGGCATGGGGGATTTCAAAGTAGCAGGCAACAACATCGGGAGAGCTTCACATGCCAGATCATCAGCACTGTCTCTTGGGAGGATTGATCCATATTGGAGGTCTCAACTCGTGGTAGAGTACTCCAAGGATCTTGGTGCTTGCATGATTCTTGATGAACCATATGGAGATGATGGTTATATGGTGGATAATATGGTCATCTATTCTTATGGAAAAGTCTTCTTGACTAGAGCTTCTAAGCTCAAGGAGAGGAGAAGCTGCTACATGCAGCACATGAAGACTTCTTTTCCATGCATTTTGATGCATATCTTTCCTTGGCAGAGGAGTTCATTTGGGAGGACTTCCAGTATGACATATTTCAGCATACAGAGAGATGCATAGGTCATATGATGATAGAGAGGAGGTCACAACCACTTCCCTACTCTTTGGAGGTGAGGGAGAATTTCCAGTTGAGCCATTTCAGCTCAAGATCTCAAGTACATGATGGAGAATGTACAATTTTACTTTATGTTTTGTACTTATTTTCTTTATATGAGCAGCATATTGTACCAAGGAGGATTATTCCTTCTTGCATATTTTATAATGATGTACTTGAAGCCATTTGTAGCATTGAGATTGGCTATCTCATTGGTGGTTTGTGGGGAAAGCCACATGATTTTTGGTGTGCACCATTGACACCACTTTGTACTTTCATGTTTATATCTTGTAAAATGATTGTGGCAGAAAACAAGTGGCTAGAAAAGCACTTGTTTTTTTTTGATTTGGTGCAGGCAAAGGATGCACTGTGCTGGTTCCTTGTGTGGGACCTTGACCCACTTTCTGGTTGTCATATGACAACTTGTTTCTATTGGTTTTTGCTTCCATGTATTTCTGATATTACTATGTTCATGGGAAGCTTTGTTTGGAAAGTGGGATATGAGTTGAAGATGCCCATTGGGAACATGATTCTCCCTACTTTGCATGATGCATGTTTCAGGAGCAGCAATGGGAAGCCCATGATTACCAAATTACATCTCTCTTCTTCATGTGGGAGGAGCCATTTGGAGAACTTGAGTTTTTGGAGGAGGCACTTCATGATTTATTTGTTTGGTGGGGTAGCTTGGGCCATTATTGGAGGGCATATTGTTTCAGCCCAAAGACATAAATAGCCCCACACTTATCATAAATGGAGAGAAAAACATGTGAAGGAAGGGAAACTAATCTCTCCATGCAGCCCCACTACATTTCACAAACAAGGGGTTGATGATTGTTTTGATGAGCTACCTAGGATGGCTCATTTCATTTGGATGATAGCATGGGTGATGGAATCAGGGAATAAGATTCCCTATGTGGGTCATCACTCCTACCTTGAGGAGGCCATTGGACAACAAGAATATTTCCACTTGCACCTTCCACTTTATCATGTTTTACACACTTGGGGGGAATCATTTGAGGACAGATTTGTTGTTGAAATATGGTGGGGATTTATTGATGAGGAGGCCACAATAAGAGGGAGGGAGGAATTTTTATCTACCTTTGCAGTTGCTTGAGGAAAAGCAAAATTTTGAAGGGGGAGGACTATAATATTCCCAAAATTTAGACCTCATCTAAATGGAATATTATAGTTGGTTTTATATTTAGATAAATGAATAAATGGGTAGGGAGGCCCATTGACAGAAAGAATAAAATTCCTCATGTGAAAAGGGGAAGAATAAGCAGTTCAATATCATGTTGATTCAGTCATCTTTGACCAAGTCAACACATGCTGTCTAGATACATTGCATCTCCTTGATGAACACCACAGATTTGGTGGAGGACAACTTGCATGAGATTGGAGGAAAATGTGGATGGGACCCAATGAGAAGAGGTTCACTTGCTATATATGGGGAGGGTGGAAGCCTTTTTCATTCATGTTATGATAAATTATTATTTATTCTGCTTATACTTTTGGCTTCCTCTTGCTGTTTAGTAGGGTTGCAGTGCTATTTAGCACCGGGTGTTCCTGAGCGGGAATCCCACCTCTTCCCTTGAGAGGCCTCTTGAGAGAGTATTGTACTAATTTTTTCCACATCCAGGCTTGAGGCCAAGAAGCAATTTTCAGTCACTGTAGCAGTGTAATGTTGTGTTGCAGGGTGTTGCAGTGGAATATTGATCATTCCACTTCCGGGTCTTTTTCTCAGTAGAGGGTGCCTTCCTTCTCTTGAGAGATCAGCAAAGGATATTTCTGAGCTAATTTCATATCTTGGCACTTGGCCAAAGCACCTCTTCTCTCCTACAGTGCAGTCCCTTGCAGGAACTACATCATTTTCCAGAGAGTTGTTGCAGCAGGGTTTTTACCCTTGTTTTGGAGCTAGTTTCCTAGGGAAAGGGCCAACCCTTCTCCTGGAAAGCTAGAGGAAGGGATATTTATCCCTCTTTGTATTATTCAGCTACATTCATGTCATGTTGCAGTGAGACTGCGTTATTTCTGAGCTGAATAAATCAGATCTTCTCTTTTTGTATATGTGTCTCAAGAAACCCTTGCTGAGTTATCTCTGTAATGCAATAAGCCAGATCTCTGTTTTCTTAGCATATTGTGCCATCAATCTACAGATCTATATTTTTCTATTGAAATTTTGCAGAAACCCTCATGAGATAATGCTATACATGCTTCAGTCTTTTCTGCATAATCAAATTCATGGGATTTGGGTGTTTTTAAGGCATTGCATGGCTAGGAGACCTGTTTAACACATCAAAAGGGATTTCTTTCTGATCCCCTTTTGTATGTGAGGTCCTCGATCTATATGCTAAGGGAAAAAACCGTTATTTCCCTTTGTTATCATGCAGTCACCTGGGAATAACGTTTTTAGGGTCCTTTTTGCTGCTTTTCCCCACTTGGAGATAGTGTATAAAGGCATACTTTTGCTGATATGTTCATAATCTGATGGAAGTGTATTTAAGACACATTTTATGGGATAATTTGCTGAAGTACTTCATTTGTGTTCATGTATTGTCATAGCTCCAACTCTAGAATATCTTAAGATATTCTCATTGTTGTAGAGATTCCCTATTTTGGGATATTACAAAAGGTTCCATGAGAATCAGAAGGCTGCTCAACATACCATTTTTCCATAGGCCCTGTTAGGGTGTGTTGAAAAATACTTATTCTAGTGGTATCATTCATGGTACTATTGGACGAACACCACAAGTAGAAAGTCATGTTATGATTTCTTGGGTATTATGCTTGCTTCCCTTCGAATTTTGGTATATCTGAAGGGATATTCGTGGGCATGGTAGGCCAATTAGGGCCATGAGAAATGGGTTCATTAGTTAACTTTGTTAGATCTGGAAGATTAATTGATGCTAATAAGGGTAACTGTGTATTGACTGCCAATGTAACTATGGAAAAAAAGGTATTTGAATGTGATGGTTTAGGGGAGGTGCCTGGGGAATATTACCTTGTGGCATGCCCTGATGGGTTTTTTTCTGATTCCTCAAAGGGGTAGTGCTCCTCTGCCCTCTAGGGGTTGTAGGAGGTTTGAGTGTGGTGACCTTCCTGGGGTTTCCATTGGTGCAGTGTTGGGTGACCCTAGGGGGTTTCCAATCACAAATGCCCCGATAAAGGATGAAATGATAATGGTGGTAACGTGTCATTCTCGATGCCTAAATGGTGGGAGACTTGGAACTCCTCCCTTTAATGGGGGGAGGTCCAAGAAATGTCTAGATCGACGGGGTCCTGTTGGGTCTATTATGGTGTCAACTAGCTTAATATTGTTGATATTTTTGGTTTGTTGGAGGAAGGAAGATTTCTATCAAATAAAATACAATCACATGCATAAAAAAAAGCAAAAAAATAAGAGGTAATTTTTCCTTCAATTTAAAGCTATGTGATTAATCAAGCAAAAAATGTGGTTTTGTTTATTTTGCGTATGATACTTAAAAACCTATATAGACCTACTTGTCCTTACAATCTCAATGTAATTAGGCCTTGTGATTTAAAGTTATGTGATTAAGTTTAGATCTTGGGGGCCTCCCCCAAAGATCCGGATAAGTTGAAATGGATCTAACAAGATCTGCAAAATTAGAATGCCAAAAAAAAGAGAGAACACAAAGAAAATAAAACCACAAAGAAACTTGTTTTATTAAAATAGAGAATAACTGTAGAAGCTACATTGTGGCAGACAATCTCTCCTTTACAAAGTGAGGCTTGTTATTTATAGCATTTTTTGAGATACAATACCATAGGTGGATACCATGGGCCAATACCATGGGTAGATACCACTTACAATACCATGGGTAAATCCCATGTGTGGATGAATACCATGGGTAGATACATACCATGGGCGAATAAATATCATGGGTGGATGAATACCATGGGTCGATGCCATTTATAATGCCATGGGTAAATTCCATGGGTGGATGGATAACATGGGTAGATGAATACCATGGGTTGATGCCATTTTCCATTCGGATCATACCTTCTCTCGTTTACCAACCTCTCCTGGAAGGGAGCTACAACCCCCTGCTTCTCGTTTACTAGCCTCTCCTGGAAGGGAGATACTACCCCCTGATATTATCACCAGCCTCTACTGGCAGAAAGCTTTCACTTTCATACTGAAGGCTTCAACCCTCAGATCCACTGCAGACCACGTTTCATCAATTTTCAAACTGGATCAAACAACTTCAATACAACCCTTCACTTAACATCAACAAACATACTTTGCCCAATACTTCAAACAGAACAGTGAGATCACTGTAACAAGAATATAAAAAATAACCCAGACTTCAGCATAGATATGCAGATGTAAACTCAAACTTGAACATTCATTGAATCAAATATCATACGCTACTTCTCTTTACTAAAACCGTGTGTATACGCACTTCCCTGCTTACCAACCTGTGTATGCCTCTGAAAACACTGTTTTTCAGAATGTGATCGAACTCAGATTCAGATCTGAAATCAGATTTCTGTTCAGACAACCTATCAACCATGCAGAAATGTTTAGACAATAATTCTTCCTTCATTGAATCATCAGCCAACAACTTGATCTTTAAACAACATAATTAGCAGCATAATCAACATTCAAACAACCCAGATCTGTATGAATACATCCTTGACATACAATAGTAAAATATCAGAATAGATCAGACATTTCATTCCACATACTTTAGCAAAACCCTAGATTCCATACGTGCTTTTACTTAACTGAACCTGTGTATATACGCGCTTTAATAAAAAAAAACCTGCGTATACATCTGCACTTATTTCAGAGCTGAATTCATCTTCCATACGCACTTTTTCTGAGGACAACCCGCGTATATACGCGCTTTCTCTGCCATGAACCTGCGTATAGATATGCAAACATTATAGGGCAGCTCAATTCTTTGGACTTGATAAACATCTCATATCTCACCCTTTACTTCAGCAAAGATTCGCCAGATCACAGATCTAAACATTCCATAAACAGATCTAGAAAATACATAGACATTTCAGATCTAGAGATTCCTCTTCATCATTTTCTTCATAGGTACATTATGAATTCAGATCTGTCAGCAAATTGTTACCCATTTCATGCAGATATACTTCAGAGTGAAGTATTCATTAAAACTCAGACACATGCACACCCTTTCACAATGATCTTCTTCTCCTTATATAGATTTGGCCTTTGTCAATACCATGGGTCAAAACCACACCACTTCCGATGGTATTCCTGGAAGGGATTAAATAGATAATCCAGTGCTCAATACAGTGTGCCAAAACCATGGTAATGCCCCTTGGTATTCTAATTTTGGAGGGCAAAAGGGAATATGCTACTTGGCACGTACTTTTCTGCGTATATACGCGACTTCCCCTTTACAAACCCGCGTACGCTTTGTGACATACCTTTTTCATCATTGCTCTGGCCCTTACAGGAATTCCTTTCTTCATTATATCTGAACTAATCTATAGATACATTAGATTTACATCATTAATAAACTCATCAAGTTAGATTCCATCAAGAACAACCAAGTAGGTTGCTATCTTCATCAAGTAGGTTGCCATCAAGGACAACACATTGCATCATATTGCCAACATGAAATAAATTGAGTGTAAAGCCATAAGAGAGGGCATACCTGAACTGAAGTATGGTGGACGTTGTGCCTGAAAATGAATTTTTATGAGGTGTGGATTTATGGGGCCTGGTTTGAACATGATGAAGTGGTGATCGTTGTGTTTCTTCAGTTTTGTGATTGGGTACTCTAAGCTCTAGTTATGGTCTGTTGAAAAATTAGAAAAGGGCAATATATGGGCCAATATGGTTCATTTTCAAATCATTTGTGTCTTTTGAGGGTATGAGGTCAGAGCCGAGCTCCTGTCCTGAGCTTCTCTTGTTGTTGCGGTCAACTTGAGTACTTGAGATTCGTGCTGTCAGTGTTAGGTAGGACCTTAAACGTCTTGATTTTTATTTTTGTCATTTTCTGGAGTGGGGGTTCCATACAAAAATGATTTTGTATATATTTTATACCCATTTTTGTGTAGGACCGCGTGGGCAATCAAGGATGGCCCATTCGGTCCTCGCGCAAAAGGTGATTTTTGCATGGGGTCCTTGCCCTTGGGGAAATTGATGCGCGCTGACCCGCGCACCTGTCTCTACTACAGGCGTGAAATCAGCGCTCCTAGGATTTTTACAAGTGTGGGGAGGCAAAAAATAATAATAATCATTTTTGATAAAAAAACTTATTTTTGGTGTTTTTTTTCTGACGGCAGGATGTTGTGGTGGGAGAGGGACTGACCTGATCTCCGTGCGGTAGTGGCCCATGACCCTCGTGCAAGGGAGATCCTAGCTCGGTATGGTTTACTAAATTTTTTAGAGAACAACATACTAAGGTCCCAGGATGGGTTCCTGTGCTACTTTGTCTGATGCTGGAACATGAGACGACACGTTATGGTCTTGCATCGTAGAGATCTCGTGATCCAGCCAGAGACAAACGTCTATTTTGTGATAGATATTTTGCCTTGGGGGGAGGCCCTTCCTTATGAACTCCCTCCTAGGGGAGTGAACATCCATCGTTGGGTCGAGGAGGAGGAGCACTGCGGTCTTGAACCGATCACCCATGGCTATATTTGTGTGAGTTCTATCATAGACCTAGCTGAGAGGGCTACCTTGGCGATGATAGTTCGCCTATTTGGGTCGACGACGACCCATCAAGTGTCGAGTCCCCAGCTTGTAGTTTTGCATCAGCTTCAGGCCAGTCACTTTTTTGATTGGGCTCGCTACGTCTATCAAGGCATGGTCACTCAGCTGGCCAAGGCCCAGAGGGGTTCTATTAAGACCTTTGCTTATGCAAGCATCCTCTGCATCATTATGTACGAGAGGGTTGTGATGCTCCGACCCTTTGTGGCAATGCCCCTACGTGATTTGAGGGATCCTAACATGCATCGGTGGGCACCTGTGATGCCTCGTGGTGTTGGTGTAGTGGTAGGTAGTTACTAGGATGCGATGGACGAGGCGTGGTTCTAGTCGAACCCGCAGGTGTTCCTTGAGTTCCCGTATTTTGGGATGGATTTCTGGGGGGATCTAGATATGGGTCTCCCTGTAGGCTATGCATGGGGTCCGGAAGGTATGACCTTTATTGTTTTCTTCATTTTGAGGATTCTTATTATGTATATATCTATATTTCCTTGATGGTGACACTAATACTTTTTCTAGTTTCTATTCTAGATGTGGTTTTGGCAGGGGGTCCTATCACTCGTTTATTAGGTCACCAACCGAGGAGGAGGGATCAGCTTGGGCTGGGTCATACCCAGATTGGGGGATTTGGTTGTGCAGGGAGTCATTCAAGCGAGGGTAGCAGCTGCCGGTGGGGATGTTTCTCTTCTTGAACGTGCTGAGTCAGCCGAGCCATGAGTGGTGACGGTCGAGGAGTTGTTGGCTGTTTCCGATATTAGAGTGCTGGTAGCAAAGGCTCAAGTTGAGGTGGTTGATGCTCATGCTGCAGGTATAGCCAACATGTGGATTCGTTTGGATAGTTTGACCCGAGGCTTGTCGACCAGGGGTTTTGACAACCTAGACGACATATGGTTGGATACGGTGATGGCCCAGGAGAGGGCACATTGCCCAAATTTACGTCAGGCAACACTTGTTGTTGCGGCTGTTGTTCCTATACTGCACCGAGTACTCACGTGGGTCTAGAGGACCCACCAAGCAAGGCTCAGCCCTAGATATTTTGTATGGTCAGGGAAAGCACCCATTATGAGGATGCTTCCCTGTATTGATGACATGTATATTTTTGATTGACATGATGGTCAGTGACATGTTTTGTATACTGGGACACATATTTTTTTATGTATATATGTGAGATGTATTTTTTGCGGCTCTTATGATGTGTCTATGGCTTTTATTATTTTTTTATGTACCTATGATGGATGTTTATGCTTTATGATTTTGTTTTTTATGGATGATGGTTTATATGAGATGCATTCCAGTCTAGGATATGTTTAGCTATGTGATCAGCTACCTGTTTTTTATTTCTTGGTATATGTGAAAATGTAATGTGATCAAAGTGACGACTCAACCATTGTGCATGTAAGTATCTCCTAAATAGGTGTGAATCCCATACTTGAAAATCTTTTTTTAATTGTGATACCATTAACTGGGAATCAAGAAAGACATGTAGATGGCTTATGCCTTTTTTTCCCCAAGGAAAAATCATAATTTTCATTATATGTGAAAATTACATGTTGTAGATGCATTTGCATATGCATATTTTGTGACTATAGTCACACCATATTGTTCTATCAAAATCACCCAAGGGGTGTACAGATATAGCAATCAAAATATATACAATAAATACAATAATTTAAATTTGGTCACATTGTTTCATCAAAATCCATCAAAATTGAGCTCGTATCCCTTTGTCATATGATTGGTTTGTCGATGAAGGGACGATGGTAATAGAGGTAGTGTTGAAGGTCCTTCTATTCTTCTATGTGCCATAGCTCCCGATGCTGGACCGCTGCCAGATGGCTTATGCCTTGGTTGGAGGCATCACTCAATAGCCCAATGACTGCACCATATTCTGCTTGATTATTGGTAGTTGATCTGATACATACTCTGTTGGTGAGGAATGGTGACCGATCAGGAGAGTATATGGACCAAGCGGCTGCTGCTAGATTTTTTGACCATCAATAGGCTCCATCAACAAATCCAGAATAGTGGATGGGGGGACGATCCATCTGTGACACAAGAGCGTGATTTTATAAAATTTCCATGATGATTGTGATCATCATAAAAATTTATGTTACATTCACTTTATCTCTAAGGCTGTGATTTCTTGCCCTATGGGTGGAATTTTTTGAGGTAGAGCCCGTTGGAAATATTGTCATTGATGGCAAAGGAAAAAAAAGGAGCAACACCAGATTTATCATTGATAAGAAAGGAGCAAATCAGGATTAGCTGGAGCATAAAGGAGCTATAAGGCAAAGAAGGAAAAAGTTAAGTAGAGAAGCATAAAATAGAGGCAAAGGAGCAACAAAGAGTAAAAGAGAGGCAGAGGAGCAACATTAGAGGCAAAGGAGAAAGGCAGAGGAGCAACAAAGTGGCATGGATCAACACCAGAATTATCATTAACGCAAAGGATTAGAGAGGAGCAGTAAAAAGGCAAGGAGCAACATTAGAATCTTTATCAAGGAGCAAAGGCAACAAAAGAGAAAAGGCAACAAAGGCATCAAGTTTGGGTCGAGTCGTGCTATTTTAAGTTCCTAAAAGCTCAAGAGTCAGACTATTGAATATGTTCATAACAGTGCACAAGTCAAGGTCGAGTCATGCAAATATCCATACATAATAGTGTTCAGAGGCTTCAACGCAAATCACAATTGCAACAGAAGACCTGACCCCACAAATCACAAATAAATCTTAATATGCATGTTGAGATGGATGATCAAAATCTTATCGAAGAAATAAAAGTTGAGAGATGGATGGCTAAGATCTCATTGCATATTACATTGTGAAAATTCCAAAGTGGGCACGTGTCAGGCGGAGTTCCTTGTGCATATCGCATAGCGCATGCGATATGGTATAACAGTTAACGACAGAGATGTAAACTTGCGAAGTTGCGATAATGTGCATAGTTTGCGATGCGATGCGATCGCATATCACTATCGGTGTTTTTTATATATATTTATATGTTAAGTTATCACAAGTTAATTGTTTTAAGTTGTGATGTGATAAGACACAGAAATTGCGAAATGCGAAGTGCAGGAGATGACATGGAAAGGTGACGTGGCAGTGACATGGTGATGATGTGGCAGTGACATGGCGATGATGTGGCAGTGATCTGGTGATGATGTTGCAATGATGTGTCAGTGATGTGACAAGGTGACATGGCATGATGACGTAGAGATGACATGGACTTGACCCGCATATCACACATCTCATGCTCAAGAGGATAAGCACTCAAGAATCATGTTAAAATTACAAAGTGTGAAATTCAATAAGAGTATCAGATGTGATATGCTTCAAAGCTAAAGTATAGAGAATTTAAAGTTCGACATGGGACCCATTTTCATACCACACATCGCTATCGGCGATTCTTATATTTATATGTTAAGTCATCACAAGCTAATTGTTTCAATTTGCGATGCGATAAGAAGTGTGGTTTGAGATGCGATGTGATCGGATATCGCATATGATAAAAGGAAACTTGTTATTACTATGAGCTAAATCTTGCGACATGCAATAAGGGGTGGATGCGATGTAGCTTCAGAGTTAAATTGCAAAGGATTTAAAATCCGGAATAAGGCCTTTTTGTGAAGAAATCACATCGGAGGAGGAAAAGGAGGATTATAACGTAAAACCTATGGAACACCGAAATGAGATAGATGTGACCAAACACGATATCATTGAGAGGTAAATATTAATATATTTTAGATCTAGGGTTCTCTATGGATACGCCTATTTTACGAAGAAAATATTGAACGCATGCAAAAGACTCAGGCATATAAAGAAAAATATTAATGGGAGTAGACTCAGGTAAGACTCGAATCTAAGTGCATAATGATGTTATGCGGTTGAGGCATTTAGTTAAAAGGAAAGGTTGAACGCAAGAGGAAAGACTTGGGCAAGTGACCTGATACCCGTGCAAGGTTAGTGCGGCTACTTAATAACAAAATTTTGAACACAGTAGAAGGAGACTCAGGTACGTGACCCGACACAGAGCAAAGGAGCAGGTGAAGGCTGAACGTTGCGGGCACGATTAAAAGAGGCAAAGTTGGGAAAAAGGAGATATGGTGTCATTGATGGAAACGTTCCAGCTAGGTCAAGTCGGGAAAAAGGTGATATGGTGTCATTTATGGAAACTTTCCAGCTGGGTCAAGTCGGGAAAAAAGCGTTTGTGCAGAACTGTTATAATATAACTGCAGAAACAAAAAAAGAGAGTGACAACAGCAGAAAGGAAAAACGCACAGCGAGCCAAGATATGAAAGGGCTGAGTGAAATATACTTGTTGTGACTGTAAATGTAAATTCATTGATTATTTTATATTTTTTGTGATGTAAAGGCAAGTATCCATAGGCATAGGAAAAACTCCATGAGTGTTGTAATGATTATTTCTCATATAATAACCTGAACTGAAGAATGAGGAATCAAATGGGTGGAAGGCATAGGGTCAGGCCTGTTCACTTCGTATTCCTTATAGAATGAAAACAATCATTTAGTTATATGTATAAAACATGTAATATTAGTGTGCATAGAAACATTAGAAAGCTGCAGAATGGAGGAGAGCAGAAATATGTAAAAGAGCTGCAAAAGGTTGGAGAGTGGAAGAATAAGAGAGAGGTGATAGAGTTGATGTGCATATTAGGAACTGATATGAAGTAGATATGAAGGCTGAAGAGGAAGCAATGGAGAAGGAGTATAATAGAGCTGGTATCTAGGTAAATCAACATTTTAGTTTCATGTTGAGTGAGGGGATTGTAGTCTCCTTTCAAGTTGTATCTTGATAAATTTTCCAGTTGGAGCTGGGTGAGGTAGAAGCCTCCTGTAGGTTGTAGCCTGCAGAAAATATTTGGGAGTTGGAGTTTCCTTGCAAGTTGTAGCTTGGAGAAATTGAGGTAGGAACCTCCAGTGAGTTGTAGCCTGCAGGAAATACATGGGAGTTTGTGCTTCCGTTTCAAGTTGTATCTTGGTAGATGTCCAGTTGGAGCTGGTTGAGGTAGGAGCCTCCTATGGGTTGTAGCCCGCAAAAAATAGATGGGGTTTGGAGCTTCCTTGGAAGTTGTAGCTTGCAGAATTTGAGGCAGTAGCCTCCTGTAGGTTGGAGCCTACAGAAAACCAGTGGTGAGAGGGAGTTGGAGCTTGCCTTTGCATCACAACAATAATAAGATGTGGTTTTCTCCCTTATGGTTTTCCACTTATATCTTTTGTCTATGTGCTTGATGATTATGTTTTGATGTGATGTATTATTGTGCTTAATAACTTGTTGTGCACACATTAATTTTGTTGATTCATTATCTATTAACCTACTTATAAAATGAAGTAATTAATAAGTTGAATGAAAAGAGTATTAATGACCAAGATTGTACTAAACTGATTCACCCCCCCCTCTCAGTTTAGCTAAGGGTTCATAAATTGGTATCAGATCAGGTTCCTTTGGTGTAAGCCTAATAGCTTGAAGGATATTTGGTTGAGTCATGGACTATCAAAATGTACTGATGTGGAGTACAACAAAATTTCCTGAATGGAGAGATAAGGTTAAAACAGATTTAATGGCTTATGAACCTGAGGTATGGAAACTTCTATGTGATGGTTACTGCATAGACTCTCCCTCTTTACAAGAACAACAGTGGAATGCCAAGGCAAAATGTGTGATATATAATAGTCTTCATAACAAGTATCTTGATTCAATAATGGATTTAACTTCTGCAAAATGAATGTGGAATAGATTGCATCTCATGCATGAAGGAGACACTAGTGGTTGCATTATCAAGAAGGAGAAGATAAACAGGAAGAAGAAGAAAAATTCCTTTCAAAAGGAAAAAGGTCAATCAAATGAGATATCTACTAGCGTGAATGGATGTTATTACCATGAAGAAATTACAGTTGAAGAAAAAGCCAAACTTGACACAACCTTGATTGAAATAGAAAGATTGAAGAATGAAAAAAAAGACCTTAATGCACTGGTGCAAATATGTAATGAGAGATAATATTAAGATAAGAAAGAAATTGTCGGCCTGAAGGCACAACTTGAAGAAGCAAGGAGTTTAGGAAGAATGATTAATAACCAGCTCAAGGAGAGAGATATACAATATGAAAGACTAGAGTCCGAAATCATTTCATCTGGAAGATAGCTAGATGAAGAAGAAGCTAAATTTGTTAGAAGACTGGACAGAGGCGCAGGTAAGAACAAAGGTAAGCTTTCATTCAAGTGCTTTAACTATGGAAGAGTGGGCCACTAGGCCTCGAAATTTCCTAATAATATGACAGAGAATCAGTCTAAAGGGAAAGAGAAAAGAAACTCCTATCATATGCAGAAAGGGATCAAATTTAAGAGAAAAACCTTTTTTGCCCTGCAAGATAGCAGTGCATCTGAAAGCTCGGATGAATCCCTAGATGAAGATGGAACCTCAAAATTCGCATTAATGAGTATGAATGATCTTGAAGATGATCCTCTGGAATATGAAGAAGAAGGTAAGGTAGACCTTGAGGGGGAGTTGGTGAGTTCCCTAAAGGAAATTGATAGACTCAAGCTTAAGACTAGAAAACAGAAGGAAATCCTTCTGAAATATGTTAAGGAAGAACCAAACTCTAAATATTTTATTAAGTTAAATATTGAACTAGAAGAATCAAGGAAAGTAGAAGACATTCTGCTGCAACAAATAAGAGAGAAAAGTCAGGAATTTGGAAGATTGGAAGAAGAGGTGGTAAGTCTAAGGAAGAAATTGGAAAAGGCTCAAATTGATGTAACAATGAACATTCAATAGTTGAAAGGTGTTGAACAATTGAACATGATATTGAATGCACAAATATCTCCTCTTGTAAAGACTGGGATACAATATGAAGGAGAATCCAACAAGTCGAAGGCAGAGGATAAGAAAGCTATTAATTTTGTGAAAGCTGTAATAAAGGAAAATGATAACTCTCATCAATCTTAGATTATTTCAGCTAGAATACTGATAGAAGAAAGGAGCAGGTTGTGTAAGTAGCTCGAATATGAGATTGCCTCCATGGAGAACTCAAAGATGGCAGACATTGAAAGGGATGATGAAGCAACTCAAAAATGATCCACAGAAGCGGAAGCCAATAAGAACTTGATGTGTAATGAAACAAAAAGAAACAAGTAGCAACATCAAGAGACAAATAATGAGAAGAATAAGGAAGCAGTTGCAAAAATCTCAATTATTCATGAAGATCAATTGAACAAGTTTGGAAGATCTAAAAGGAGGATAAGTTCCTCCTGTGAAAAATATCACATATTTCTGTTGTCATAAACCAGGACATATTTCAGTGCTTTGTAAGACAAGGAATATCAACTTTAACCATCAAAAGATGCAGCAAATGAGAAGACCTCATCAAGTAAGCAAATGGAAAAGAAAAAATTTCACCGGGTACACAAATCATTTCCGTGGCTACTGTTATTCATGCAATGACTTTGGACATGTAGCAACTCAATGTAAGACAAATAAAATCAAGTCTAACCAGCAAAAGATGCAGCAAATGAGAAGACTACCTCAAGCAAACAAATGGAAAGGAAAACCTTTCAACAGGTACATAAATCATTTCCAAGGCTATTGTTATTCATGCAATGAATTTGGACATAAATATATTGAATGTAAACTATGTTCAAAAGGGAGCACAAAATCTTATACACCAGCTCAAACGTACCTAGGTAAAATAAGATGTTATGTATGCCACAAGATTGGACACAAAGAAAATGAATGTATGCTGCCATATACATTAAAGGACTCTAGACGGATGATGGAACCAAATCAAATCAGACCAAACTGTGAATCAAAAGGAGATGCAAATATTATGGGGAACCCTAATGACGTATGGAATAAGAAGAAAAAGGGGAATCCGGTTACTTCAATAACATAATGAATCCATCATAGTCTTAGGGGGAGCTGTTGTAGGAAGCAATGCAGATATCCAATCAGTGATATACAAGAAGCAACATCCTAGGGGGAGAGAAGTTCATAAAAAGTCCCCATAAAAGTTGTCAAAGAAGAGTTTCTTGGAATAAGAACAACCAAAGGTTTAGGAAGGGAAAAGACAATTCCTCTGGCAAAGAAATATAGAGGAAGAAGGACACCTGAAGCATTCAATAGCCAACAAGTTGATGGAAGAAGAGAAAGCAACAAGCAGCCATGGTGGTAAAGGGAACATCAGTCATGAACTTGGAAGCTAAGAGGATGATTACATTGTGTGTCTCAATGCAAGTTTTGATAATGAAACAAAATTATTTTAAGAAGGATGAATAAGAAACATGTTATTATCATTATATCATTACAAATATCCATCCCAAGTGTTATTATTGGAGCAATGGTATGATACAGGTCCTCATAATCGGAATATTATGGTATGCATCATGGTGGTGGTATGGTAGAAATAGATCAAGGAAGTAGCCCCAACGTTATCAACATTATAATATGTGTGGATTAAGTTTTGGTTGCTTTGATTAGTGCAAAGTATCTTCTAGTTTCAAATGTTGGAGAATGTCGAGCTGCATTATCAAATCATGGAAAGGTCAGTAAAATATCAAAGCATCATTATCTTATGTCTGTTGATGTGTTATATTGAGTGCTGAAGAGTCACATAGTCTTGGATATGAATGTCCACCTTTTAAAGTTAGTATTGATATACTTTCAAGGCTGAGTCCTTATTAAGTCATCCATAAGCTTGTTGAAGTTTGTCTGATGAAACTTCAAGTAGCCAAATTGAATATGTTTCTCCAAGAACATGGGGATAGAACAATTAAAGTGTCTGAAGTATGATGGGTTAGTTGTGTTAATATTACTATTGAAGTTCAAGAGTCTATTATTGATTCATCTAAAACTTACTTCAGTAGAAAGGAATAATTTATATTTCACCATTGCAAAGAGTTGATCATTGAACTGCATACCCCATTGTGTCATAAATAAAAGTGTATAGTTGATAGTAAGATTGTCCAATGCATGGAATGTATCAAGCCTCGAGGGTTTTATGTTTAAATATGTAACTCTTCAGTATTAAATTCATTGGGCCTTTTAGATTGAAAGGTATTGTCTAATCTTACAATAAAGTGTAAGTTCTATTTGAACTCATTGTTCACATCAGCATCAAGGTCTTTTGACTTGTAGTGATTACATCTCCATCAGAAGTCTAGCACATATCACTATCATCAAGCAACAAGGGACAAAAGAACAGAACATTCTATGGTGACATGCCTTCCAACACTCTCATGAGTTGTGATAGCATCAGTTTGTTGTGTATATTCATTTAATAACAAAAGAATTGAATGAAGGATGCTTATATTGAACTCAAAGAGGAGCTACTCCAGGAAGCACCCAAACATTATTAAAGGAGCAACGTTGGTATTGGAGCAAGAATTATCGATGTGCTAAACTTGTGTTGAAGTTGGGCATGTTTTTGTTTTGGAGGTAAGCAGATAAATGAATGATAAAACTATGAACAGTCTGTCTTTGAGACTCCAATTAAATAAATTGAAAATTTCTTCCTAAAACGCATTGTGATAAAACAAATGATTGATCCCACATCTCCACCAGTACAAAAGGTTAATGATTCCAGAATCAGATTATGTATATTTTTTTATTGTTGTTGAGAACAATGGAGAGCTCAATACAAATAACTAAGAGTATGAAGGGTATCGTAACTATGGTTTTCTGTGCGAGCCGAAGTGAGAATTACTGCATGGATTATCAATGGGTATAATATTATCTCGTGGCCTTGGATGCATAGACACTTTTGGCATAAGTGTATACTGCAGAGATCAGATATATCAAGCTCTAACCATTGGTCTTCCTTAAGCATGTGTTACACCTAAAAGTAATGTAAAAATGGTATGTGGGTGAATTTGAGAATCCCTTATAAGAAAGTATGAGCAGATGGCCTATGAACCAACTTCTGTGCAAAGACATCCTTGAATCTGCAATGAAATCATTGTGTAATCTAGTAGTAAAAGTGAAACGTGGTTGCAAAAGATATATTGGCATCATCATATTTGAACATATGTGTATTGCAGAAGAAGACATATTCCATCTACAATCTTCCTCAACAAATATGTATCTCAGATGAAGCTCATAATATAGACTGAAGTATAATTGGAGCAAACTTTATATATCGTATGGAGTATTCTCATTATTTTAGTATTATTCCAATGATCAATTTCTAGTTATATAATTCTGGTACAATTTGTTCTATGGAGTGTCCTTATCATCACCTTCAACATTATACAAGTGCAAGGAGTCTGTGCTTTGGGATGGTATCAGCTTACTATGTATATACATACAAGTTCAATGATTCCTAAAGTGCTCTCCCAACAATGCTTATACACCAAATGGAGCAGGAGTCCCAGCCATGTATGTGGACAGAATGAAGAGTGCTTATGCATAACTCTAATAAGGAAATGATGGAAAATACATTGGAAAAAGGTGTCACCCTTTTCCATTGATGTCAAAGGGGGAGGAAAAGAAAGCATAGGAAGATAGACACTTCTTAGAATGAAAGGGGGAGGAAGTGTTGGAGGAAGTTTTGCCATCAATGCCAAAGGGGGGAGACAATTGGAAACATTGTCATTGATGGCAACGGAACAGAAAGGAGCAACACCTGAATTATTATTGAGAACAAAGGAGCATATCAGGATCAACTGGAGTATAAAGGAGCAATAAGGCAAAGAAGGCAAAAGTTAAGTAGAGAAGCATAAAAGAGAGGCAGAGGAGAAGCAAAGAGTAAAAGAGAGGCAGAGGAGCAACATTAGAGGCAAAGGATCAAGGCAGAGGAGCAGCAAAGACACATGGATCAACACTAGAACTATCATTAAGTCAAAGGAGATGAGAGGAGCATTAAAAAGGAAAGGAGAAGCATTAGAATCTTTATCAAGGAGCAAAGGTAGCAAAGGATTAAAGGCAACAAAAGAGTAAAGGCAACAAAGGAAGCAAATGCAACAAGTTTGGGTAGAGTCATGCTATTTTAAGTTCAGAAAAGCTCAAGAGTTGGGCTATTGAATACGTTCAAAACAGTGCACAGGTCAGGGTTGAGTCATGCAAATATCCGTACAGAACAGTGTTCGGAGGCTTCACCGCAAATCGCAATCGCAAATAAATCGTAATATGCATGTTGAGATGGATGGTCAAAATCTTATCGCAAAAATAAAGGTTGAGATATCGATGGTTAAGATATCATCGCAGATTAAATTGTGAAAATGCTGAAGTGGACATGTGTCGGGCGGATTTCCTTGCGCATATCTCATAGTGCATGCGATATGGTATAACAGTTAACGACAAAGATGTAAACTTGTGAAGTTGCGATAATGTGTAGATTTTTTGATGCGATGCGATCACATATCGCTATCGGCCTTTTTTTAATATATTTATATGTTAAGTTATCGCAAGTTAATTTTTTTAAGTTGCGATGCAATAAGACACAGAAATTGCGAAATGTGGAGTGCGGGAGATGACATGGAAATATGACGTGGTAGTGACGTGGCGACGACATGGCAGTGATGTGGTGATGACATGGCAGTGATGTGGAGATGACATGGCAGTGACATGACGATGATGTGGCATGATGATGTAGAGATGACGTGGACTTGGCCCGCATACCACACATCGCAAGCTCAGGAGGATAAGCACTCAAGAATCATGTTAAAATGCCGAAGTGGGAAATTCAATAACAGTATCAGATGTGATATGCTTCAAAGCTAAAGTCTAGAGGATTTAAAGTCCGAAGTGGGACCCATTCACATACCGCGCATCGCTATCAGCGATTCTTATATTTATATGTTAAGTCATCACAAGTTAATTCTTTTAAGTTGTGATGTGATAATAAGTGCGGTTTGCGATGCGATGCGATTGCATATCGCATATGATAAGAGGAAACTTGTTATTGCTATGAGCTAAATCTTGTGACATGTGATAAGGGGTGGATGTGATGTAGCTTCAGAGTTAAATTACAAAGGATTTCAAATCCAAAGTAAGGCCTTTTTGTGAAGAAATTGCATCGGGGGAGGAAAAGGAGGATTATAACGTAAAAACTTTGGAACGTCGAAATGCGATAGATGTAACCAGACGCAATATCGTTTAGAGGTAAATATTAATATATTTCAGATCCAGGGTTCTCTGTGGATACACATCTTTTACGAAGAAAAGACTGAACGCAGGCAAAAGACTCAAGCATATAAAGAAAAATATGAATGGGAGTAGACTCGGGTAAGACCCGACTCTAAGTGCAGAATGGTGTTATGCAGTTGTGAGAGTGAGTTAAAAGGAAAGGTTGAACGCAAGAGGAAATACTCGGTCAAGTGACCTAATACTCGTGTAAGGGTAGTGCGGCTGCTTAATAAAAAAATTCTGAACACAGCAGAAGGAGACTCGAGTAAGTGACCTGACACAGAGCAAAGGAGCAGGTGAAGGCTGAACACTACGGGCACGAGTAGAAGAGGCAGAGTCGGGAAAAAGGAGATATGGTGGTGTTGGTAACTTTAATTGTTTATTACATAAATTTTCAACCCAGGGAAGTCTGTTTATGTCAAAGTCAATCACACACTGTATATGCTCAATCTCAAAAGCAATGAAATGTTGTAGTAAAAATTACACTGATCACACCTTGCTTCAACAAACTGAAGTCTACTTGAGTTACAACAAAGACAATATTTCTATTGCAGACAATCATCAAAATAATCCTGGATTACATTAAGAAGACAACAATCTAGGAAAGGAAATCAATCTTCAAAGGAAAGACCAATTATGCTATAACAGAGAACAGGACCCTATTCCCCAAGTAGGAATCTTCAGCACCTGTTTCTGATTACCAAGCTTTCACAAACTCATTCTGTGAACAAGATTTCCAATTAAAATAATCCACAATTACCTAGGAATGAATTGTATGAAATCAATGCAACAAGTAATGGAAACACAGCTTCAGCAATAAACAACAGAATTCCAATACTGCATAAATGAATTCAGAAAACATAGTTTAACAAGGCATAAATGAAAAGAATAGTTAACAAACTACAGGGATAAATGGGTGAATCTTGTGAAGAAGGAAGGCCATTTCCTTCTCACAAGATTCCCCAGAAGAAGGAATTAAAATGAAATGCTCAGAAAAAACTTGTATTCATCTGTCGAAAGCAACATATTACAAAGGATTCACGTTCCTTTTCCATTTCATAAATAAACCTCCCGTAGTCTCTAATTGTCCCTCTAATGCTGACGTCTCCTCTCTTTAAAGAGGAGACATCTATTACAATTGATTTACATTATAGAAATCCTATTTTTAACCCAATCTAATCTTCTATACTGAAATAGGACCTTTCTGTTCTTCCATAGCAAAATTTTGTTACAATGGTTTCAATGGTACTGGCTTCAGAGTGGTTCGTGTAACAGCTTCCTTACTTGTCTTTTCTTGTTGCCGTCATGCTTGAAATACTGCTTCAAAATCGAAAATCACAGGTTATTTCAACAATGGGATTTGCATACCATGTTGACTGTTTCAGCAACGTTGTCTTCAGACAGCCACGATAGATTATCTGCGGTCTTCAAACTGTCTCAGCAACTATATATCATTGATTAATGATTAAATATGAAAGTAATGTAAAATTATATGTAAAACAAGTTAAACATATAGTAAAGAGAAGAATGTTATATACCTTTGGAAGAATGGATGAAAGTGATAGTATAAGATTTAAATATGGACTGGAAAAGAGTGGAATGATAACAAAATGTATGGTCAAAATGGTACATTATGGGGTCCTAACAGGTGGCACTGATGGAAACCTGCCAGCTGGGTCAAGTCAGGAAAAAAGTATTTGTGCATAACTATTATTATATAACTGCAGAAACAGAAATGACAGTGACAACAATAGAAAGGACAAACACACAGCGAGCCAAGAGCTGAAAGGGCTGAGTGAAATATACTTGTTGTGACTGTAAATGTAAATTCATTTATTATTTTATATTGTTTGTGATGCAAAGGCAAGCCTCCATAGGCATAGGAAAAACTCCATGAGTGTTGTAATGATTATTTCTGATATAATAACTTGAATTGAAGAATGAGGAATCAAATGGGTGGAAGGCATAGGGTTAGGCCTGTTCACTTCATATTCCCTGTAGAATGCAAACAATCATTTATTTATCTATATAAAACATGTAATATCAGTGTGCATAGAAACGTTAAAAAGCTGGAGAATGGAAGAGAGTGGAAAAATTTAAAAGAGTTGCAGAAGGTTGGAGAGTGGAAGAATAAGAGAGAACTTATAGAGATGTTGTGCATATCAGGAACTGATATGAAGTAAATATGAAGGCTGAAGAGGCAGCAGTGGAGAAGGAGTATAACAGAGCTGATATCCAGGTAAATCAACATTTTAGTTTCATGTTGAGTGAGGGGATTGTAGTCTCCTTTCAAGTTGTAGCTTGATAAAATTATAGTTGGAGTTGGGTGAGGTAGGAGCCTCCTATAGGTTATAGCCTGCAAATTTTTTTTGGAAGTTGGAGCTTCCTTGCAAGTTGTAGCTTGCAGAAATTGAGGCAGGAGCCTCTTGTGGGTTGTAGCCTGTAGAAAATACCTGGGAGTTGGTGCTTCTATTTCAAGTTGTAGCTTGATAGATGTCCAGTTGAAGTTGGTTAAGGTACGAGCCTCCTGTGAGTTGTAGCCTGCAAAAAATAGATATGGGTTGGAGCTTCCTTGCAAGTTGTAGCTTGCAGAATTTGAGGCAGTAGCCTCCTGTAGGTTGGAGCCTACGGAAAATCAGTGGTGAGAGGGAGTTGGATCTTGCATTTGCATCACAACAATAATAAGATGTGGTTTTCTCCCTTATGGGTTTCCACTTATCTCTGTTGTCTATGTGCTTGATGATTATGTGTTGATGTGATGTATTATTATGATTAATTACTTGTTGTTCACACATTCAGTTTGCTAATTCATTATGTATTAATCTGCTTATAAAATTAAGTAGTTAATGAGTTGAATGAAAAGAGTATTAATTACCAGGAATGTACTAAACTGATTCAACCCCTCCCTCTCAGTTTAGCTAAGGGTTCATCAGAGCCCATTGACGGGATTAGCTAGGCATGTATTGTTGGGCCCAGACATAATGTATGCTCCTTTGAGGAGGCAGTGTTTGATGATGTAAGGAACCTTCCATAATGTTTTCAACTTCCTGGGTCCTAAGGATTCTTTTGTAATGTCGTAGCGAAGAACTAGCCCCCCCTTTGAAATGACCGACGTGTGATTTTGCGATCAAATAATGATTTTACTCTTTTATTGTGAGCCTCATTATGTTGGAGAGACTCTCGTCGGCGAGCTCTAATTGTACCAACCATTCTATAAAGGCTAGGTATCAGGGAGGAGTTTTATAGCTGCGTGTAAGTTAGGGATTTCACTTTAAATGGGAAGCACAACCTCCACTCCGTATACCAATTGGAAAGGTGTGAACCGTGTTGAGGATTTAACTGCTGTGCGAAATTCCCATAAGGTTGAAAATACCATATGGTGCGGGGTAGTTTTATGGTTGTTGACCATACACTGTAACATCATTTTGAGTACTTTTTTATCAGTTTCTACTTAGCCATTGGACTGGGGGTAGTATGGTGACTCAAACTCATGCATAAATCCTAGATGATGGGATAGATCCTGGAATATTTCATTCTCTAAATGCTTTCCATGGTAGGAGAATAACTCCTTAGGCACACTGAATCATGCGATGACATGGTTGAAAAGAAATGGAGTTGGGGTTTCTACTGTGTTGTCATATGTGGGCATGACTTTTTCCCATTTGGTGAAATTGTCGACAGCTACAATAATGTATTTTTTGTTTCCAAACGATGTAGGGTTGCAAGTCATAAATTCGTTTCCCCATTTACAAAAGGGACCTGCTACAATGACTAGGTGTAGAGGAGAATGGGGTGCTCTTGCATTGTGGTCAAAGCGTTGGTATCGCTCGCACCTTTTGACTGCTTGAATGCAATTTTGGAATAGGGTGGGAAAAAATAACCAACCCACAAGAATTTTTGGGAGGTGGCCATACCTAAGAGGTGGCCTCCACAAGCCCCACTATGCCAATCATTTAGGGCTTGTTTAGCTTGGTTGTGTGTGAGGCATTGACGCAATTTTTTTTCAACGCCTCTTCGATAAAGGATGTCCCCCATGAGAAGGTATCGGGGGGCCTGATGGCATATGCACCTTTGGTCATGACACGTGAGTTGTTTCTTGAAATTTTGGGTTCGCAAGAACAGAAGGATGTTGTTGTACCAAGGGTCCTTGATCGTCACTAAGAATAGGTGTTCATCTGGTAGTGAGTCATTAACTGGGGATGCTTGAGTCGTACTTAGGATATCAGTGATGAACTCAACTAGGATTAATGATTTTTTTCTCTTGGGGGAGCTGCACTGTATGTTGAATTCCTGTAGTATAACTACCCATCGAGAATACTTATGATACATCATACTATGCATTAGAATATATCACATGGGGTTGATAGTGTGGCTATGAGTATTGTAGTCCTTAGGATGATGTAATGCCGAAGCTTTTGTACTGCATGTACTAAGGCTAGGGTAGTTTTTTCTTCCAGCTCGTACCTTAAAGCAGGGCCAGATAGGTTCTTGCTGACATAATAAATTACGTGCTGCTTATTATCTTGTCCATCTTGGACTAACACCCTAGCTATGGTTGTGTCTGATGCAGATAGATATAAGGTGTAGTATTTGTCATAATTGGGTGTGCTGATCAAGGGGGCTAAAGACAAGGTGTCCTTCAATGCCTCAAATGAATTTTGAGCCTGATCATCCCATTTTAACAAAATGTCTTGACAGAGTAGGTGTAGGAAGCCTTGCGCGCAAGTGGCATAGTCGGGGACAAAGTGTCGTAAGAAGTTGGCTTTCCCTTGCAGGCTTTGAAGTTGCTTGAGACTTTAGGTGGTGGTACTTCCTTTATTACCTAGAACTTGAGGGGGTCAACTTTGATTCCCTGTTGGGATACTATGAATCCTAACAGTCTGCTTGCATTAATGCAGAAGACACACTTGATGGGGTTCAAGCGTAGGTTGTAGTGTCGGCACCGTTGGAATACCAATCGTAAATCCTCCCGACGATCACTTCATTTTTTGGATCTTACTATGAGGTTGTCCAAGTAGGCTAAGACGAGGTGAGAAATATCATGGAAGATATAATTCATGGCCCACTGGAAGGTGGCTCAAACATTTTAAGACCGAAAGGCATAACTTGATATGCAAAGGTGCACATGGGGGTGGTGAATGCAGTGTTATACCGATCCGTATGTCGAATTTGAATTTTATTGTACCCCGAGAATCAATCCATGAAGGACAAGACCTTGTGACCATCTTAAGCATCAGTGAATTGGTTGATGAAAGGGGTAGGGTAGTTATCCTTGGCACAAGCTTTTTTTAAATCTCAAAAATTAGTGTAGAATGAGATGGTGCCCTACTTTTTCATGATGGGTACAGGGTTGGAAGCCCACGATGTGTAGGCAATTTGGTAGATGAATCTGACTTTATGAAGCTTGTATATATCTTGTTTGATCTCTTCTGCTTTGGATGGGTGACATCGCTTTTGGTGAACTGGTGATACGTCAGGCTAGGTGTCAATATGGTGTTCTATGATGGTGGGGCTTAGCCCTAGAATTTCTAAATAATCCCATGTGAAGATATCCCTATACTCTTGTAATAAGTCTGTATAAGATACTACTTCATCTAGGGAGCGTGCTACCCCTAGAGATATTTCTTCGGTTTTGCCTGGTTTTCTTGAGATGTTCACTTTAATGGTTGGCGAAATATTCGACATATTCCCTTCTTCAAACGAATCAGGCGTTGGGATAGGGTTTTTGAACCAATCTACCTTTCCGGATGGAAGGAAATCTTTGGATTCAATGGCATAAATATCCTGGGTTTTTGGTCTACTAGGCACGAATGGTTTTTTCAGGAAGAAAAAACGAGTGGTGATGCATTGAGTCCCAGAGACAATATGGTTCTGTCATGGCCTCTTAAAGATCTACATTAGAGAGAAACAATATTTCTAAGGGGGAATTGGTTTGTGCGAGGCCGTATGGAATTGTTTTAGGTCTAACATTGCTGGTAGATAGACATGAATATGATTATGTGGTTGATGTCGTGGAAATAGATGAGGTTGACAGGATGCAGACGGGTTGGGTTTGCACCGTCAAAGGTACCATTACCATTGTGGTAGTTGCAGCGGTCTCGAAACCAAGGAAAGATGAGTAGACATCATGAGTCATGGTTCCCATGCAAGATGAGATGAATCGTATATGGTGTCATGTGTTGTCGGCGTTACATGGTGGGAGAATTCTGTCATGGTTGTTTGTTTCTTAACGAGTGTAATATTCCCAAATGGGGAAAGCAGCAATATAACTCATAAAATGAAAGAAACAACAATTATTTAACACATGAAACTATGAGACCAATATGGAGTCAATACATTATGTATTTATAAAAGCAAATCAATACAAAATAATGAGGCATAGATCATATACAATGAGGAAACAAGCCTCCCATAAGCAATCGCTCTCAAATATGAGTTGTTGTCACAAAACAAAATGCCGGAGAGAAACTACAGCGAATTCATATTGAGCATAAATACAATTGGAGATGATAAAATGATGTAAAAATAATGATATAGGCCCCAATAGAGTCTAAACATACAGATCTGGGCACTAGATCAACTTTCCAAGACAACCCAAGAGGGTTTATGGAAAATGCACACAATGTGCCAATGTAAGCTATAGCCCTAGGGCTGAAGATATGATGCAATAACTGAAATGATAAGATATGGCTGAAGCTAATGTAGAAACCTATATCTCTTCTGCAATAGATCCTCCGGATGAAATAATGGCCCCTCCACTGAACAAATCACCTCCCAAAACAACCACTGCAACTACCCCTGCAACACCTCCCTAAAATAACGCAGATCTGGATTGAAACTGCGCTGTAGGGGGTAAATAATCCTTAGCCTACTGCTAAATGTGTCAATAAGGCTCAGGGGGCTTCTTAACAAACCTTCCAATGGATGGAAACCTTCCTCCACTGCAAAACTAGCTCTGAAGACACCCAAAATGATCCTCCACTACTGCACCCAGCAACACAACACAATATTCTACAGAAACTGCGCTAATGAATAAAGCTATAGGTTGACCTTAAGCCTGAGTGTGGAGATGAAGTGAAATGCTCCTCCAAGAGGCCTCTCAAGGAAAGAGATAGGATTTTCGCTCGGGAACACCTGGTGCTAAACAACACAAAAAACTCAACTAAACAGTTGAAGAATGCAGGAAGTCTAAACAGACCACAAACAAAATAATAATCTAAAACATAAACTCATATGGCTACCATCCTCTTCCTTATATAGGTTATGAGCTTTATTTCCCTTGGCCCCACTCAATTAGGTCATTTCCTTAATGTAATCAATCTCCCTCCAAAACTGTATTATTCCTCATTTAATGTCCACTCCTCCATAACAGCTATTGATTTGGTCAAATTTGACCTATTCAACAAGATCCAACACATGTTCATACTCAAAGGTGCTTTATTTAGCTGTTTAGAAGGCATCCTTTCACACTTGAAGTGCTTTTATTGCTGCTAAGGAGATTTATGTGCCCCCCTACCCATTTATTCACCTACCTAGTGAAAAAATAATCTATAATATTCCATTTAGTTAAAAGCTAAATTTTAGGAATATTACAGCGAGAGAAAATTCATGCTCTTTTGGTGGTGTACTAAGGATACACACACCTTCCTTTACTTGAATATTGTGTTGAACGAAGAGGTTTTGAAATTTTTTCAGCATGGGGAATATCTTTGTTTCATGGTTGTAGCTCGTGAAATTGGTGCATGGGGTAAAGGTACGTAACGAGTATATGGTGTGAAAACCAATACTACTCTCCATGCCAAATGTGGATGCCTAGAGATTGTTGGGAATTGGTGCATTTTTTTCGCTTTTACCACCTCTGAGGCTTTAGTCTTGGGTGATGTGGCTCCTTTGGGTAGTCCTGACTCAATGCTGCTCTTGCCGCTTGTGACCTTGGGAGGTATTGACAATTCATAGCGTGGTGAAATTGCGAGCATATACAACAGTGGCAACGTGTGATATTTTCTTGATTAGAGAAATGAATATGTGGTATGGTTGTGACCATGCGAATACTGTCAGCGAGTTTCTTGAGTTCCTGACATTGATTAACCATGTGGTCCTTTCTATCACATAGAGCACATGGTATTCTTGGTTGATTTCATGCCCTGCTAAGACGATAGGTTTCCTTAGCTTTCCTAAGGTTTTGGTGATGATGGGGGGAAGGCCACATTACACATGGTTGTCTAGGTTCGAAACCTGTTACATCCGGATATTTGGTGACCAATGACCGTATGACATATTGTTAGTCATCAGTATTTTTACCTGTTTTGATGACTAGATTCTCTGGCTGAGTTTCTAGAAACTAATCTCAATCTGTCAATTTGTCATCTAGAAAACACCTCAAACAAATTTTTGTCTTCCTACCCCTCTCCTTCAGCCTATAATGAGAAAAAACCTTCAGTTTCCCTCCCTATCACAATTCAGCAAAACCTCCCTATCTATAGTTGTTAAAATTTTGTCGCTCTACCATCAAAATCCTTTTTTTTCATGCAACTCATTGTCCAACATTTAACAAAGTGTCTACCCCTCTCTCACTGATCACTTTGTCATGTGATAACCTACTCATGACCAAGAAGCCATTCAAAATCTATGACAAAGTATGTAGGTCTAGGTGGTGGTGTTTTAGGGAAATTTCCTTGGCGAGACTCTTTTGAGCCAAAAACCCTGTCTTCAATATCAGTCAGCCATCATGTCTTGTTATTTTCCAAAGCAAAATCCTTGCCTATCCCTAGGTCATGCACCATAAAAGAGGTCACTTTGTTTTGTTTCTAGCAAGGCTCAGGAATGTTCAAATCAGGAAAACAGAAGGAGTTTTTCCCTGTCTGAAGAAATATGATTAGATCAGGCATGACCCCCATGAAACATCAAAGAAGCCCTCCAAACTTCAAAAGCATCTGTTTTTGAATCTCTGCAGGGATGTACTGATTGATGACACTAAGCAGAGTGTGAGAAAAAGAGCACATGAGGAGAAATTTTCATGCTGTGTCAGTTTACTATGGAAGTCAGAGAAAGTGCAGATTGTGGCCAGTCCTACAAATCAACCTTATACAACCAACAATGACAGTCTTTCGGGAAGGAGAGCTTCAAAGTAAGTTAGGAAACTAGGATGAGAATATAAGAAGGACAACTGATTCTTATACCTTATCATGAACTAAACTTTGAAAGGCAGTCACAGACAATTTCACTACCCCAGAAAACACAGTCAAGGGAAAAGTTGTTTCAAAGATGTCTAGCAGTGAGCGCTCTCCATGTACCAATCGCATTGTTTACTCCCTAAAGGAAAACTTCACAGTGATATAGTACAAAGCAAAGACATATATTACACAAAAAGACACAATGTTGAGATGGATGAAGTTTCTATTTTTAAGAAGACCTCCTTCAAATAAGCAGAGGGTCAAAATTCATCAAATATTGACAGCGTTTGGAAAAATTTGTCAGTAATAGGCAGTTTGAGAGATAGTGTGTTTGAAAGAGTGCATTCACTGACAAACCAATGCTAGAATTTTGATTAAAGAAACCTCATCTAAATGGTAAAAAAGGTAAACAAAGCTCTGTTTAAAGGTGACTTCTGCAACTGATAGAAAGATAAATTCACATAGGTGATTTATGTAAAAGAGGCATCTTTCATTCAGACAAGCCCATTATAGTTTTGAAATGCCTTCCACCAAAGGATGAGAGCAAGTTTTAAATGTTGAAGACAACCTTTTTCAAATAAATAGACAGAGCTTTAAAGGGGTTGAAATATGAAGTATAGGACAAGCGCCCAGAAGAGTATGTTGAAAGTGCCTCCTTCAGTAATAAGCAGAGGGCACACAGTTGTTTGAGGATATTCAAGAGTGATAAGTGGAAAAGATCACATAGATACCCCTAAATGGTCCGTTTAAAAAGCAATAGAGAAAACAAGCAGTCTTGTGCTTAGTACCTCCATCAGATTACAATTACAAGGGTAAAATGTTGAAGAGAAACTTCTTCAATTAATAAAAAAAGGTTGGGCAAGGTTCTGTTTAAAGGGAAATTTTGCAAATGATAAACAAGAGAAGTTACACAGCTAGTTTGTTTAAAAACATTCCTCATTTACAAAACAGAGACAGGTCCTTAGAAAACTGTAAGAGGTTGAAGCCTAAGGTATACATAAAGTGCCCAGATGGTGTTTCTAAAAAGCCTTTTTCATGTCAAATGGAGGTTTCAAAGACAAGCTGTTTGAAAAGGACAAAGTTATTTTGTTTCGATGACAAATACAAAGGAAAAAATGTCAAAATCACCACAAGGAGGGAAAAACGTTCAAAATCGTTTTAAAAAGGAGCTATACAAGCTCTCAAAGTCAAAGTTCATTTTCTATTGTGCAAGGGGACAAAAGAAAAACGTTTTTTCAAACCCTGGGTGAGCAGTTTGCAGAAATTTGAAGACGCGACGCACCTGTGGCAGGACGTGACGTGCCTGTAGCGTCTCTCCATAGCATTTTACACACGGCGTGACGCGCTTGTGTGTGTCGACCAACCGGCCTGCCCAGCGTTCAGAGGGTACCCAGTGCCCAACCCGACAACACCACAGCGCGTGCAGGTGCTACGCACCTGTGCACATAAGCGTAGCACCGCTCAAAAGACCTCCAACTCAATACAAAGCAGATTTTTTTCCCAGTGAAATTATCTCCAAAAGGGCCCAATACATTTTCAAGAGGTATTCCTTGTTTTCCTCGCCTAAGTTTTGATTCTGAGAGGTGTTAAGAATCAATTTTGTTAAGAACTAGACATAGTCTAATGAAGGCAAAAACACAGTTTATTCTTAAAACCACCATGTTTACTAAGAGACAACAAGAAAATGTTTAAGGAGGAAGGAACCTTGTCAGTTTAAAAACTTGTTTGGTTTGATTTAAAAAAATAAATAAACACAATCCACAAAGAAAAAAGCAGCTTTTATGCTAAAGGAAAAAAGGCTTGTTTTCGAAGTCAAAAATGTGTTTGCAAAGTGATGAAAAGAAACACAGTTTAGAGAAATAGACTTATTTTCATAGAAAAATACAGTCTTGCAAGAGGGGAAAATAGTGTTTGAAGAAAGGCTTAATTCAGTCAAAGACCTGTGTTGGTAAGAGAGTGAAGGAAAAGCCTAAACAAAACTATGCCTCCAAAGAAGGCCAGCAAGGGTGGATTTCACAAAAGGTTTGAGCCTATTACAACCTAGGAAATAAATGACTCCCCTTCGGTTATTTTCAACTTCCATGAGGTAGGTGCCTTGATTTTTGCCAAAAAGTCCAGGAGGTCACCAATTACCCTCCCTTAACACAGCTGTTCGCCCTGAGGCTGCAAGGAAAACATGTCCACCTAGCAAGCCTTGATTTTGTTCTCACTCCTAGGTCAGTGTCAAGGGCCACCAAGATTCCCTATCTTGGTGAGAAATGGTTCAAACAAGCATACCTGGATCTAAATCACTATAAACCCTTCCTAAAACCAGACCATCGGGATGCTTTCCAAGCTATATTTCCTTTTTCTCACTTATTGAGCAGCTATGCCCCCCTCATGAGAGTTATCATGAAGTATTTCACATGTGAAGGGAGGTATTCAAGAATTTATTCCTATCACATCAGGCTTCTCATGCATTTTACAAGAACTCAGTTACTAAATCTCCCTTTCTTCCTCTGCAAAAGCATAGACAAGATGTCCTCCCTTGTCCAAAAGAGACCTCCTACTCAGGAAAAAGCTAGTCTTTTCCATCATTCTCTCATCAAAATCATCATCCTTCACCAGCTTGAAAAGAAAGGAGTGTCTTGGGAGATTTTCATTTCTCATCCAGATTTTGCTACTGCCTCTTCATCTCATGGCCCATCTCACATATCATCCTCACCCTCCACTCACTATGTCTCTCCTTCATCAAGTCAAAATACTCCTCAAAAGCAAGAATCTCCTATGATTGATAGTGAAAAAGAGTAGTCCTCTGAAAGCAGGCATGAAGTTAGTGATGATGAGGAACATAGGGACACTAAGCAAAGTAGTGAGCATGAACCAAGTGACAAACCACAGGGCAGTGACCATGAGTATACTATTGATGGTGAAGAAAGCTCACCAAAGGATAAGGAAGTCAGTGGCACTCAACAAATTAGTGAGGATGAAGAGCAAAGAAGCCCTAAACAGAGCAGTGAAAATGCGTAAGGGAGCAGTGAAGATTCCAAATAGGGTAGTGATGATGAAGAGAAAAAAGCTATCGGTGATGAAGAGCAAAGGGAAGATGTTCAAAGCAGTGATGAGGAACACCACAGTCCTCAAAAAAGTCATGAAACCAATCAAAGGACAGTGAAAAAGGCACCTCCCAGCAAAGTAGTGACCATGGTGGCAACCCACACACAGAGTCTAAGGGAGACAGTGAAGATGATGGAAGCATGCAAAATTACAAAGAAGACAGTCACAATGAAGGCAGCCCTCAAAAAATTCAAGACAATGAGGAGGGTAAACAAGGTAGTCCACAGACAGACAATGAAGATAATCAAGCAGCAGAAAAGGATGATGAAGATGGCAGCCCTAAACAAACTCAAAACAGTGAGGAAAACAATGAACAGGGAAGCAAAGCAGATGATGATGATGGAAGAAATATAAAAGATCAAGTTGAACAAGTGCTAGTGATAAAACCTCCTCTCTCTTCTCCTCAACACAACCAAGAGCATGTGCTAGCTTCCTCTCCTAGGCAAGGGGCCATGACTCTTACTCCAAAAGTGGTGAAGACTAAAAACACCAAATATACAAAGAAGAAAATCACTCCATCAGTGACCAGCAACGTCACTAGGGCACTAAGGAGTAGAGGCAAACTGCCTAAGAAGAGTATTGTTGAATTACCAAAGAGAAAAAGAGCAAAGAAGTCTATCCAAAGCAAGGGCAAAGAAACATTTGAACAACAGGAGAGTAGTCATGAAAAAGAAAGGGAGTTTGACATCATAAAAATAGACAGTGATGTTGGAGATGATGAAGCTAGAATTCTTGAGTCACTTTTGCAAATAGAGAAGCCCAAATACATGACTTAGAAACTGATCTATAAAGGTCAAAGGACCTCCTACATTTTCTACAAATGCAAAATAAACAAATGAGTGGGCAAATGGAAATTTATGAGGCCCGAGCATTCAAATACCAAAGGGAAGCATACAAAGCACAAGTCAAGCTTGAAGAGTATATGGGCGAATTCGATGATACTAAGGAAGAAAAGTAGCCAGTAAGAAAAAGGCCTAGGACTATGGGTCTTAGGAAAGCTTTGGAGAAACAGAAGGAAGAAGAAGTAGCCCTTGCTTACCCAAGAGATAGAAAATGATAAAGAATCATGGCTTGAAAGAGCCAACAAGAATTTGGAGGATAAATTAGAGAAGGCAAACAAAGACTTGGATCTACAAAGGAAGATGACCGGGCACTACAAGAAATTGAACCATTTTGCCCGAAGAAAGCTCAAACTTGCTCAAGAAAGGCTCAAAACTGCCCGAAGGAGGCGCCCGGTGAAAAAAGTGGAAAAAGAAATATCTAGGCTTGAAATATTGGCTTTAGCTTCCTTTCATGCTTCTAAGAACCCATAAGGGGCTTGCTCACAAAAATTTAGCAAATTTTGACATGATATTGTTTTTTGTGTTTTTTGGCCCTAATTGCACATTTTTCTAGGCGCTGCCATCTGTGCTAGGAGCATCCTCGGCTCATGAAAGTAATTTTTTTGGATGTATTAAATTTGTGAGCATATAATCACAAATTTTCAGATCCAAAGAAGGTGTTTTGGTCCCCCAAAGAGGAAAAAATCAGTCAAAATTCACCTTTCTGCCTCACATATCAGCAGATGAGACCCTCCTGGGTTTTTTCACTCAGTCCACTTTTTGAAAAACTTCTAGGGATCAGTTTGGGAAAAATAAAGTAGTTCCAGAAACTAGACATCCAGGGCTTTCTAACGAGCTATCACAGACCTCGTTTCAACATCAGGAGGTCCCTCAAAAGTTGTCTGCAAAACAGGCTTCTTTCTACTGCTACGCTCCTGTAGCATTTTGGCTAAAAAAGCAGTTTTCTGAACATGATCATCCAAATGTGCGTTTAGCTATTTTTAACTCTATGTCAGAGATTAGAAGTCAATTTTCTTGCTATTTTTGGCTTAAATATATATTTTTTAAGATATTTTGTGCCTTGGGCTTTGCAAAGCCTCAAGGACAAAATCAGATATTTGTATTAGGCCAATGGCCTTCTGGATGCTCTAGGAGGGTTTCTTTCTCTTTGGCCTATATAATCCAAGAGAATTCATTGTAACCAGAGGCTGAACTTGATGTTATAGAGCAATACATAGCATTACAAGCTTTGAAGAAATACTTTGTCTCATGAAGTGGATGATTTCTTGCTTGACTTGGATGGTGGAGGAGGATTGTTTGTAGGATTCCATGGCTTGGTGAATGGTATTGTGTTCCTTATCTGTTATGTTTCCTTAGTTTATCATACATGTTTTCATGCTTCTTGCTTGATGTAGGTCAGTAAAGAATAGAGACATGCCCATGGAGGCACCTCAAGTTCCCTGATTTATTACATCTTCTATGTTTTCATCTTTCTTGGTTATGTCAAAGAATTCTTAATTTCTCTTTGGTACCCTAAGAACTTGTTATCAATTTCATTAATGGTTATTATGTATGTTGTCTAGTATGATTCACGGTATGCCCTGCTTACTCACAGCTAATGAAAACTCCATCACTGAAATCTTTCTTTGAATTATTGGTTGTCTTAGTTAAGTCAAAGAGGTCTTGTTTCGATCTTCCCCTTTGCCCATGCTTTGCAGTCTTATTTCAAAGTTCTCAATAGCTCAAAATATGATGTTTAGGAGTTCCCTCTTCATAGATTGAGTTGTTTGTTTATCTTATTTGTTTTCCCAAAAGACTGAAGGTGATTTTCCCAAAGTTAGAGGGTCTTATACTTCTATGCATCACCTGATTTTTTATTTTCTGCATCTATCAGTTTGAGTTTCATTTATAGTGATTAATGGCTAGCCCTACCACATGAATGTTTGATGTTTAAATATTTATGCTTAAAACCTCTTTGTCTTTCACAAACTTAGTGTCCATACAATTTCACTTTCACCCAAAGAATCCATTTTCCTCGACCAAATTGGCCCTGCAAAATACCTTGTCCACCATTTGAGACAGTCTCGACCTTTTCGACCCCATAGCCTAGTTGATCTGACAAACTTTTTATCTATTTATCCCTTGATCAGTTCCCCCTCAAAAACCTAAAACAAACTAAAAACACACTTAACAACTAGCCTAAAATCAAATACATAAAAAACAAACAAGTTTATGTCCTTTACATAATAGAGAGAACCCTCTTTGAGTCTAGGAAGGCTAGGTCCTAGGGCTCCAAAGTTGGTTTGATGTTACCATGTCATTTGGCTTTCCAATTTGCCAAATCACGGGACCCTAACATAATGGCGATCACGGTGGGACTCTGAGTAATTATCAAACTTAGACTTCCGTAAACATTTCAGCATCCCTTAAGAAAACTATCTTGTCGATTTATCCCACCTCTCACTAACATAATGGCGATCACGGTGGGACTCTGAATAATAATCAAACTTATACTTCCCTAAACATTTCAACATCCCTTAAGAAAACTATCTTGTCAATTTATCCCACCGCTCACTAACATAATGGCGATCACGGTGGGACTCTTCTGAGTTAGTGACAATCTAAGTACACCTTAGGACTACAGAAATCCCTTGTCTTCAAGAATATCTAGTGAATCAGCCACCTCATCACCACACTAACATAATGGCGATCACGGTGGCACCTACTGAGTGCATGACAATCTAGCAAAATCTTGTAGACTCATTAGTCTTTCAAAATTAAAATTAGACAAACAGCCTATAAAATCATTTAGAGTAAACTCTTATTGTTTCACCATCTTATCAAAATGATGATTCAGCTACTAAACACTCTTATAAACTAGGTTTCACATAGAAACTCAGAAAACCCCAAAAAACATCCCTAGATTGGCTTTTTATCTGTTATTGGTGGTGGACCATAAACACATATATCTAAAAACAACAAAACATCCACCTGGCGACTCCACTAGCCTCCAGTAGGCCTAATACTCCACTAAAAACCAAAAAATTTCATAAATCATACTGTCCTGTTGACTTACCTTTCCAAAAAACACAAAGTTCATGATACAGCCTCTGAAATCAGTGACAAACTAAGTACAACTTAGGGATTCAGAAATCTTCATCTAAACATAGGAAATCAACAGAATAACTTGCAAATAGAACTATAGCTTTCTCAACAATCTAGAAAACTGTTGAACTAAGTTTTAAGTCATTCTTTCAAGTTTTCACATAAAAGTTTTCTAGAAAAGAATTTTCCTAAAAATCATCTTTGTCAGTATTGGTGGTGGACCATAAATCTCAAGAAAAGCCACCTGGCGACTCCACTAGCCTTCATTTTGTTTTTACCTTACTCACATTAGCGAAACCCCTAGAGAGGAAAACCATCCAAAAAACAATCACAACTATCACCCTCTCTAAACTTTAACTTTGAAATCTGGCTTCACGAAGAATTAATACCAGATCGCACCCAGACCCGAATCCCCCTATCATAGTTGATGACCCAGAAAATATTTTGTGGCAAACTTCTGAAACTGGTAACTTAGCTACCGATAGGACCATCCACAAAGCAAGCTCTGTACCTGAACATCTTACATCCTTGCAAGATTCCCAGTTTGACTTGAGTTCAGCAAAAGCCCTTTTTAGAAGCAAGTCACAAAGTAAAATCAACCTTGACGATCTTGAGCCCTTAGATTTGCAACAGAGTCCTAGCAGAGAAGCCTCACCCACTACACCTCTTGATTTTTAGCTTATCCACCACTTCAGCTCTTATCACCCCAAATCTGCTCAGAATCAGTCCAAAAGTCCAAGTACCTCTGCCACACCCATTCATACCACCACTGTGCAAATCACCTCATCCCATACTACAAACCCTCATACTGTAAATCTACCATCAACTCCCATCATGGCAGCTTGGTATGCACCCTTAGTGTTACCACTACCTTTGGTACCTTTGTAGAATGATTACCAATCCCAAATCCCACACTTCACCGGAATTGAGGCTACTACTACTCAATAGCATGTAGATAGAATCAGTGATGCTTTTGACTACATGGAATTAGAAGATGAAACCATAAAGATGAGAATGTTCGCCCAAAGCCTAGGCGAGGAACCCAAGAAATGGTTTAAAAGCTTAGCTCCTAACAGTATACATGATCTCCCAACACTTTACCAAACTTTCATAAACAGGTGGGAAATCAGGAAAATCCCCATCCAAATCCTTTCCGAATATAACAATCTTAAAAGGAATATGGGGGAAAGTGTTCAGGACTATTGCACTAGATTCAAAAGTTTCTATAATGCCCTCCCGCCTCACATGAAACCTCCACTTGGCTCAGCATTAGCAAAATTTCCCGAAGGTTTCGATCTAGATATGACGTACCAACTAAGAGAAAGAGACCCCGAAACTTTAGAAGAAATGAAAAAAGTAGCTGTTAGTGCCAAAGCCAACCTAGCCGAGAAAAGAGCTAGGATAAGATCATAAAATAAAGTCACATATCGAGATGAGGTCATGCCTTCAATTTCCTCCTCAGATCCCAGAATAGACAAACTGGTTAAAACCATGGAGAGAATGTGGGAAAGAATGAATCTAAATGAAAAAGCACCTCTTAAGGAAAACCAGCCAAATCCTCAAAACAGAAACCGGAACCAAAAATTTAGAAGAGACCCGCCTCAAAACAAACCAAGGGAAAATGACCAATAGATCAGGCCACCTTTCCATGAAAACTATGTTGATGAGGTAGAAAGAGATATGGAACCGCTTGACGAAAATCACTTAAACTTGATAGGTTCTAATAGCGAGGGTGAGGTTTTCCTCACAGAAGAAGAACAAGTTTTCTTCTCCTCGAATCAAAATGAAGCAAATTATGAGGACCCTGAAGATCTTGAGGTAGGATTACAAAACGCCATAATGGAAGTCCATAGGAAATATGATCTTAGGAGTAAGAAAGCCAAGACAACTCTAAGAAAGGTAGCTCAGACACTACTGTTACCAAAACCCCCGATATCATTCTTAAAAGAATAGCAGATAGTAACAAAATCATGGCTAAGAGAACTGACCAAAACAAAGACAAAACTACCCAGGCAAGCCTTGATCCTAACTATCGTAGTACCTCTACTAAAATCCCCGAAACCACTATATTGAACAAAACCCCAAATCAAAATCAGCAAATTAAGAATATAGAGAAATTCATGGCTGAAAAAACTGAAGCAAATCTATCTAAACTACAAGCACCCTTCAATTTTGAGGGGGAAATCGCCAAAATTAAGATCACCATGCCTCTCACTGAACTTATTGCCCAAAGCTCATACAAATCTCAAGTGCTAAAGGTCCTAAACATAGGAAATGATGTAGATAATTTACACCTAGCTGATGATACCCCTGAGGTGTTGTTTGGACCAAAAATAGAAGGACATTATCAAGAGGGAACCACTCTTCCTTTTTACATTAGTCTAAATATACATGACCAAATCCTACATAATGCCATGCTAGATTCCGGGGCCTCTCACAATCTCATGCCGAAAGTAGTAATGGAAAGATTAGGCCTAGAAATAACAAAACCTTATAAAGACTTATATTCGTTTGATTCAAGCAGAGTCAAGTGTCTAGGCCTGATAAAAGATCTCTGTGTCAGTTTGGCCCAAGTACCTACAAAAACCTGGTCATGGACATAATGGTAGCAGACATCCCTCCCAAGTACGGAATGCTTTTATCCAGATCTTGGGGGGCCAAGCTTCAAGGAAATATTCAACTAGATATGTCTTACGCCACCATTCCTGTGTTTAATCAAACAATAATAATATATCAGGAATCACACATGAAATATATGGTTAGCAACCAAGAAAGGCCAGATAACATCCCTATGTATTCCATACATTCAGACCTAAATTCCTTCATTTTACATATTGATGAAGACATTGATAAACAGGTAGGAGAAATTGAAACAAACCTAGGCACACCACATCAGCCGCCCCAGATTCTTTATGATGAGCTGGATACTCAAAACTATCATGACCCTGAACAATTATGTCTTGAAGAGTGGGAGTTTGATTTTCTAGAAATAGAGATAAATCAAAAAACAGAACACATCCTACACCCTCAAGAAAGTTTCTCAAACCAAGGACAAACATCAAAAGTACAATCAGAAACTTTTTTCAAAACAGAAGCACTGGAAGGCTTACATAGTACAAATCTCTTTGGAAATCAGGAGCAAGGGAGTCTTATGTTCTTACCATACTTAAATGCTTCACCATCCCAAAACCTTACCTCTCCAAGTAAAGCTTTAACTTTTGCAACCACTTTGATGAATCCAGGGAAAATGTTTGATGAATTTAATGAAGGGGAATATGATGAAAGCAGTCCCAAGACACCTGAGCTAATTGAACTAGCTAAAATTCTGTCATTTCACCAGAGATTAAGAACTCCTAGAGTATGCAAAATTGTTCAAGATACTAATACATGTCGGGAAAACTGTTTGAAACACTATGACAATGCCATTGTTTCAAGAAGTAACTCTTACAAAAAGAAATGAAAAAATCTTGGTCAAACATTAACAATTAAAGACAAAACAAATGGACATAGGATTTGTGTAGATTTCAGGAACACAGATAAACCTCCCTAGAACAACACTTATATCCTTCCCAAAACAGATCATACCATACAGAAGCTAGGAGTTTCTAATCATATGTCTTTGCAAAGTTATGTTTCAGGATATCATCAATTAATTCCTCTTCAAAGTAAATAGCTTAAAGATTTTTTCAAATACACTGGAAGCAGTTCCAGATTCAAACCTAGAGTTACAAAACTGCCAAACACCAAAGACATATTCCTGAAGGACATGTTTCCAGTTTTGAATTTCTTCACTATGATGTACCTTGACGATGCCATCATCTATTTTAAAAATGACAAAGAGTATCTGTATTACCTAAAGAAGATGTACAACAAAGGCAGGAGCAGAAATCAAAGGTATAGAGAAAAGCAACAAGCAGATACAAAATTTTTCAAAGACTCTTGCAAGAACCCTTATGTTGTGCTTGAAAGGGAAAATTTTCCAAACTTTTATTTTCAAGAGATGACCGGACCAAGAGCATTGGGAGATCCCTTTGAAGACAAAATGCTCAAGTTCCACCATTTTCAAGATTTCTAGTTTCAAAAACATTTTCACTCATTGAACATATCACTATTTGAAGAAATAAATCAAAAACACAAAATACAAAAACAGTATAAAATTTGAAAAGAGGGCAGTTTTAAAAATAGCAGAAAAGCCCCATGTTCAAAAAATAGTCATACTGAAAGTGCGCAAGTCTAAATGCCACTACTAGTGCTCAAAAGATATCTTGTTCAGTTATCAAGCCTAATCATAACTGGACATGTTTTAAATTGATTGCTGATAAGTTAGTGAAAGAAGTGATAGTCAAATTGTGTAAGCTTGACTTGTCAATGAAAGTAGATTAGGAAAAGATACTGGTTCCACACGCTCAAAACAGAACCAAAGAGGAAAACAAGGATGAAAAACAAACTATGTATCCTAGCCATGATTTTTCTAAATCTCATTTTGTGCGAAAATAATATTTGTGTGCAGCTTGTCTTTTATGCCACAAACACATGACAAATCAGACCGTCTAATCCTGATTTGGTCATTTTTCAATTTCATGTTTTAGTTTAGTGAATGAAATCCTGTCAAACAGCTTAATCTTGACAGTCGATCTAGCATAGGTAGAGAAATCAAAGGAGTTCATCAGTTTAATCTGAACTCCCAGAAGGTATAAGTGTAGAATTAGATAGTTTTCCTTTTTTCAAAAATATCATGTCAAAGGGTTGCTAGTCCAAGCGCACCTAAAGAAGAAAAAATGTTAGGAGATATAGCTGGGTAGGTAGAGATGAGGTTGATGCTAATCATGCTGTAAATTTTCAGAAATAGCATAAAAAAAGAGAGAAATTTGCCTCGATGGATAAGGCACTGGTCTTCACAAGCCAGAGATCTACAATTCTGGACACCTCCTGAAAGGGAGCTGCCCTCCCCAAATGCAGCCACTGTTAGTCATCAGTATTTTTACCTGTTTTGATGACTAGATTCCCTGGCTGAGTTTTCTAGAAACTAATCTCAATCTGTCAATTTGTCATCTAGAAAACACCTCAAATTTTTTTTTGTCTTCCTACCCCTCTCCTTCACCCTATAATGAGAAAAACCCTTCAGTTTCCCTACCTATCACAATTCAGCAAAGCCTCCCTGTCTATAGCTGTTATAAGCTTGTCTCTCTACCATCAAAATCCTTTGTTTTTCATGCAACTCACTGTCCAACATTTAACAAAGTGTCTACCCCTCTCTCACTGATCACTTTGTCATGTGATAACATACTCATGCCCAAGAAGCCATTCAAAATCCATGACAAAGTATGTAGGTCTAGATGGTGGTGTTTTAGGGAAATTTCCTTGGCGAGATTGTTTTGAGCCAAAAACCTCGTCTTCAATATCAGTCAACCATCATGTCTTGTTATTTGCCAAAGCAAAACCCTTGCCTATCCCTAGGTCACACACCATCAAAGAGGTCACTTTGTTTTTTTTCTAGCAAGGCTCAGGAATGTTCAAATCAGGAAAAGAGAAGGAGTTTTTTCCTATCTGAAGAAATATGATTAGATCAGGCATGATCCCCATGAAACATCAAAGAAGCCCTCCAAACTTCCAAAGCATCTGTTTTTACATCTCTGCAAGGATGTACTGATTGATGACACTAAGCAGAGTGTGAGCAAAAGAGCACCTCAGGAGAAAGTTTCATGCTGTGTCAGTTTACTATGGAAGTCAGAGAAAGTGCAGATTATGGCCAGTCCTACAAACCAACCTTATACAACCAACAATGGCAGTCTTCTGGCAAGGAGAGCTTCAAAACAAGTTAGGCAACTAGGATGAGAATATAAGAAGGACAACTGATTCTTATACCTTATCATGAACTAAACTTTGAAAGGTAGTCACAGAAAATTTCACTACCCCAGAAAACACAGTCAAGGGAAAATTTGTTTCAAAGATGTCTAGCAGTGAGCGCTCCCCATGCACCAATCGCATTGTTTACTCCCTAAAGGAAAACTTCACAGTGATATAGTACAAAGAAAAGACATATATTACACAACAAGGCACAATGTTGAGATGGATGAAGTTTTTATGTTTTAGAGGACCTCCTTCAAATAAGCAGAGGGTCAAAATTCATCAAATATTGACAGTGTTTGGAAAAATTTGTTAGTAATAGGAAGTTTGAGAAATAGTGTGTTTGAAAGAGTGCATTCATTGACAAACCAAGGCTAGAATTTTGATTAAAGAAACCTCATCTAAATGGTAAAAAAGGTACACAAAGCTCTATTTAAAGGTGACTTCTGCAATTGATAGAAAGAGAAATTCACACAGGTGATTTATGTAAAAGAGGCATCTTTCATTTAGACAAGCCCATTATAGTTTTGAAATGCTTTCTGTTAGTCATCAATATTTTTTACCTATTGTTGATGACTAGTTTCCTTAGCTAAGTTTTCTAGAAGCTAATCTCAGACTGTCAATTTGTCATCTAGAAAACACCCCAAAACAATTTTTTTCCTCCTACCCCTTCCTGTCAGTATATGATGAGAACAAACTCCTATCTTGTTTCAGCAAAGTATCCCTGTCTATAGCTGTCTTAGCTTGGTTTCCCTGCTATCATTTTACCCTTGTTTCTCATGTCATTCACTGTCCAACATTTGACAAAGTGTCTGCTCTTCTATCCCTGATCATCTTGTCGTATGACAATCTGGTCATGCCTGGGAAAACACTCAGAATCTGTGAAAATTGTCTCTAAATTAGATAGTGGTGTTTAGGGAGTTTTTCCTTGGCTAGGATATTCTAAGCCAAAAAGCGTGTGTCTAGTACCAGTCAGCCTTAAATCTTTCCCTATTCTGCAAAGAAAGCATTGTTCTATCCATAGGTCACACACCACTAAGGGGTCACTTTGTCTCATTTCAGAAGAAGTTCAACAAAGATCCAAATCAGGAAAAGATAAGGTTTGTCACTGTCTGAAGAAATATACTTAGATCAGGCATAATCTCCATGAAACACCAAAAGAGCTCTCCAAGGTTGCAAGGCATCTGTTTTTACATCTCTGTAGGGGTGTAATTGAATGATGTTCAGTATGAAAATAAGAGCAAATGGAAAAGTTCAAACAGGTCTCTCATGTTGAAAAGGTTCGCCATCAATGATCAGATGGAGAGCTGTAAACTAAAGAACAACAAGTGTACATGTTATAAATAAAAATTTTGCCTGAAGAGCAGAGATCATTCCTCATGTCAAATGAACACAAAAGACTGAGTGATGCTGATCAACATTGCTCCATAATCTCCTCCAAAAGCAGTGCTGCATAATCTTTCTGAAGGGCATAATCATGTAGGGCATAAGAAGATAGATGCTTCTTATGTTACCTTGAACCTAGGTTTTGAAAATTAGTCAAAAGCAATTTCAATATACCTTTGACAACACAGTCAAGGGAAAAGATAGCTAAATGATATCTAGCAGCAAACAATCTCCATATTCAAATCACATTTCTTCTGGTCTTGTGTTCACAGTGATATTTTACAAAAGATATATACATCTCAGACAAGGCCTCATAAAGGAAGAGGACATGAGTTTCAAGTGATTTTATCAATAATAAATGTAAAATTATACTTTGTTTCCTATTGGCATTCTTCAAACAAACATACAGAGCAATGTACAATGATTTGAAATAGATGTAGATCCTGTATTAAAGATAAACTCCTTCAATAATAAGTAGAGGGTTAGAAACAGAGTGATAGAAACCTCCTTCAAAGAGCAAAGGGTTAGAAACACAGTGATAACCTCCTCCAAAGATGAACAGAGAATGCATAGCAGGGTTTGAAATGTTGTTTTTGATAAAGTCTCTGTTGATAAGACCATGTTGAGAAACAGTGGTAAAACAAATGAAAGTTTATAAGTGAAGGACCTATTTCACATCAAAAGCAAAGCAGTGACATGATGGTGCTAAAAAGTCTCTGCTCTTATGTTTATAAAAGCCTTCTTCAAAGAATTAATCAGAGGTTATATTTTTTATTTAAAGCAGCCTCATCTGAATGGTAAAATTGGTAGACTAAACTCTGTTTCTAGTCATTTCTGCAAACTGGTAAGCATTCACACAGAAGGTGTATGTGAAAAGGGAATTTTTATTTTTACAGATCCATTATGGTTTATCATAACTAACCCCTCCAAATGACGAATGAAGGGAAAGCGCCAAAGGTTACTTTTTCATCTCATTTAAAGAACAGAGGGCACATTATTAAGATAGATGGACTTTCATTGTTTAAGAGCCTCCTTCATCATGAGATAAGGGCCCAACAATGATTCTAAATGAACATGGGTGGTCACATTTGCAAGGATCTTCTTCAGGACAAAGAGAAAGTGTTAATACAAAGTGCCTAATAGATAAATTCAAGTTTCAAGTTGAAAGACCACCTTCGAAAAGGAAATATGGCACAGTGTCTGATCAAGATAAAATTTTATGTTTTAGAGGACTCCTTCATCATATAGACAGAGAAAACACATGGTTTAAAAGACCCTCACCACTTCAAAAATAGTGGATTTACATGGTGATTTTGAGAGACTGCAGTAGTAAATTTTCATATAAAACCTCCTTCAAATGATAAGAGACCAATGTCTGGATGGACACAAACAGTTTTTTTTTTAAGGTATTATAAATCAGATGATAAGTTCAAAGTCTCAAGTTTTAAGGGACAATTTTCAAAGGGGCAATGAAAGGCACAATGCCAAAAAAGGTGCGTTCATATTTTGAAATAATAAAGGAGGGAAAGATGGTTTAAAAAACCTCCTAAAGTATAAGAGGCACGAGTAGCATATCTTTGTGTCATTGTGCAAACCAAGCCACGAAGAAAAGAACAATTTTTTAAGGCATTTGCAGGCTTTGGAACACGCGACGCGCCTGTAGGTGCTTACAAAAGTTTTTTTTTATAGGCGCGGCGCGCCTGTAGTGTTGCGCGGCACGCCTGTGCCCAGCGTTCAACGGGCGCCCAGGGCCGACCCGTAAGTTCAAACGCAGTGCGTTTTCTTGTTCAGGCCTACTCGGCCCAGCAACCATCCCTGAACGGCCCAACAACCATCCCTGAACGGCCCATGAAACCACTCCTGAATGGCCCATGCAACCACTCCTGAACGTGGTTTCTGCCCACCCAGGCCAATACTAAAATGAGCCACCAAAGGTGTTGAAGATTGAATTTTACACAGCGAACTCGTCCCCAAACATAGCAAAACACATTTTTGAAAGGTATTTATGTCTCTAAGTCAAATTTTTGTTTGATTTAAGGGAAAGTTTGATATCAGAGTTTAAAGGAAAACGATGTTTAAAGAAGGGGCTTGTTGACAGTTTGAAAGGGTTTTCTTGTTTTGACTAATTAAGAGAAAAATAAAACAGTTTTCTCTTGAAACATATCTTGTTTTCCAACCTAGGAAAAAACAGAGATTTCAAAAGAAGGATAACAGTTATTTCAAAGGGAGGAACCTAGTTGTTTTCAAGAAAACCATCTTTGCCAAAAATCAAAGGAAGATAGTAAATTAAGGGAGGAAGGGCTTGTTATCAGTGTCAAAAGGGCCCTTATGTTGGATAAAGAATAGAGCTTAGTCTTGTTAGGGAGATTCATCATTCCAAGTTAAAATCTTGTACTACATGAAACATGAAATGACTATTTAAAAAACTAGTACCTTGTGAAAGTTTAAACTTGTTTTTCAAGTACATAAAAGATCATACAGTCTATAAAGAGAAGACATAGTTTGTTTTGAAAGCTTCTTACTCAGTGACAGGGATACTATTTTTTTAGAGAAACAGTGATCATCAAAGAGAAGCATAGTGATTCTCAAGAGTGCCTTCTTTGTTTAAAAACAGAGAAAGGCAGTGATTAAGAAAGAGTTTTGATCAGTTATAAGGGGTTTGCTCACCTCTTAAACAATGTTTTTAAAAAAGCAGTGATTAAGGGGAAAAGAGTTTTAGTGCCAAAGAAAAAGGAGATTTGTTTTCAAAATATAGATCTTACTAAAGGCTTCTTTTCTCAAAGTACAGTACTAAAGGAGTGAATTTGTTTTTATTTAACAAAACTTGTTTGCCAACTAAAGAGAAAACAATACTCAAAGAGGGGATCTATATTTCAGTGATCATTTGAACATTTTTTTTGGTAAGCTAGTGAATAGGTTCAAAGTAGTGATGAAAGACAAAGTGACCATCAGCAACATAGTGAGGGAGGTGACAACATGAAAAGTGAGCATAGTGGCAGCATACAAAAACAGATGAAGACAATCATGATGAAGGAAGCCCTCTACAAATTCAAAAAAATGAGGATAGTGAACAAGATGGCCCTCACTAAATTGAAGAAAAAGACAGTGGTAACTTACAGCAAGACAAAGAAAACACTCAAGAAGAAAAAATTCATGATGAATACACCCATAGTGATGGCTAGCAAACGCAAAACAGGAAACATTCCAAGGGTGACAACATGAAGCAAAAAGGCTCAATGCTGCCCGAAAGAGGCGCTCGGTAGAAAAAGTGGAGGAAGGCATATCAGGGCTTGAAATCTTGGCCTCAGCTTCCTTACATGCTTCTAATAACCCATAAGGGGCTTGCTCACCAAAATTGAGCAAATTTTGACATGATTTTATTTTTTTTGTGTTTTTTGGCCATAATTGCACATTTTTCAAGGCACTGCCATGGGTGCTAGGAGCATCCTCAGCTCATGAAAGTCATTTTTTTGGATGGAATAAATTTGGGGGCAGCTACTCACAAAGTTTCAGATCCAAAGGAGGTGTTCTAGTCCCCCAAAGAGGCGAAAAACAATGATTTTTTAACTTTCTGCCTCACATATCAGCAAGGGCTACTTTTCTGGTTTTTTCCACTCAGTTCAGTTTTTGACATACTTCTAGGGATCATTTTTCGAAAAATCAAGTATTTCCAGAAACTAGACATCTAGGGCTTTCCAACGATCCATCACGGGTCTTGTTTCGACATCGGGAGGTCCCTCAAAAGTTGTCTGCAGTACAGGAAATTATCTACTGCTACGTTCCTGTAGTATTTTGGCAAAAAAGGCAGATTTCTGAAGATGCTCATCCAAATGTGCATTAAGCCTTTTTTAGCACTTTTCAGTCATGTAAAGTCAATATTTTTTTCCTTTTTTAGCATTTTATAGATATTTTGAAGATATTTTGTGCCTTGGGCTTTGCAAAGCCTCAAGGACAAAATCAGATATTTGTTCTAAGCCTATGAGCTTCTAGTCAGTTTTGTGAAGCTTATCTTCTCATTTCCTATATAACTCATGGAGAATCATTGTAATATTTTTGGTTGAAGATTTGATTAACAAGCTGGAATTTGAAGAGCTTAAGAACTTGACTGAGCTTAGAGAAATATATGTTATGATTTTTGATGATCAAACTTGTTTTATGGAGTGAATAGCTTGACTTGGTTGCCTAGATTATGGAGGGGATCTATGTGCAGGATTCCATGGCTTGGTAAATGGTATTGTGCTTATTTCCAGTTATGTTTTATTAGTCTTTCACATATGTATCCATGTTTCTTGCTTGCTGTAGGTCAGTAAAGAATAGTTTGAGGTATGCCCATGGAGGCACATCAAATTTCCTGATTCATTGCAACTTCTATGTTTTCATCCTTCTTGGTCATGTCAAAGGATTGTGAACTGCCCTTTGGTCCACTAGGAACTTGTTATTTATTTCCTTAATTATTAATATGACATGCTATCTTGTTTGATTCATGGTATGCCCTGCTTACTCATAGCTGTTTAAACCTCATTAATGAAATCTCCTTTGAAGTATTGACTGTCTAGTTTAAATCAGAGAGGTCTTGTTTCGATCTTGCCCTCTGCCTATACTTGTAGAATTATTTCAAATTTCTCATCAGTTTGAATGTGTTTCTTAGGAGTTTCCTTTCCACATTTTGAGCTTTTGGTTTGTCTTACATGTATTCTCAACCACTGAAGGTGATTTTCCTAAAGTTAGAGGGTCTTATACTTCTATGCATCATCTGATTGTTTATTTTCTGCATTTATTAGTTTGAGTTTCATTCATAGTGATTAATGGTTAGCCCTACCACATGGATGCTTTATTTTTAAACTATTTATGCTTAAGATCTCTTTGTCTTGCACAAACTTGATGTTCATTTCACTTCATAAACCACCTGAAATATCCATTCGCTATACTAAATCAGCCATGCAGTACACCCTACTCATTGTCTTGACATCCTTGGCTTGCTTTTGACTCCATAGCCCAGTTGATATCATTTTCTTGTTCTATTTTGATCCACTTGATCAGTTTTCCCCCCAAACAACTAAAAAACAAACAAACAAACACACTTAACAACTAGCCTAAAATATAAACAAACTAAGCGAGCAAGATCACATCCTTCACTTCATTAGAGAGAGCCCTCTCTGAGTCCAGGAAGGCTAGGTCCTAGGGCTCCAAATATTGGTTTGATGTTACTCTGTCATTTGGTCCGTCATTCTGCCAAATCACGGGAAACTAACATAATGGCGATCACCGTGGGACTTTTCTGAGTACATAGTTTTAAATACCTCTCACAAAACTCAGTAAAACTCCAACAATTTTTTTTGAGTTCATATCAATCTGAACATCTTTCAAGACTCACAGAAAGCCCCTCTTGAACTAATCACACTATACTAATTGAGCCACCTCGTCGCCACTATAACATAATGATGATCACAGTGGGACCTTTCTGAGTTAGTGACAAACTAAGTATACCATAGAACTTCAAAAATCCCTTGGCTCAAGAATATCCAGTGATTATCAGCCACCTCATCACCACACTAACATAATGGCGATTATGGTGAGACTCTCTGAGTTCATGACTGTTTAGAAAACTATTGTTGACTCATTAGTCCTTTAGATTAAATCATAAAATTAGCTGATAAAGCCATTAGAGTAAACTCTCTTTGTTTCATCACCCTAACTAAGTGCTGAAAACAAATTTAGGACACTCTTACAAATCAGACTGCACATTAAAAACTCAGAAAATAACCCCAAAAAACTTTTTTTTTTAGATTGAATGTTCATATCAGTTTTGGTGGTGGACCATAGATAATATATACTCAAAAACCAAAAATATCCACCTGGCGACTCCACTAGCTTCCAGTAGGCCTATTACTCCACTAGTTCGTATAAAATCCCCTGGGAATGTGTTAAGCAATCCCAATCATGCTGATGGTGGACAACAAAGTCCAAAATCTTCCACCTGGCGGCTCCCCAACTTCCAAAGACCTAATGACTCCACTGGTAGAAGACTCCGAACTGGTTGAAAAGACACCAGTGGCCCTTCCTCATTAACAAATATGGATCCAAGGATACAAAGGAGATATGCTCCAATGAGTAGATATCATATCCCTAGATTCCCACACAAGATGCCTCAATTAGATTGGATGAAAAACCTACCTGTTTTTCAAGGTGAGAAGTTTGATGACCCCTTGTTACACCTTGTCAAATTTCATATGCATGTGTGGAGGCTAGAAGTAGAATGGCATGAGGACTGTCTTATGAAAATGTTCATGGCAACATTAGAATGTAAGGCAAGGAATTGGTATGAATGGTTAGAACCTGGTAGTTTGTTTTCTTTAAGAGACATGCACCAAGGGTTCTATAAAAAATATAAAGAAAACTCTTCATTCTTCATCATGGGCTGAAAATTGTTGTGACTGTTCTGAAGATTTCATACAACACCTTGTTAGCACTGATGAAGATTTAGAAAATTGGCATCATGAAGATCTGTTAAAAGAGATTCATACCTTTCATACTCAACGTAACTGTCATGAAAACTTAGATGAATCATTTAAGGAATAAATTAACCAGGTGTTGCACTTAAAAAATGTCACCTTGACATTCTGCTGACTGTAAGAGCTCATTAACACTCATACTTACCTCCTCTATAAGTCTTACAACCTCTACTCCTCATGTCAAGCCCTAAAAATAGGAGAAAAACCCTAAAAAACTCCAAAACCCTGGGTACGCGGGTAATGTGAGGCTTACCTGCGTTCCTGGCTAGGGTACGTAGGTAATGTGAAGAGAAATTGTGTTCTAGAATGCAGGTTTCCGGTGTTATGCCTGCATACCCCCTCCAAAGTCAAAAAAGCGAGAAACAAAAATTAAAAAGCTGATTTGAGGTCAATTCTAGAAGGTTCTAGATGAGATTTTTTGGGGATGAGTATGCTCTAATAAGGTTCATGCATCCCACACCTTAAGGAGCTAATCCCCAGTGGAGTCGCCAATTTTTTGGCCAGCTAAATCGATCTTGCGGACAAGATCGATCTCCCTAGTGTCAGAAGACAATCTAGCAACAAACGAACAACCAAGTTTATAGTTCCTTTTCCTGTGTCAACCTCTTTAAAAAATGAATCAGTGAGTTCGAGGATAGTTCCTTTTCCTGTGTCAACCTTGTTAAAAAATGAATCAGTGAGTCTGAGGAGAGTTCCTTTTACTGTGTCAACCTCGTTAAAAAATGAATCAGTTGGTAAGAGGAAAGTTCTTTTCCTGTGTCAACCTCGTTAAAAAATGAATCAGGTATGAGGACAATTCTTTTTCTGTGTCAACCTCATTAAAAAAATGAATCAGTAGGTAGAATGTAGAGAGTAGATTAATATATTAGAAATAAGTAGTTTATGAGGATGGTTCCTGTTACTGAGTCAACCTCGTTAAAAAATGAATCAGGTATGAGGATAGTTCTTTTCCTGTGTCAACCTTGTTAAAAAATGAATCAGTTGGTCAGAGGATAGTTCCTGTTACTGAGTCAACCTCATTAAAAAATGAATCAGGTATGAGGACAGTTCTTTTCTTGTGTCAACCTCATTAAAAAAATGAATCAGTAGGTTATATAGGTAGATTTTAGATGGTAGATACGAGGATAGTTTCTTTCACTATGTCAACCTTGTTAAAAAATGAAACATTTAGGTGAGGATAGTTCCTGTTACTGTGCCAACCTTGTTAAAAAATGAAACACGTTGCCATGAGCATAGTTCTTTTCCTGTGTCAAGCTCGTTAAAAAATGAAACAAATCCTCCCCTAATTGAGTCGATTCTTTGAATAGATCTAGTAAATGTTAAGTCATATATTTAGGTTAGTTATTTCAGTTTTTTGCATAATTTTCTTACAGTTTTAGGTCAGGTCTTTCATATGATCTCGTAAATGAGCCTTCATTCCATCCAACTATTAATTACCAGTAGTGTACTTAGTTGAATGAAATGAAGCTAGGGGGGCATGCGCTCTAGCAGTTACGCTTAGGGCACATCAAGCACAGTTTTCTCTCTGTTTCAAGCTTGTGTAAAAATGAAACCACTCTGAATCATAGTTTTTCTCTGTTTCAAGCTTTTGTAAAATTGAAACCTATCTTGAGTCAATTTCGGTTATTATTTTCAAGACTTGTTAAACTCATGAAAATCCCGAGATTATTTTGCTATCTTTCATTCTCGTTAAACACATGAAAATGCCGAGTTCTTTGTGTCTTTTCCTGCTCGTAAATTAAATTGAAAGTTGGCCACAGGAGTATATTTTTATCCCTTTTTCAAACTCGTTAAAACTTACGAAAAAGTGAAAACGAAGAGCATAATTTTATCACTTTTTCGGACTCTTTCAAAAATTTACGAAAAAGTGAAACCCTGGAGTCCTCTTTTAAGCCCTTTTCAGACTCCCTAAACATGAAAATATTTCTGAGCACTTGATTATTCGAACTCGTTAAAATAAATGAATGATCGTCCTTTCAGTATAAGTTTACCCCTTTTACGGACTGAAATGGACTATTTACGAAAAAGGTATACGTTGACTAATTACAGTCAATAGAGTTCTCTCCCGCATTATTTTATCCTTTTTCAGGCTCGAGAGGCTAAATTTACGAAAAAGTACACCCACAGAGTTTTCTTAAGTTTTTCTTCTGACTCCCTAAAATTGAAAAACACCGAGTTTCTCCTATACTAGACTCGTTAAAATTTAACAGTAAAGGACCTGTTCAATTTTTAAATAGGAACGAACCACTCCTTCTTAGGGTTTGAATCTTAAACTAAGTCAGACTCATTCGAAGGATGAGCTTATAAACAAGCAAATGTTATCCTCCTCAAGCTTGTCAAAAATAAAGAGGTACTTGCCAAAAATGGTGGTGGAAAAGAGAGAAATACGAACCTGTTTGTTACATTTTGATTATTCGGAAAACCGTTAACGACTCTTGAACACGACACTTTTGTTCACATGGGTTGGGAAAATCCTTTACCTAACAGTTAATCAAATCATACTGAAAGTATTCAGCCAGTTTCTGGGTATTAGCTTTGGGTCAATTGTCACCAAACCATCTGCAGTGTCGTTATGTGTTCAAGAGGACAGTTCAAACAAACCATTCATTTGTGAAATATTTGTCTTCCATTTTGACCATCCCTGAGTCATTCCTTGCCAATATATTTCTTCAAAACTTGATCTATGATTTCGTGTTGTGGGCTTGCCTACGACATATCACTTTCTATCGACGACAACTCTTTATCTAGGAAGTTGATCCAGAAATCGTCAGTACCTTGAAATTTGCATGCCTCAATGGCAGGTTTCTCGCCTTCGATGACAGGTTGCATCATTGGCCTTCGATCGAATGATTCCGTAACATATTCAACTTCAACTCATTCATTCACATTTCATGGACTGTACTGAGTACTTTGAGAGCCATTGACATTACTGGTGGTTACTCTCACACTTGTTAACAGTTTACATTATTGACTGGTAATCAAATGGTTTCTACCATGTTCGACTTTGACACATTCGTTCACATGGATAAAATTGTACTGGTTCGAGAAGCAGAAATCAAGACCCTAGATCTAGTTTCCACCATCCAGGCTGCGAGGAATTTTTGTTATTCATTTATACAGTAGAATATTCATAAACAGATGGTTGTGTCCACGCTGTGTCTACATATGTCTATACTGTTGATGTATTGAAAATCATTCCTGTATCAGAACAGTTTAAATCAGTTTTCTAGTTAGTTTTGATCTAAGTATGGGAATGCCTACCTCAGCGATGATATGTTTACATATATATATTTTGCATTGAATTTTTTTACAGGTTCCAACCAGGGTGTCCACAGGATGATCCTTGAAATGATAAAGTACTTCACTCTTCATATATAACAGACTTCATCTTCATCTATTCTAGACTTCGCACTTTAGGGGGAAATCTGTTTCACTTAAAAACTGTCACCTTGACATTATGTTGACTGTATGAGCTCATTAACACTCATACTTACCTCCTCTGCAAGTCTTACAACATATACTCCTCATGTAAAGCCCTAAAAACAGGAGAGAAACGCTCTGAAACTCCAAAACCCTGGGTACGCAGGTAATGTGAAGAGAAACTATGTTCTAGAACGCAATCTTCTAGTGTTATGCCTGCGTACCCCCTCCAAAGTAAAAAAAAGCGAGAAAAAAAATTTAAAAAGCTGATTTGAAGTCAATTCTAGAAGGTTCTAGATGAGATTTTTTGGGGATGAGTATGCTCTAATAAGGTTCATGCATCCCACACCTTAAGGAGCTAATCCCTTGATGTGAGGAGCCTATCCCATTGAAGTAGGATTCTATCCCTTCAAATGTGGAACCCTAACCTCCTCATCTGCTCTATAAAAAGAGGCATTGGGTAGCCTCAAAGGGAGTTCAAGCTTTATGTGTGATTGAGTTGAAGTGTTGTTGAGATTTAGACTTCTTTCTGCTGAGATTTTGAGAGGAAAGATCACATACCTCTATGTGCTCCTGGAGGAAGAGTGCAAGACTTATCAAAGTAGAGGAGACTCCTTCTTTGGACCCCGGGAAGGCCTGTTCAACATCAAGGCTAAGGTTGTAAGGTTCTTCTGTTGTTTTAAAATTAATACAATCAAGTTTTGTTTTTCTCAATAAATTTTTGTTTGATTGTTTATTTCAATACGCTGTCATTTGATCATTTATTTCATAGATTCCTTGATCACTATGATAAGTATGTTTTATAATTATTTTTTATACAGGTGCTATTTAATATTTGCTTGTTTTTTATTGCAGGTCGACAAAAGACGACACTTTGTTGCGACGAAAGACGACACTTTCTTGCGACGAAAGATGACACTTTGTTGCGACGAAGGAACTATTGTTGCGACAGAAAGAACTCTTGTTGCGATAGAGGAACTATTGTTGCGATGGAAAGAATTATTTTTGCGACGGAAGGATTATTGATGTGACAGAAGCACTACGACTGCAAATAAGAATTTGGATCTAAGGTAGGATCGACACCTTCATAGCATTTATTTGTAAAACGAATATATTTAGAGAAAGATAAACTTAGTTGTTCGTTTGTTGCTAGATTGTCTTCTGACACTAGGGAGATCGATCTTGTCTGCAAGATCGATTTATCCGGCCAACACCAGGGAATAAACGAAATTCCCCAAGATATCCCTACAAGCACAAATAGTGATTCATCATCCCTTCTAGCTGAGGCTCAAAGAAAACATCCAGACTCAAATTCAGTCTTCACAAGAGATAGATAATTGTTGTACTTCTGTCCTAAGTAAGAGAATAATGCCCTCCCCTTTGACAGAAGAAGAAATAAATCAGATTATAAATAAACAACCAGCCTCTAAAATTTCATACAAACTAGACAATCTTGCTCATTCACTTATTGAAATTTGTTGCCAAAAATCAGAAAGTAGCCTTGAAAATCAGGTAAAAGAAAGACAAGTTGATAATCCAATATGTTTGATTGGTGATATTACTTATATTTATGATTTTCCAAGCTTTGATCAATTTGATGATGATGTTCTCCAAACAAAAAGTAATCTTGCAGGGCCATCACTACTAGATTTGTGGGTGGAAGATCAGTCCCATCAACTCCAAGAAAGTAATGAGCCAATTCATACTATCTATGATACTGATGAGGAAAGTTTTGAAAGTTTAGAAGTAAGTGAAAAATCTTTGAGTCCTTGCCCTACTTCATCAAAGCCTATCAGAAATATTTTTCATATAATTGGAAATCAGCAGCCTTTAAATTCAAATGATGAAGTCGAAGAAAATGAGGAAATTCTTAAGCAAGATAAAGGTAAGGAACCTTCTCCTGAAAGGGTTGAAGTAATAAGAGATACCCTTGCTCAAGAATATGTTGGTCTTTTCACAGAATGCAGTCCTCTAAATCAGAGTATACTAGGACTTCAAGAGGACAGCACAACCATATATGATGAATCCTCCAGTTCAGATTACAATGAAGATGAGGAAGAGTTCCTTTCTTGAAACCATCTTAAGCTTGATCCGGTGGAGAAGGAAAAAGTAATCCCGGTCAAAACATACCTTTCAAATATTCATGACTAGGTATTATTTCAAGATCCCCATGCTCATTTTTTGAAGATATCTGAAGAAGGGATAAAGGTTGTTAGGAGCAGTGTATTACCAAAATCAAGAAGATTCTTTAACACTGGTGCTAAAGAACAAGGGAAATGGGAGTGGCCCTGTTTGTCTAGCATGCTCAAGGAGATGAGCAAAGACCCATCATGGAACCATTTACTTGATTGGTTATATTGGAAAAGAGATTTTACTAAATAAATGTATATTATGTATAGGTTAGATTTGGATAGATAGATAGGTGTGAAAAATAAGCTCAGCCCGTGAGCCTTTAGTTAGTTTTTGTTTTTTCTTTGAAAAATAAAAATGAAAAACACAAAAACAACTAGAAAAGTATAAAAAGAGGGCAGATTCTAAAGAGGTGGTACAGCCCCATACCCAAAAAATAGTCATGCAGAAAGTGCGCAAGTCTAAATGCCACTACTAGTGCTCAAAAGATATCTTGTTCAGTTATCTAGCCTAATCATAACTAAGCATGTTTTAAATTGATTGCTGATAAGTTAGTGAGAGAGGTGATAGTCAAATTGTGTAAGCTTAACTTATCAATGAAAGTAGATTAGGAAAATAATGCTGGTTCCACACACTCAAAACAGAACCAAAGAGAAAAATAGGGATAAAAAACTATTTGTATATCTTGGCCCTGATTTTTCTAAATTTTTACCTTGTACATAAATAATGTTTGTGTGCAGCTTGTTTTGATGCCACAAACGCATGACAAATCAGACCGTCTAATCCTGATTTGATCATTTTTTCAATTTCATGCTTTAGACTAGTGAATGAAATCCTGTCAAACAGCTTAATCTTGACAGTCGATCTAGCATGGGTAGAGAATCAAAGGAGTTCATTAGTTTAATCTGAACTCTCGGAAGTTACAAGTGTAGAGTTAGATAGTTTTCTTTTCCAAAAAAAAAAAATATCATGTCGAAAGGTTGCCAGTCAAAATGCACCTAAAGAAGAAAAAATGGTAGGAAATATAGCTGGGTAGGTAAAGATGACTTTGATGCTAATCATACTATCAATTTTCAGAAATAGCATCAAGAAAGAAAGAAATTTGCGCCAATGGATAAGGCACTGGTTTTCACAAGCCAAAGATCTGCAATTCCGGACACCTCCTGAAAAGGAGCTACCCTCCCCAAATGGAGCCACTGTTAGTCATCAATATTTTTTACCTGTTGTTGATGACTAGTTTCCTTAGCTGAGTTTTCTAGAAGCTAATCTTAGATTGTCAATTTGTCATCTAGAAAACACCCCAAATTTTTTTTTGTCCTCCTACCCCTTCCTATTAGTCTATGATGAGAACAAACTCCTATCTTGTTTCAACAAAGTATCACTGTCTATAGCTGTCTTAGCTTGGTTTCCCTGCTATCATTTTACCCTTTTTTCTCATGCCATTCACTGTCCAACATATGACAAAGTGTATGCTTTTCTATCCCTGATCATCTTGTCATATGACAATCTAATCATGCCTCATAAAACACTCAGAATCTGTGAAAATCGTCCCTAAGTTAGATGGTGATGTTTAGGGAGTTTTTCCTTGGCTAAGATATTCTAAGCCAAAAAGCCTATGTCTAGTACCAGTCAGCCTTAAATCTTTCCCTACTCTGCAAAGCAAGCATTGTTCTATCCATAGGTCGCACACCACTAAGGGGTCACTTTGTCTCATTTCAGAAGAAGTTCAACAAAGATCCAAATCAGGAAAAGATAAGTTTTGTCAATGTCTGAAGAAATATGCTTAGATCAGGCATAATCTCCATGAAACACCAAAAGAGCTCTCCAAGGTTGCAAAGCATCTGTTTTTACATCTCTGTAGGAGTGTAATTGAATGATGATCAGTATGAAAATAAGAGCAAATGGAAAAGTTCAAATAGGTCTCTCATGTTGAAAAGGTTCGCCATCAATGATCAGATGGAGAGCTCTAAAGTAAAGAGCAGCAAGTGTACATGTTATAAATCCAAATGCTGCCTGAAGAGAAGAGATCATTCCTCATGTCAAATGAACACAAAAGACTGAGTGATGCTGATCAATAGTGCTCCATAATCTCCTCCAAAAGCAGTGCTCCATAATCTCCTCCAAAAGCAGTGTTGCATAATCTTTCCAAAGGGCATCATCATGTAGGGCATAAGAAGACAGCTGCTTCTTATGTTACCTTGAACCTGGGTTTTGAAAATTAGTCAAAAGCAATTTCAATATACCTTTGACAACACAGTCAAGGGAAAATATAGCTAAATGATATCTAGCAGCAAACACTCTCCATATACAAATCACATTTCTTCTGGTCTTGTGTTCACAGTGATATTTTACAAAATATATATACATCTCATACAAGGCCTCATAAAGCAAGAGGACATGAGTTTCAAGTGATTTTATCAATAATAAATGTCAAATTCTACTTTGTTTCCTATTGGCATTCTTCAAACAAACATACAAAGCAAGGTACAGTGATTTGAAATAGATGTAGATCCTGTGTTAAAGATAACCTACTTTAATAATAAGTAGAGGGTTAGAAACACAGTGATAGAAACCTCCTTCAAAGAGCAGAGGGTTAGAAACACAGTGATAACCTCCTCCAAAGATGAACAGAGAATGCATAGCAAGGTTTGAAATGTTGTTTTTGATAATGTCTCTGTTGATAAGACCATGTTGAGAAACAATGGTAAAACAAATGAAAGTTTATAAGTTAAGGACCTATTTCACATCAAAAGCAAAGCAGTGACATGATGGTGCTAAAAATCCTTTGCTCTTATGTTTATAAAAGCCTTCTTCAAAGGATGAATCGGAGGTTATATTTTTTATTTAAAGCAGCCTCATCTAAATGGTAAAATTGGTAGACTAAGCTCTGTTTCTAGTCATTTCTGCAAACTGGTATAGAGAAGCACTCACACAGAAGGTGTATGTGGAAAGGGCATTTTTATTTTTACCGATCCATTATAGTTTATCATAACTAACCCCTCCAAATGATGAATGAAGGGCAAGCGCCAAAGGTTACTTTTTCAGCTCATTTAAAGGACAGAGGGCACATTATTAAGATAGGTGGGCTTTTATTGTTTAAAAGCCTCCTTCATCATGAGATAAGGGCCCAACAATGATTCTAAATGAACATGGGTGGTCACATTTGCAAGGATCTTCTTCAGGACAAAGAGAAAGTGTTAATACATGTGCCTAACAGATAAATTCAAGTTTCAAGTTGAAAGACCATCTTCAAAAAGGAAATATGGCACAATGTCTGATAAAGGTAAATTTTTATGTTTTAGAGGACTCCTTCATCATACAGACGGAGAAAACACATGGTTTAAAAGACCTTCACCACTTCAAAAACAGTGGATTTACATGGTGATTTTGAGAGACTGCAGTAGTAAATTTTCATATAAAACCTCCTTCAAATGATAAGAGACCAATGTCTGGATGGACACAAACAATTTGTTTTTTAAGGTATTCTAAATCAGATGATAAGTTCAAAGTCTCAAGTTGTAAGGGATAGTTTTCAAAGGGGCAATGAAAGGCACAATGCCAAAAAAGGTGAGTTCATATTTTGAAATAATAAAGGAGGGAAAGATGGTTTAAAAAACCTCCTAAAGTATAAGAGGCACGAGTAGCATATCTTTGTGTCATTGTGCAAACCAATCCAGGGAGAAAAGAACAATTTTTAAAGGCATTTGCAGCCTTTGGAACGTGTGGCGCACCTGTACCTTTGTGCAGCGTGCTTGTAGGCACTTACAGAAGTTTTTTGTTATAAGCGTGGCGCACCTGTAGTGTTGCACGACATGCTTGTTCCCAGCATTCAATGGGCACCTAGGGCCGACCCAACAGTTCAAATGCAGTGCGTTTTCTCGTTCAGGCCTGCCCAGCCCAGCAACCATCCCTGAATGGCCCAACAACCATCCCTGAACGACCCATGCAACCACTCCTGAACGACCCATGCAACCACTCCTGAACGTGGTTTTTGCCCGCTCGGGCCAATACTAAAAGGAGCCACCAAAGGTGTTGAAGATCAAATTTTACACAACGAACTCATCCCCAAACATAGCAAAACACATTTTTGAAAGGTATTTATGTCTCTAAGTCAAATTTTTGTTTGATTTAAGGGAAATTTTGATATCAAAGTTTAAAGGAAAATAGTGTTTAAAGAAGGGGCTTGTTGACAGTTTGAAAGGGTTTTCTTGTTTTGAGTAATTAAGAGAAAAATAAAATAGTTTGCTCTCGAAACATATCTTGTTTGCCAACCTAGGAAAAAACAGATATTTCAAAAGAAGGATAACATTGATTTCAAAGGGAGGAACCTATTTGTTTTCAAGAAAACCATCTTTGCCAAAAATCAAAGGAAGATAGTAAATTAAGGGAGGAAGGGCTTGTTATCAGTGTCAAAAGGGCCCTTATGTTGGATAAAGAATAGAGCTTAGTCTTGGCAGGGAGATTCATCATTCCAGGTTAAAATCTTGTACTACATGAAACAGGGAATCACTGTTTAAAAAACTAGTACCTTGTGAAAGTTTAAACTTGTTTTTCAAGTACATAAGAGATCATATAGTCTATAAAGAGAAGACAGAGTTTGTTTTGAAAGTTTCTTACTCAGTGACAGGGACACTATTTTTTTAGAGAAACAGTGATCATCAAAGAGAAACATAGTGATTCTCAAGAGTGCCTTCTTTTTTTAAATACAGAGAAAGGCAGTGATTAAGAAAGAGTTTCGATCAGTTATAAGGGGTTTGCTCACCTCTTAAACAATGTTTTTAAAAAAGCAGTGATTAAGGGGAAAAGAGTTTTAGTGCCAAAGAAAAAGGAGATTTGTTTTCAAAATATAGATCTTACTAAAGGCCTCTTTGCTCAAAGCACGGTACTAAAGGAGTAAATTTGTTTTTATTTAACAAAACTTGTTTGCCAACTAAAGAGAAAACAATACTCAAAGAGGGGATATATATTTCAGTGATCATTTGAACATTTGTTTTGGTAAGCCAGTGAAGAGATTCAAAGCAGTGATGAAAGACAAACTGACCATCAGAAACACAGTGAAGGAGGTGACAACATGCAAAGTGAGCATAGTGGCAGCATACAAAAACAGATGAAGACAATCATGATGAAGGAAGCCCTCTACAAATTCAAAACAATGAGGACAATGAACAAGTTGGCCCTCACTAAATTAAAGAAAAAGACAGCGGTAACTTACAAAAAAACAAAGAAAACACTCAAGAAGAAAGCATTCATGATGAAGACACCCACAGTGATGGCTAGCAAACGCAAAACAGGAAACATTCCAAGGGTGACAACATGAAACAAAAATGCTCAAAGATGACCGAAAGAGGCACCTGGTAGAAAAAGTGGAGGAAGGCATATCAGGGCTTGAAATATTGGCCTTAGCTTCCTTACATGCTTCTAAGAACCCATAAGGGGCTTGCTCACCAAAATTGAGCAAATTTTGACATGATTTTGTTTTTTTTGTGTTTTTTGGCCATAATTGCACATTTTACAAAGCACTGCCATGGGTGCTAGGAGCATCCTCAGCTCATGAAAGTAAATTTTTTTTTTATGGAATAAATTTTGAGGCAGCTACTCACAAATTTTCAGATCCAAAGGAGGTGTTTTGGTCCCCCAAAGAGGTGAAAAACAATGATTTTTTAACTTTCTGCCCCACATATCAGCAAGGGCTACTTTTCTGGTTTTTTCCACTCAGTTCAGTTTTTGACATACTTCTAGGAATAATTTTGGGAAAAATCAAGTAATTACAGAAGCTAGACATCCAGGGCTTTCCAACAAGCCACCACGGGCCTCGTTTTGACATCGGGAGGTCCCTCAAAAGTTGTTTGCAAGACAGGCAATTTTCTGCTGCTACGTTCTTGTAGTATTTTGGCAAAAAAGGCAGATTTCTGAAGATGCTCATCCAAATGTGCATTAAGCCTTTTTTAGCACTTCTCAGTCATTTAAAGTCAATATTTTTTCCTTTTTTGGAATTTTATTGATATTTTGAAGATATTTTGTGCCTTGGGCTTTGCAAAGCCTCAAGGACAAAATCAGATATTTGTTCTAAGCCTATGAGCTTCTAGTCAGTTTTGTGAAGCTTATCTTCTCATTTCCTATATAACTCATGGAGAATCATTGTAATATTTTTGGTTGAAGAGTTGATTAAAAATTTGGACTTTGAAGAGCTTAAGAACTTGACTGAGCTTAGAGAAATATATGTTATGTGTTTTGATGATCAAACTTGTTTTATGGAGTGAATAGCTTGACTTGGTTGCCTAGATTATGGAGAGGATCTATGTGCAGGATTCCATGGCTTGGTAAATGGTATTGTGCTTCTTTCAAGTTATGTTTTCTTAGTCTTTCACATATGTATCCATGTTTCTTGCTTGCTGTAGGTCAGTAAATAATAGTTTGAGGTATGCCCATGGAGGCACATCAAATTTCCTGATTCATTGCAGCTTCTATGTTTTCATCCTTCTTGGTCATGTCAAAGGATTCTCAATTTCCCTTTGATCCACTAGGAACTTGTTATTTATTTCCTTAATGATTAATATGACATGCTATCTTGTTTGATTCATGGTATGCACTGCTTACTCATAGCTGTTTAAACCTCATTAATGAAATATCCTTTGAAGTATTGACTGTTTAGTTTAAATCAGAGAGGTCTTGTTTCGATCTTGCCCTCTACCTATACTTGCAAACTTATTTCAAAGTTCTCATCAGTTTGAATGTGTTTCTTAGGAGTTTCCTTTCCACATTTTGAGCTGTTGGTTTGTCTTACATGTGTTCTCAACCACTGAAGGTCATTTTCCCAAAGTTAGAGGGTCTTATACTTCTATGCATCACCTGATTGTTTATTTTCTGCATTTATTAGTTTGAGTTTCATTCATAGTGATTAATGGTTAGCCCTACCACATGAATGCTTGCTGTTTAAACTATTTATGCTTAAGATCTCTTTGTCTTGCACAAACTTGATGTTCATTTCACTTCATAAACCACCTGAAATATCCATTCGCTATATTAAATTGGCCCTGCAGTACACCCTACTCATTGTCTTGACATCCTTGGCTTGATTTTGACTCCATAGCCTAGTTGATCTCATTTTCTTGTTCTATTTTGATCCACTTGATCAGTTTTTCCCCCAAACAAATAAACACACTTAACAACTAGCCTTAAATCTAAACAAACTAAGCGAACAAGCTCACATCCTTCGCTTCATTATAGAGAGCCCTCTCTGAGTCCAGGAAGGCTAGATCCTAGGGCTCCAAAGATTGGTTTGATGTTACTCTGTCATTTGGACCGTCAATCTGCCAAATCACGGGAAACTAACACCTTCCACCAAAGGATGAGAGCAAGTTTTAAATGTTGAAGACAACCTTTTTCAAATAAATAGACAGAGCTTTAAAGGGGTTGAAACATGGAGTATAGGACAAGCGCCCGAAAGAGTATGTTGAAAGTGCCTCCTTCAGTAATAAGCAGAGGGCACACAGTTGTTTGAGGATATTCAAGAGTGACAAGTGGAAAAGGTCACATAGATACCCCTAAATGGTTTTTTTAAAAAGAAACATAGAAAACAAGCAGTCTTGTGCTTAGTACCTCCATCAGATTACAATTACAAGGGTAAAATGTTGAAGAGAAACTTCTTCAATTAATAAAAAAGGTTGGGCAAGGTTCTGTTTAAAGGGAAATTTTGCAAATGATAAACAAGAGAAGTTACACAGCTAGTTTGTTTAAAAATATTCCTCATTTACAAAACAGAGATAGGTCCTTAGAAAACTGTAAGAGGTTGAAGCCTAAGGTATACATAAAGCTCCTAGATGGTGTTTCTAAAAAGCCTTTTTCATGTCAAACGGAGGTTTCAAAGACAAGTTGTTTGAAAAGGAAAAAGTTATTTTGTTTCGATGACAAATACAAAGGAAAAAATGTCAAAATCACCACAAGGAGGGAAAAACATTCAAAATCATTTTAAAAAGGAGCTATAAAAGCTCTCAAAGTCAAATTTCATTTTCTATTGTGCAAGGGGACAAAAGAAAAACATTTTTTCAAACTCTAGGCGAGCAGTTTGCAGAAATTTGAAGACGCGACGGTCCTGTGGCAGGACACGACGCGCCTGTAGCATCTCTCCATAGAATTTTACACACGATGCGATGCGCCTGTAGTGTCGTGCAATGCGCCTATGTGTGTCAACCAACTGGCCCGCCCGGTGTTCAGAGGGCACCCAGTGCCTGACCCTACAACACCATAGCGCGTCCAGGTGCTACGCGCCTGTGCACAGAAGCGTAGCACCGCTCAAAAGACTTCCAACTCACTACAAAGCGGATTTTTTTCCCAGTGAAATTATCTCCAAAAGCACCCAATACATTTTCAAGAGGTATTCCTTGTTTTCCTCGCCTAAGTTTTGATTTTGAGAGGTGTTAAGAATCAATTTTGTTAAGAACAAGACACAGTCCAATGAAGGCAAAAACACAGTTTATTCTTAAAACCACCATGTTTACTAAGAGACAACAAGACAATGTTTAAGGAGGAAGGAACCTTGTCAATTAAAAAAATTGTTTGGTTTGATTGTTTAAAAAGAAGAAACACAATCCACAAAGAGCAAGGCAGCTTTTATGCTAAAGGAAAAAAGGCCTGTTTTCAAAGTCAAAAATGTGTTTGCAAAGTGATGAAAAGAAACACAGTTTAGAGAAATAGACTTATTTCATAGAAAAATACAGTCTTGCAAGAGGGGAAAACAATGTTTGAAGAAAGGCTTAATTCAGTCAAAGATCTGTGTTGGTAAGAGAGTGAAGGAAAAGCCTAAACAAAACTATGCCTCCAAAGAAGGCCAGCAAGGGTGGATTTCACAAAAGGTTTGAGCCTGTTACAACCCAGGAAATAAATGACTCCCCTTCAGTTCTTTTCAACTTCCATGAGGTAGGCTGCCTTGATTTTTGCCAAAAATTCTAGGAGGTCAGCAATTACCCTCCCTTAACATAGCTGTTCGCCCTGAGGCTGCAAGGAAAACATGTCCACCTAGCAGGCATTGATTTTGTTGTCACTCCTAGGTCAGTGTCAAGGGCCACCAAGATTCCCTATCTTGGTGAGAAATGGTTCAAACAAGCATACCTGGATCTAAATCACTATAAACCCTTCCTAAAACTAGACCATCAGGATGCTTGCCAAGCTATATTTCCTTTTTCTCACTTATTGAGAAACTATGCCCCCCTCATGAGAGTTATCATGAAGTATTTCACATGTGAAGGGAGGTATTCCTGAATTTATTCCTATCTCATCAGGCTTCTCATGCATTTCACAATAACTCAGTTACTAAATCTCCCTTTCTTCCTCTGTAAAAGCATAGACAAGATGTCCTCCCTTGTCCAAAAGAGACCTCCTGCTCAGCAAAAAGCTAGTCTTTTCCATCATTCTCTCATTAAAATCATCATCCTTCACTAGCTTGAAAAGAAAGGAGTGTCTTGGGAGATTTTCATTTCTCATCCAGATTTTGCTACTGCCTCTTCATCTCATGGCCCATCTCACATATCCTCCTCACCCTCCACTCACTATGTCTCTCCTTCATCAAGTCAAAATACTCCTCAAAAGAAAGAATCTCCTATGATTGATAGTGAAAAAGAGCAGTCCTATGAAAGCAGTCATGAAGTTAGTGATGATAAGGAGCATAGGGACACTAAGAAAAGTAGTGAGCATGAACCAAGTGACAAACCACAGGGCAGTGACCATGAGTATACTATTGATGGTGAAGAAATCTCACTAAAGGATAAGTAAGTCAATGGCACTCAAAAAGTTAGTGAGGATGAAGAGCAAAGAAGCCCTAAACAGAGCAGTGAAAATGAGCAAGGGAACAGTGAAGATTCCAAACAGGGTAGTGATGATGAAGAGCAGCAAGCTAGTGGTGATGAAGAGCAAAGGGAAGATGTTCAAAGCAGTGATGAGGAACACCACAGTCCTCAAAAAATTCATGAAACCAATCAAAGGGACAGTGAAAAAGGCGCCTCCCAGCAAAGTAGTGACCATGGTGGCAGCCCACACACAGAGTCTAAGGGAGACAGTGAAGATGATGGCAGCATGCAAAATGACATAGAATACAATCACAATGAAGGCAGCCCTCAACAAATTCAAGACAGTGAGGAGGGTAAACAAGGCAGTCCACAGACAGACAGTGAAGATATTCAAGCAGCAGAAAAGGATGATGAAGCTGGCAGCCCTAAACAAACTCAAAACAGTGAGGAAAATAGTGAATAGGGCAGAAAAGAAGATGATGATGAAGGCAACAATATAAAAGATCAAGTTGAACAAGTGCTAGTGATAAAACCTCCTCTCTCTTCTCCTCAACACAGCCAAGAGCATGTGCTAGCTACCTCTCCTAGGCAAGGGGCCATGACTCTTACTCCAAAAGTGGTGATGCCTAAAAACACCAAATCTACAAAGAAGAAAATCACTCCAGTAGTGACTAGAAATGTCAATAGGGTGCTAAGGAGTAGAGGAAAACTGCCTAAGAAGAGTATTTTTGAATTACCAAAGAGAAAAAGAGCAAATAAGTCTATCCAAAGCAAGGGCAAAGAAAAAGTTGAACAACAGGAGAGTAGTCATGAAAAAGAAAGGGAGTTTGACATCATACAAATAGACAGTGATGCTGGAGATGATGAAGCTAGAATTATTGAGTCACTTTTGCAAAACAGAGAAGCCCAAATGCATGACTTAGAAACTAATCTAGAAAGGTCAAAGGACCTCATACATTTTCTACAAATGCAAAATAAACAAATGAGTGGGCAGATGGCAATTTATGAGGCCCGAGCATTCAAATACCAAAGGGAAGCATACAAAGCACAAGTCAAGCTTGAAGAGTATATGAGTGAAGTCAATGATATTAAGGAAGAAGAGCAGCCAGTAAGAAAAAGGCCTAGGACTATGGGTCTTAGGAAAGCTTTGGAGAAACATAAGGAAGAAGAAGCAGCCCTTGTTCGATCTTATCCTCTCACACAATTTCTTGCCCAAGAGATAGAAAATGATAAATAATCATGGCTTGAAAGAGCCAACAAGCATTTGGAGGATAAATTAGAGAAGGAAAATAAAGACTTGGATCTACAAAGGAAGATGACTGGGCACTACAAGAAATTGAACCAATTTGCCCGAAGAAAGCTCAAACTTGCTCAAGAAAGGCTCAAAACTGCTCGAATGAGGCGCCCGGTGAAAAAAGTGGAAAAAGACATATCTAGGATTGAAATCTTGGCTTCATATTCCTTGCATAATTCTAAGAACCCATAAGGGGCTTGCTTGCCAAAATTGAGCAAATTTTGACATGATCTTGTTTTTTGTATTTTTTTGCCCTAATTGCACATTTTTCTAGGCGCTGCCATGTGTGCTAGGAGCATCATCAGCTCATGAAAGTCATTTTTTTGGATGTATTAAATTTGGGATCATCTACTCACAAATTTTCAGATCCAAAGAAGGTGTTTTGGTCCCCCAAAGAGGCAAAAATCAGTCAAAATTCACCTTTCTGCCTCACATATCAGTAGATGAGACCCTCCTAGGTTTTTTCACTCAGTCCACTTTTTGGCAGACTTCCATGGATAATTTTGGTAAAAATAAAGTAGTTTCAAAAACTAGACATCTAGGGCTTTCCAACGAGCTATCACGGGCCTCATTTTGACATCAGGAGTTCCCTCAAAAGTTGCCTGCAAAACAGGCTTCTTTCTGCTGATACGCTCCTGTAGCATTTTGGCTAAAAAAGCAGTTTTCTGAATATGATCATCCAAATGTGTGTTTAGTTATATTTAGCTCTATGTCAGAGATTAGAAGTCACTTTTCTTGCTATTTTTGGCTTAAATAGATATTTTTGAAGATACTTTATGCCTTGGGCTTTGCAAAGCCTCAAGGACAAAATCAGATATTTGTATTAGGCCTGAATGGCCTTCTAGATGCTCTAGGAGGGTTTCTTTCTCTTTGGCCTATATAATACAAGAGAATTAATTGTAACCAAAGGCTGAAATTGATGTTATAGAGCAATACATAGCATTACAAGCTTTTAAGAAATGCTTTGTCTCATGAAGTGGATGATTTCTTGCTTGACTTGGATGGTGGAGGAGGATTGTTTGTAGGATTCCATGGCTTGGTGAATGGTATTGTATTCCTTATCTGTTATGTTTCCTTAGTTTATCATACATGTTTTCATGCTTCTTGCTTGCTATAGGTCACTAAATAATAGATTTGAGGCATGCCCATGGAGGCACCTCAAGTTTCCTGATTTATTACAGCTTCTATGTTTTCATCTTTCTTGGTTATGTCAAAGAATTCTTAATTTCTCTTTGGTACCCTAAGAAAATGTTATCAATTTCATTAATGGTTATTATGTATGTTGTCTAGTATGATTCACGGTATCCCTTGCTTACTCACAGCTAATCAAAACTCCATCACTGAAATCTTTCTCTGAATTATTGGTTGTCTTAGTTAAGTCAAAGAGGTCTTGTTTCGATCTTGCCCTTTGCCCATGCTTTGCAGTCTTATTTCAAAGTTCCCAATAGCTCAAAATATGATGTTTAGGAGTTCCCTCTTCATAGATTGAGTTTTTTTTCTATCTTATTTGTTTTCCCAAAAGACTGAAGGTGATTTTCCCAAAGTTAGAGGGTCTTATACTTCTATGCATCGCCTGATTGTTTATTTTCCACATCTATCAGTTTGAGTTTCATTTATAGTGATTAATGGCTAGCCCTACTACATGAATGTTTGTTGTTTAACTATTTATGCTTAAAACCTCTTTTTATTTCACAAAATTAGTGTCCATATCATTTCACTTTCACCCAAAGAATCCATTTACCTTGACCAAATCGACCCTGCAAAATAACTTGTCCACCATTTGAGACAGTCTCGACCTTTTCAACCCCATAGCCCAGTTGATCTGACAAACTTTTTATCTATTTATCCTTTGATCAGTTCCCCCTCAAAAACCTAAAACAAACTAATAACATACTTAACAACTAGCCTAAAATCAAATACATAAAAAGCAAACAAGTTTACATCCTTTGCATAATAGAGAGAGCCCTCTTTGAGTCTAGGAAGGCTAGGTCCTAGGGCTCCAAAGTTGGTTTGATGTTACCCTGTCATTTGGCTTGCCAATTTGCCAATTCACGGGACCCTAACACATATAACATAGGTTGAAATCGGGGGATGTAAGGAAAATGTCGAGCGTGATGGTTGTATTGGAAAATAAGACAAGACTGTTGCTCTTTGGTTTTCCAATCTCTTTGGCCACTTGAGTGATTGGGAAACATTTACGAAATGATATTAAATATGGGCATTGAATGATCAAATGATTGTGTTCGTCACATAGTATGTAGGCTGGGATTGGGCATGGAGAGTGGTTGGGGGCGGGAATCTGCCCCCTTGTCAGTCATTTTTCTTCCGATATGAAGAGGATGGACCTGGTTCCGTCATTATCTTGGGTTATCGAACTTTCTACTGAGTCTGAATCCAATTTGTATTCTACAGCGAGATGGGTTATGGCCTGACGTAAAAAATTTAATGTCGAACGGAAACAAGGGATGTAGGGACAACGATGAATCAGGTGGTTATCTGAACACACTCGACAAGAATATTGGACTGCTCGTAGGTGACGTAGTACACCAGGTTGACCGGGTACCATATTTTAAGTAACTCTAGAGCTACATAGTCAATGATGAAGTGATCTCGTTTGTTGCACACTAGTGCACAGAGCTGGACTGGAGCCTAAGGATGGTTATGGGGGATAGGTAGTCATTCATGTGACCATATCTCTTATGACATATATAATATGGTCCTTGTTGCTTCTGTCCTTTGAGTTGTAGTGCTGCTTGTGGATTATGTGTATAATTCGGCTAAGTCAGGGTTTTCAACGATGAAGCATCGCATGAAATCCAACATAGACCGGAATCGACAGATGTAGGTATAATGGCGCACATGGTGGTTGCTCCAACAAATTTGACACGTATGTCGTCTGTGCCGAACTAAGTTTCTTTGGGAAACTTGTGAGATTTGATACCAATGATTAAACGCCCTTAACTCGGGGCACTGTGTGATTAAGTGATCAGGGTCGTCACATAGTGTGCAAACTGGGACATGCGGTTTGGCCTCTATTTTCCGTCAATGGGTCATTGGGGTGATTGTATACGAGCAAGATTAGGTTCTCTCATACGTATAGTATGGTTTTGGGTTCACCCTTGTCCATTTGCATGGATGGTTCTGAGGGGTTCTCTTGGTAATATTGTTCTAGGGCTTACAAGGCATCTCTATAACGTGGCATTTCCGGGCAGTGATGGGTATAATTCCCATAATGGTCACATATGGTGCACGCATGATTGGTGCGTAATGATTTTCCTTGGCTATTCGTGACATGTTCCTTTTTGTGGGAATTCAAGGTCACGACATTTCTTTCAGTGTGTAGAAGGGGTTTTAATTCTTCTAACTCCGGAAAAATATTAGTAGGATGACCTACGACATTGCATAATAGACAAGGTTGTAATACCCTAGGTAACTTGGGGGTTTCGATTTTTTTCGATTTTTTATTATTATTCTTGGCCATGCTAGCTGGCGCCACTACAGGTGTTTCTTTAACTACTATGACCTCTTGAGGGGCAATAGGGGTTATTCCTGTAGAGGTAATACCTAGGCTTTCCAGTAAGGCTGGAGGGACCAAATACCACACGGTTATTGCAAAAGCCATATTTGGAAATGTCCTAGTTTCCATGACATGTTTTGATATAAAACCAGGTGGGGGATACAAAATGAGGTCTGCGAAATGGAATATGGTAGGAATATCGTACTAGTCACTTCGGAATCCGTACTGTTGGTTTCTGTGTCTCGGCTAGTTTCAGTGTTTGATGAGAGAATCATGCACATCAGTGCCTTCGTGATTTCAGGGACTTCCCCTGGTATAATAGGGGGATCTCCTAGGAATGATCCTAGGATGGATGATGGTTTGAATTGGCCTGGGCCGAATTCTGTATACTTTGTGAGTGATTCTATGGTTGTTTCTACGTATGGTAGTACAACATCTAGAGCGGTCATGGGTTTCTTTTCATAGTATGTGAGCTGGTCGATGGTGATGATTCGAGCATCATGGGGAAACATCATTACCTAAAGATAGAGGATGGGATTTCATTCATGGAATACATATAACTCCGCCCGAGGAGTATATTGTAGTCTAGTTGTGCATCTAAGACCTCAATGTCTATAAGAAATGTCTTTCCGACCAAGTTTATTGGGACATTTTGATAAAGTCCAACGAGGGCTGATGGGTGCCTGTCATATGCTATAAGCATGATGTCAGACAGTTTTAATTCAGGTGATCCTAACTTTTTCAAAACTGATTTGGACATGATACAAGTGGATGCTCCTTCATCCATGATGCATCGGTGTATGGTGATATTCTGAACCAAAACCGATATATGGAAAGTGACTAGAGAAGAAATCCTAGGGCGTGCCTTGTCTAAATCGAAAACCATTAGGCCCGAATAAGAAGGATTGATTGCACCTAATGCGGAAAGTAAGGCTTTATGTTGTCTTGGGCATGATTGAAAAACTTCCAAAGCTGATATAACCGCTAGTGATTGAGCTAAATCATCCACTATACTATAGCTATGAGCAGCTTTAGAGTGATGTCCTACATCCATGGTTGGTCCTTTGACCGTTCTTGGAAGGGGCTCAATAGTTACTTTGGAGATAGTTAACGGTGCGGTAGGTGTGCTCATACTTGTACCTGATGGGTTGGTATCCGGAGGTGTATCGTAGTTCCTATTCCTTGTTTGGAAAAAAAATTTTCTGTGAGCCATGTAGATCTTGCGGCTGCCTCCTCCGGTATCGTTTTGGGGTGGTTGATGTTGTTGGGTGTTAACCACTCCTTTTGGGGTAAAGTATCCTGCATTACCATAGGTTGTTGGGTAGGTCCCCCTTGTCCTCGGTTACCTTGAAGTTTTTTCAATTCGGGGAGTTCGGGACAGTGGTGAGTGTAATGGCCATATTCACCACATATCCCACAAGAGTGATTTGTTGTAATGTTCCAAATTTTTATGGAACATTAAATTTTGTTAATTTTATGTGAGAGATGAATAAAATAGGTAGGGGACCCATTCTTTGCATGATTAGAGAATAAAAATCCTCTAAGTATGAAAGAGGATCATGTTTGGAGCTAGATTTCACACCTCCATGTGTGAAAAGAGGTTTTTTCATAAAGGCTAGGCCAAGGTGGACCAAGTCAAACTGCGTTGGCATGAGTTGGAAAGCACAAAGTGGGACAACGTAGGAGGGAAGATTCTAGAGGAAGGGAAACCCTAATTTGAATTAGGGTCCATGGAGGGAGGCTCACTTGTTTAAAAGAGGAGCAAGGCAGCCATTGAGATTATCATTGATCATTTTACATTTGAGTCTTGAAGACTTGTTGCTGCCTCTTGCTGTTCAGCAAAACTGCAGTACCTTAGGGCATGAGGGAGTCCTGTTTGGGATTTCCTCTCCTTCTTGAGGAGCTATTTAAGGATTTCACTCCATTCCCCATATTCCGGCATTCAGGCCATAGCTTCAGCCATCTACATCAGCGCATTTTTTGTAGCAGATATTGTGCAGTGTTGCTAGGGAGGTTTCCACACACCATCCGGAGCTTGTTTTTTAGAGGAGGGAGGTTCCATCCCTTGGGAGATCAGAAAAGGTGGTTCTTGAGCATATCCCACCATATTTGGCATCAGGCTAACCACATTCCATCATTGGCAGCGTAGTCCCTTCAGTAGACAGCGTTATTTAGAGAGAGGATTTGCTGTGAGGGATTGACAGTCACTGGGAGGGGAAGTCTTGGGTGAAAGGATCAGCCTTTCACTTCATATTTCCATTGGAGGAGGGTTATTAATTTTTTGCATCCATTTCAGCCTTCTCCATGTATTTCCAGCTCTTGAGTTGTAGCTGCTACTGCAACTCCGACATTTTTGTATTATAGCATTTTGCATAGATTTAAGCCAATCCTCTTAAAGGATTGTTGTGTTGTATTTTCAGGGGTTGAGATCTTGCTCCCCCTTCTTTATTTGAGCCCACATTGTTATATCTTTCTATTTTCATTATTTATGCAGTAGTTCCTCTATAATACTGTGCAGTCATGGCCTAGGGATTTATTTATACAACAATGTATTTCACATTTTCATGGACAGGTTTCTTGAGGCTTGTCGTGCCTTGCTTGAGTGATCATTTCCTCAAGAATTTGTATCTTTTATGCTGCTATTAATTAATATGATGGCCATTGGATTCTCTAGAATTTCATGTGTATATGTATCACTGCTATTTCCATTAGATGTATTTTTTATTGTTGTAGCTGCAATGTTGGGGTTATCTTAAGAGATTCCCAATCTTGTTGTTCTTCCCTCTTAGGGGTATTATCCCTTGACAACGCTCTATAGACAGAGTTTTCTAGTGGGCTAGGTAGCCTCTGGAGCTCATCCTTCTCTATGAAGGTGACAAATCCAATAAATGCCCCTACAGTCTATCTCTGGAATATATTTGCTCTGTTGATTGATAATATTTCTGAAAAAGGAACATTACAGTGGTATCGGAGCATCGAACTTGGCATAGCCTGTGAGTTCAATTTCAAAGGAGAATAATGAAGAAGATGATCCTGATCTCATATATTTTTGGAATAAAGAAGAGCCTCCCTGAGGAGGAGGAGAAGAAAAGGGGAGAAGAGGAAGGTCCATGTACTTCCTATTCTCTTGAAGACCAGCATGGGAGATGCTTGGATTTTCAGATCTTAAGCAAGTACCTGGGTGACTATAAACCCCATTCTGCAGCATTCAGGGGAGCTACAGCGTTCCCACAATCTACTCAGCAGATGGAGGAGAGAAGGCCCTGTGGAAAAGGAGAAATTAGAGGCAATAGGCTTCTATTGTCTACATTTGATGGGGTTACTTCAGCTAGAGCTTGGGTGAAGAAGCTGGAGGCATTTGTATTGCTGCATCCAGTGGTAGAAAGGGAAGCAGTGGATATTACAACACTGCACTTGGAGGAGTAGACTTCAACATCCATGGATGGGGCAGCCATTGCATGGGAGGGAGATGCCTTTTCAGCCACACAAAGTCATCCCAAGACCCACCAAGGTATGAGCAAAGTTCCACATTTTACTTTAGCAATTAATCTTAAGGATGGTGGAATTTCATATGAAGAGGTCCAAAGATCAAATCACATGGCCACTTTAGGGCCTCATGATTGCACTGCGCTGTGCAAAGGGTTCAAGGAGAAGATTAACCCTCATCCTCACACACCTTTGATGAGTTGCATTCAACCTTTAAGGTGGGAGTGTGAACTTTTGGAGGATGAAGTGAACCATGACACCTCCATGGAGAATCATGAAACAAATTGTGAACTGGAGGAAGAGACAGCTGTTACACCGTTAAAGGGATTAGCAGCGTTGTTGAACATGGGTGGAGAGGAGACATCACCTCCATCACATTTGGATCCTCATAGTTCCAAAATAGTCATGGGAGAGAGGCCTTTCCTAAGAGGTCTCCAAGGAGCTGCATTTCAAACTCTCATGAAATGCAAAAAACAAGAATTGGTTTGGGAGGATGGTAGCCCTCATGGGAGTACTACCAAAAGAATGGAGAAGAGATGGCAGGATGTCTACATCATTGAGCAACAAGGAGAAGGGATATTTGGAGCTAATATGATATATATATCAGTCATGATACCTTCATCATTTGAGGTGCATGATGTAAGCATGAGGAGGCAGCAAGCACTTGAGTTGCTTGGGATCGATGGGAGAGAGCACAAGCAGATTTGCTCTCATATGATTGATGGTGTTGCAGGAGTAGATGAGGGCACTCTCATAGTGGAAGGGGATCACTCCTTAGCTGGGATTGATTGGGAGGAATTTCCCTCTTGGGAGAAGCTTCATATTTGCAACAGCATCACCAGAGTTGTTCTTGGCAAGGAGCATGTCAAGGAACAAAGATTGGCATGGGCAGGAGCCTTTTTGCATGAGCTCACAGTGCTGTAATTTGGGAGGAGGATCACATGCATAGATCCATATATCATCTCACTTCCAGCCTATGGTAAGAGTCTTGTGTGTGCCTTTTCTGATTTACACACTCTTATCATTATGATGCAATGTAGGGCTTCTCAAAGGGGTAGATTTTTCATGTTGCTCCATGAGCAAAATTGGGCCATAGCATGTGATGGAGACAACCATATTTTATATGGCCTTGGGCAAGTGTTACCTTCCATGTATGTTCAGAATTTATATTCAGCCACTCACCATGCATTATCAGATGAAAGAACATAAATTATTATTCATGAACTAAAAAACAACTTGCTATATCATTTCTCAAAGTAGCAGTTTGGAAACTGCACTGTGACCACTTGGGAGACTGTTGGTACATCTTTGCACAACATGAAACCTTTAGCACTTACCTCATTTTATTGCTGAGTATTTTCTCCTTGGCTGATATTGCTGTTATCTCAATGGAGGACATGATCAGAGAAGAGACACATGGGATGAATGTGTCCTTGATGAGGAAGGACTCCCATATTTTCTCCAGTACATGTTCTAAGAGGAACATGAGAGGAGGCATGGCTACAACCACATATTTGCTTACTTGTGGGGTGAGCCATGGGCTTGGTAATTTTATCCATCCATTTTATGTATATGGGTAGGTATTTGACCTTATGTTGCTGATTCACTCATCTATTTACTATTTAGTAGTAGATGTGATAGTTGTTGTGCAATACTTGCCATGTTATTTTCTGTAGCTGCAGTGGATGAGGTTGCATTGTGACCCTATGATGCATTGTTTGCATATTTATGCACATGGTATAACCTACAACAAACATTTCATGGGGGAATTCTATGGTGATCTTGTCCTATTCGTCATAGATGACATGTCTTGGGGTAGCTAGATTATCAGTGATGGAGGAGAGATCCTTGGGGGATTACTCTTCATTTTTCCATTTGAGGGCAATACATTTGCAGCCCATGATCAATACATACTCTGAACCTATCATAAGTGTAGAGGAGGACAACAAATGGGTAGGCTATAAAGCTTTCCATGATAATATTTTAGCCCACCTTCATTTCTGGAGCTCAAGGTGGAGGGAGATTTTCCTTGAGTTGCCTTGTTGGGAGGCAGCTTATTATTTTTTTCATGAATGATGGCTTGAGGATGGGAGATTCATATGGGATGATAAATTTCATCATATATCAGACCTCATGCCTCAAGGAGGCCCTTAGACAGCTCTTGTTTCCTTCATGGATAGTTATTTCTACATGATAGCTATTTGGGAATGTTCACCCAAAGGCTAGATTGCATATGTTGGAGGGACAGTTTGAAGACTTGATTGCTAATATGGCATAATTTTCTTAAGATATCATCACATAAGGATGCTACAGGAGGAAGGGTAGAAATAAACTCCGTCCATCCTTGCAATTTCTTAAGGACAAGCAATATTTTGAGAGGGGAGGATTGTAATGTTCCAAATTTTTATGGAACATTAAATTTTGTTAATTTTATGTGAGAGATGAATAAAATGGGTAGGGGACACATTATTTGCATGATTAGAGAATAAAAATCCTCTAAGTATGAAAGAGGATCATGTTTGGAGCTGGATTTCACACCTCCATGTGTGAAAGGAGGTTTTTTCATAAAGGCTAGGCCAATGTGGACCAAGTCAAACTACGTTGGCATGAGTTGGAAAGCACAAAGTGGGACAACGTAGGAGGGAATATTCTAGAGAAAGGGAAACCCTAATTAGAAGTAGGGTCCATGGAGGAAGGCTCACTTGTTTAAAAGAGGAGCAAGGCAACTATTGATATTGTCATTGATCATTTTACATTTGAGTCTTGAAGACTTGTTGTTGCCTCTTGCTGTTCAGCAGAGCTGCAGTGCCTTAGGGCACGAGGGAGTCCTGTTTAGGATTTCCTCTCCTTTTTGAGGAGCTCTTGAAGGATTGCACTCCATTCCCCATATTCTAGCATTCAGGCCATAACTTCAGCCATATACATCAGCGCAGTTTCTATAGCAGATATTGTGCAATGTTGCTGGGTGTTGTTGGGGAGGTTTCAACACACCATCCGGAGCTAGTTTTTCAGAGGAGGGAGGTTCCATCCCTTGGGAGATCATAAAAGGTGGTTATTGAGCATATCCCACCATCTTTGGCATCAGGCCAACCACATTCCATCATTTGCAGCACAGTCCCTTCAGTAGACATCGTTATTCAGAGAGAGGATTTGCTGTGAGGGATTGACAGTCACTGGGAGGGGAAGTCTTGGGTGTGTTGTACGGTACAACAACCCTCCCCATTTCAAATTTTTAGAATAAATTTCATTTAGAAATAGGTCCCCTTTTTTCTATTTAGATAGGAATAAAAGACTTAGAGGAAATCTGATCATTTTGAATAAAAATAAAGTTTCATTGTTAAAAGAGCATATATTTCATAGGAAGTGTTTATAAAAAATGCAACATTGAAAGAATTTCCGATCCGATGGAATATAAAGACTTTATCACATAAAAGTATTTAAATGGAAAAAATTCCGATGTACAGTAATCGCAATTGGAAATCGGAAATATCTTAAGTTGTATATTTGTTTTTTCAAAAAAATCCGATGTGATTGAACCAATCACAATCACAAATCGCAAAGGTTTTAAACTTTCACATTTGTTTCGATGCGATGCGATTGATCGCAATCGCATTTCGGAAAAGCAGTATAAATATGCACTTATTTTATAAATCTCTGATGCGATGGGACCCACCGCCATCGCAAAATGAAAACTCTTCGTTTGGCCATTTGCAAAACTCCGATGCGATGTGATTGATCGCAATCGCATTTTGGGGAAACAAACATTGTAATCACTCATGATACTGAAATATCTGATGCGATACACCATCATCGCAATCGAAAATCGACGGAGATTATGAAATCTTATTTGTTGTCCCTCTTGAAAATATCTGATGCGATTAATACTTAATCTTTATATTTGAAATTGCACATATATTATTCATTCATCGCAATCGCATGATTCAAACAGAAAGTTTTATGTTTTCATTTCAAAAGTCGCCGATATCCGATTGTACCTTTATTATTAATAGAAAATCAGAAGGATGATGGTTATTAATTCTATTTCGAATGTGTGAGTGTGACTTCTTAAAGAGAGCATTTAAGTTTAAAATATGGAGTTATAAATGAAAATCAATGAATAAATCTTCCATATAGTTGTTCTCTTTATTCTCTTTTTACCACGTCTGAAAGCTTTTTCTCCATTGCAGAACAAAAGAGCATCCAACCCTTTCATTCGCCATGCAAGAGAAACGCTACCAGACAACGAAATGTATAAGAGATCAAGGAAAGAAAATGCCACTGTTGCTGCAAAGACCCCTATGTTCACCATGGTACCTAAAGAGAAACTAGCTAGAATTAAGCTGGTTACAGACACATCCTACCAAGGTATTGGTAAATTATCCTGGGAAGAGGTATATAACCTCATTGAAAGGGAAAAGCCTAAGGTCACTGTGGCGAAGGCAACAGTTCCTGACGAGGATGATTCAGAGTCTGATTCAGAAACTTCTCTTCAAGCACTCGCAAATTCGTTCCTACACCTAATTGCAGCTGGGGCAAACATTTTCACATACTATGATGTGATTCGGTGGGTAATTGACAATGTGGCCATCCAGAACAGGACGTTTGTTTCAGCTTCTAGAGTAACATTCGGGTCATTTAAAGCAGAGGACATTAAAGCAATGTACCACCTTCCTAAAGCGCAGAAAATCTACAACAAATCCTTCATCAAGGAATTTGCTGCCAATAATGAAAATCAATCAGAGCCGATTAGAGAATGGAGAAGGGCTCTCGAAAATCACAAAAACGAGGCATCAGGTATGTACTCAGTGGAATCCCTTTCGCCTCCATACTATTATGCCGCAACAATGATGTGCAGATTATTCAGAAATGAAAATTCATCTAGGTTCTCTATACAAATGGTACATTTAATCCATTCTGTTGTAAATTCCGAAATAATGGACTGGGTCGTCATTCTTTCTGATAAGATAGCCAATAGGATTCTTGAGTATAGGAAGGACAAAAACACAGGAAATACTACTCTTTTTCACTTTTGTGCCTATATTCTAGATGCCCTATCCTTCAATTTTGAATTTCCCATGTTAGGATGGAAATGGACCCCTAAAGACCCTGCTCCTCTTCATATATATCACAAATTCCTGTGGAAAGTTCATTTCAAAAACCATGTTTATAGAATTTGTCACGGTTTCCTTATCCCTGTTTTTAAAACCATTTTCAATCGATTCCCTCCTAGACTTTCTGAAAAGACTAAAGTTTATTTATCCTCGATTGGGGATTGGTTCGGAGAAGAAAGATTCACGTATATCAGAGTTTTTGGGAGTATTGTAGAACCCCATATTCTGCCTCTGTATGTTCCTGATAAATTGTTAGCACAAGAGATTTCCTATCAGTTAACAGTTGAAGGCATGTCTAGGTCTTTGAAGAATAATAAAAAGTTGATGTGGCCTACTTTTCCCTTCCACTGTGGAGATTCTACTCTCAATAACTTCACACATGCTGAGAAGGAGGTTATCAAGATAAGAGATCTTAAACTTTCTATAGTCCAAGGTAGGCAATATGACCCAAAGAAGGTGGCATTTGATTTTACTACTTCAGTTTCAATTGCTCGATTTGAGCATGAACCAGATGAGTTCGATGATTTGTTTGTTTCTGCTGATAATTTGTCCCAAGTCTATAACTTAGCCAAGTCTAAATTTCAAGCTGAAGAGATGAATAAATTCATGTTATTTAGAAGCTATAGACTACTCAAAGCTCCTCTAGATCAATTACGAATTCCTGTGCAAGAATCTGAAACACAACAAAAGGAAAAAGAGGATGCATCTGATAAAGCAGTAACAGAAACATCTACCAGCAAGGTCATTATACAGACACAGAAAGAAGTAACAGGAACTAATCCTGTTGTGCAAAATGAAGACACTAGCATAAAAGCTGATACTGAGAAGAAAGAAACAACTGATAAACTCAATGTACATATTGATCAGCAATCTACAACTCATACAGGAAAGGAAAGCACAGGTACTCAGACCGATGTGCATACTGAGAAAGGGGACACAGGCAGTAAGCCTATTGTACAAGTAGTGAAAGGAGATATGAGCAATAATCCAATTTCTCAACTTGGAAGAGAGGAAACTACTGAAAAATTAGTGGAATCTGCTGAACTTATAGTTTCTCCCCATTTTTTGAGCCAAGATGAGCAATTTGCCCAGCAAATAGGACAACAAAATAATCCCCAAGTTAATGTTCTGGAAGATCAAGATATAGAAGTTATTTCTGAAAATCCCACAGGTGAAATTATGTTGAAAGTAGAGGAAATTAATCCTCTAGATATATTCTACAGTCCCAAACATAGGGTTGTTGTGAGAAAGCAGAGGAAGAGGAGAAAAATTGATCAGGATGCACTTTCAACATCACAAGTGGAATTTATGAATATTGTTTATAAAAATGCTAAGGTTAATCCGTCGGAGGATCTCACCAAATTATCTCAATACACAGGTGCCTATAGTGCTGCAACTATAGAAAAAGCTTCTGAAGTCTCCCAGTTGATGAAACAAAAAGACTTACAGATAGCTATGTTGGAAGAACAGGCCACAGAGAACCAACAAAAGATTGTTCAGCTGGAAAAACAATTGCAAGATCAGAAGCTCAGATCTAAACAACTAGAAGAGCAACTTAGCATTGAAAAGAAGAATATTGATGAACAAGCTTTGAACAAACAACAACAGTTGAGTCAAGAGGTAGAAAAGTTACAAAATCTTCTTCAAAATGAAAAAAATGCAAAGATTGAACAAGAGAAAATGTTCCAATCAACATTGGACAAGTTCAAGGATTATCCTAAGCTAGCTCAATTCAAAACTGAAACTCTTGAAATAAACAAACTGCTATCTCAGCAGTTAAATGAATTTTATCTAAAGTTGGCACAAGTTGAGCCCTTGTGCGAAATAACATCATCTTTGATAGATGAAACAGTCACTCTCAGGCAAGAAATTGATGATGTTGATGATAAAATTTTTGAATTCCTTTCATGGCAGGATACAGAGCAAGGAAGAAAAGCTAGTCTTCCCAGAATTGAGGAGAGACACAAGGAAATTTTATTTGCGGAATGGGAACAACAGTTGATGAAATCAGAAAGAGCCATATCAAGAGCTAAAATTTTGATGAATAATACAACACAATTGGTTAATGACAGCTTGTATGCCACTAATTTGATCTCAGATTGTACCCCAGGAAAATTACCAAAAGTAAAAGAAGTTGATTACAAATGGAAGGAAGAGATAATCAATAAGAATCAACAGATTAGCAAACTTCAAGGAATTTCATGGGATATTATGTGGACTTATTTGATCAAGCCACACAGCCAACAGATGGCCATCAAATTCCTTTCGAATTTTATTCATTGTATCATTCCTAAATTCTCTGATGCTTCGTATACTGGGCAGCTACATTCAAGGCTAAGTCATCCAACAAAAGTGAAAGATATGCTCAAAATCTGCCATCTGGGCACATTAAACACAAGAGACAATCAATGAATCGGTTTCACTTCAAGATCGCAATTCTGTTTCTAGATTTTTGATTAGATAGATTGTAGGAATAGTTTTAGTTATTTTGTTTTATTAAATACCTATTTAAACCTCTTTCATGCATTTAGAAAGTGGTCCTGAATTTGTAATATTTTGACTTGGAGATCACATTTCTGTACTCCATTGACTCTTATATTTTTATAAAGGAACACATCTGGTGGTTCTATCAAAATTGCCTTTAAGAATTGCATTTCTGTATCTTGGAGTCTATTTTACATTGAAGTTGCTGGATTTGGATATTGAATTGCATCGGAAAAGTATCAAGATGGATATGGTATTTCTATCTATTCACTGTTAATTTTCTTATGTTATGAGATATTCTCTTTAAAATTTGCTATCATTTATATGTACTTTTTTTATAATATTTCTTTATACATATCATTTCTGAGTGTGTAGAAATATTCATCTTTTACAGTATATGTAAACGATATATAAAATTATGAGTACAATGTGCTATTATAACTCTATTCAATTTCTTAAAAAAAGTTATCATTATCTAATACTGCATATTTCAGTTAAACTATAATACATTTTCATGGTTATTGATTTGATTGAAACAATTTTTAAGTTGTATTCATATTTGATACCCGGGTTAGTTTTAGAATTATTTATCAGTTATATATTAGATTAGATAGTTTATTTCAGTCATTTAGTCCCATTTTCCATTCATCCAATCATTCCATCACCAACCCATTTAATTTATTAGGAAACTGGTCCTATCAATCCAGTTGGAGCCACCACACCAAAAGGAAAAGGAGTTGTCCTAAGGTCTCGACCGGGTGGTTATCCCCCAATGTTTGAAGCATCGATTTTTGAGGCTTCAACATTTTTGGTGCTAGAAGGAGGGGCCAAGCTATGAATGGCAGATAAATCCAAATCTATAGGCCATTCTAAGAGCAACTCACCCTCATCATCTTCTTCAATTTCTTCCACATCTCAAATCACCAGAGAAGAAATTGATAAGAGTATTCAAACACCCACTACCAAAGTCTCAATTCAATCAGATAATCAACCTCCTGAGTCTCCTGAAGTTGAAGCTTTAGTTCATAAACTTCAAGGTTCTCATTATCATTAGAAGAGTCTGAAATATCTGAAGGTAGTGTTACTTCAAAATTTGTTTCTTCTAGACCTCTTACTAGGTCACAGAGTGAAAAACTTGGTATTCCTCCAAAAGAATTTCCTTTACCTAGTAGAGTTAAAATAAGAAGAACCTCATCGGAAACAGAGAGTGATATTAGTTCTTCATCGCAAATTCAATCATCTGTTTCCCAAGCCCCAAATTAGAAAAGTGCAGTTCTCTCATCATCATCATCTGCTCAAACAACATATGTCCAAACACGAATTGTCTCTTCTAGTACTTCAACTGTTACTACTCATACACTAGTTGTCACTTCTAGTTCTTCAATCGTCATCACAACAATGGCACAAAGACCATGGACTAGTCCAGGATCTGTTAATATGCTTGCACCTTTACATGATTTACCAGATAATCTTGGAAAATGGCTTCCAAAATTCAGTCCTAACATGAACATACAAGATGAAGAACACATAAATAACTTTATGCTTGCTGTAAATTTGAATGCAGTGGAACATGAAGATGTTGTGGTTAGGCTATTTCCTTATACTTTGCAAGGAGAAGCAGGATCTTGGTATTTTTCATTACCTTCAGATTTTATCACAAGTTGGGATATTTTCCAAGAGCAATTTTTGACCAAGTATGGAGATGATAGATCAATAGCTACCCTAATCAATGATCTCTCCAATTTAAAGACCGAGCCTAAAGAACCCATCAAAGAATATAATTCCTGATTCAATAAAATTTTGAATAAGATCTCTACAACATCAAAGCCTAGTGAGCAGGTAAGAAGTGAATGGTATATCACTGCCTTGCCTTCAAACATAGCAATTTTTGTTGATAGAGCAGCTAAACCAACTTTGGCTGAGAATATGAAAGAAGTGATTGTAGTGGAAAAAAATATTATTGCTTTGGATAATAAAAATGCCATTGAAGAAAGAAAATCCAAGAAAGTCGGCTTTAAGGATGATTCAAAGAAGAAGACACCAAGAGATCCATATGACATGGAAGGGTTACATAAATTTCCCAAAACCATGTCCAATGAGGTGGTTGAGATTAAAAAGCAAGTAGCAGAGACTTCTACAAAGATACCATTAAGAAATTTTAAGAGAAATCAAGCTGAATCTAAACCTCCCAATTCAATCTCCAATGCAGAATCATAAGAGGAAGAAGAAGAAGATACTCCTCCAGTATCAGATGAAGAAGAAGAAAGAGAAGAAATAGTTGAATTACATGGAATGTGGGATTTCATTCTCCCTAACTCGGACAGTGAAATAGAACAAGAAGCTATGCCTGTGAGTACAAGGAGCAAATCTACATCAGAACATGTTCAATCTATTCCTAAGAAGAAAACTACAACTCCAAGTACCAAAGAAAAATCTCCTGCAAAGAAAGCTTCTTCCTTACCCACTCAGAATCAGCCATCATCTTCTAATCCTCCTACATCAACATCTAAGACTTTGGTGGTATCATATCCTATGGATTATAACATTGTTGAAGACATGAAAAAGACTAGAGCGAACATTTCTTTACATGAACTTAGCAAACTTAAACATCAACAAAAGCTGCTATTAAAAGAATTAAATGCTACACCTATTGCTCCTCTACCAAGTGGTGTAGTTACCAAAGCAGCTAAAGGAAATGGTAAGCCACCAGACAAAGTAGATGCCACAGATACTGTTCTTATTGGAGAAAGATTAAATTCTCAAACACCTCCTTTTCTACTGACTTATGAAATCTACAACAAGAATTTGCATAATTGTTTGATAGATTCTGAAGCATCCTCTAATATAATGCCTACTTCAGTCTGTGCAAAATTAAATATTGAACCAAAAAATTCATCAATTCACATTGTACAATTGGATTACTCTAAAGTACAAGTTGTAGGAGAAATCAATTAAGTTACCATTAGACTAGCTTCCGATCCTAGGATTGTCCAAAGAATTGATATTCTAATTGTAGATATTCCTGAATTCTATGGATTAATCTTAAGCATGGATTGGTCTGCAAAGCTTAATGGTTATATCGCAACTGATTATTCACATATGTGGCTTCTCTACAAAGGGAAACCAAATCAAATCAAAATCGAGCGAGAAAAACACATGACGCACACTATAACTGAATTTGAACAACCAAATGAACCTGTAGCTTTCAACAACAATATCCTTGGAGGTTATTCTGCTGAGTCATTCCTTGGGAATTTCACTGCACTACAATCACCCTTTTCTGTAAATATTTTTGTTTCGCAAATTGAAAATTTTTCGCAATCTGATTCTTCTAGAATTGTTAATGTTTCTGATACATTTGTAGATAAACCTGTAGATAAGTCTTTATTTTGGTCATTATATTTTGATGGATCAAAATCTAGTGATGGAGCAGGAGTAGGATGCATCCTAATTGATCCAGATGGAAAGAAAACCATGTTATCATGTAGATTAGAATTTGAATGCACAAACAATATTGTAGAATATGAAGCCTTGATTCAAGGACTTTATAAAGCCATAGGGTTAAATGTAAAATACTTGAAAGTATATGGATATTCCGAAATTTTCATAAGATAGGTAAGGAATACCATCCATTGTCTTTCAGGACATCTCAAACATTATCAAACCCTACTACAAGACCTTACCACTCAATTTCTAGCATTTAATATCTCTTCTATTCCTAGAAATCAAAACACATCAGCTAATTTGTTAGCTAATGTTGCATCCAAACTCCTTCCTGCTGAAGATTGCAGTCCTGATAGATTTTCAGTAGAATTGATTTTTCGCCCATCTGTTCCCGATAATATCACAAACTGGAGAGTATTCTATCATGATGAATATATATTGAATTTCTTGACTTTGGAAAAATCCTATGATGAACAAATCATTGATGAAAATGATCATGATCTGCAAACTACTTCAAAAAGTAATGAAAATCCTATTCCTAAATCTGTTGTTAAACTTAATGATCTATATGATATTAAATACAGATTCAAGAAAGTTACTAATGCTAAACTTCAAAGTTCTACTTTGAAATTTGAATCAATAAATCTTGGCTCTAACTCTAAACCTCAAAATGTTAATCTAGGACTCAATTTAACTCCAGAGGAAAGATCTGCTTTCATCAAACTTCTGAATAGGTATAAAAATGTCTTTGCTTGGAATTATGAAGACTTAAAAACCTATGATACTTCTGTTATCCAAAACACAATTCCAATGTTGTCTGATGTTAAGCCTGTTCAACAAAAGTTAAGAAAGATTCATCCAAATCTTGAAAGTCAAATCAAAACAGAACTCAAAAAACTTTGGAAAGCCAAAATCATTTTTCCTGTAAGGCATTCTAATTGGGTTTCCAACATGGTACCTGTGAGGAAGAAGAATGGTGATATTAGAATCTGTATTGATTTTAGAAATTTAAACAAGGCATGTCAAAACGATAATTTTCCATTGCCAACTATGGAGCAAATACTCCAAAAATTAGCTGGTTCTGAACTCATGTCCTTCCTTGATTGATTTTCAAGGTATAATCAAATATTAGTACATCTAGATGATAGGTTGAAAACCACTTTCAGAACCAAATGGAGAACTTATGCTTATCAGAAAATGCCTTTTGGTTTAATAAATGCAGGAGCTACTTTCCAGAGAGCCATGGACATAGCATTTAAGGGTCTGATAAATAGATCAGTTGTTATTTATCTTGATGACATAACAATATATTCAAAGAAGAGATCCAATCATCTACATGATTTGAAACAAATATTTGAAAGATGTAGAAGGTTTGGTATTTCTTTAAACCCAAGGAAATCCTTCTTTTCCCTAAATGAAGGAAAACTCTTAGGGTTTGTTGTGTCAAAAGATGGTATATATATCGATCCTGATAGAGTTAAAGAAATTTCAGATATTTCTTTACCTCATAACAAAAACTCCATGCAATCATTTTTAGGGTAGATTAATTTTGTAAAAAGATTCAATCCCGATTTTTCTCAAATTGTTTTACCTATGCAAAATATGATTAAGAAAAATTCAGTATTCAAATGGGGGTATAAAGAGAAAGAAGCCTTTGATGCAATCAAACAGGCAATCATTAATGCGCCTGCATTGAATACTGCTAATTTTTATAAAGATTTTATTCTGTATACTTTGGCCACCGAAGCATCTTATGCTGATGTTTTAACACAGCTCAATGATCAATAGTTAGAAGCACCAATTTCTTTCTTCAGCTCGAATCTGCAAGGAGCTGAGCTGAATTATTCCGATGTAGAAAAACAAGCGTTCACTGTGTTTAAGTCAATAAAAAATTTTAGACCTTTTCTCCTAAAAACACATACAAAAATTATTGTCCCATTCTCTGCGGTGAGACAATTATTAATTCAAAAGGAAGTAGGAGAAAAAAGGGCTAATTGGGTGACAACTTTGCAAGAATATGATATTGATATTAAGCCAACCAAGATTGTTAGAGGTCAAGGTTTTTGCAGATTATTAGCAGGAGCTCATAACATACCAGAAAATCAAGATCCAGATAATGCTATTCAAGTAAGTCAGATAAGTGTTACAGATTTTGAATCTCAGTATGCTGATTTGATCTTTTACTTGAAAAATGGGAATTACATGATGGACCAGCAGGCGGTCATTTTGGAGGTGATACCACAGCTCACAAAATCATCCATGCTAGATATTATTGGCCTACCCTTTTCAAAGATACACATGATTATGTGAGAAAGTGCAAAATTTGTCAAACTGCTAGTGGAAGACAAAGGAAGCTAGCTTTTCCTTTGCAACCAGTAAACATTGAGCAACCATTTGAGCAATGGGGGCTTGAAATCATTAGTGAGATAGTACCTCATTCTTCCAAACAACACAAATACATCCTTACAGCAATAGACTACTTCATAAAGTGGGTAGAAGCAATTCCTCTAAAGGTAGCCAATTTTGATGCAAGTATTGATTTTATCAATCAATTCATCATTACCAGGTTTGGTGTCCCTAACGCTCTTGTCTTCAACAATGCATCTTATTTTTCTGGAAATAGTATAATGGAATTTGCAATCAAAGAGGTTTTAAATTGAAATATTCAGCAAATTATTATCCACAAGGTAATGGTTTGGCTGAATCCACTAACAAAAATCTCATCAAAATCATTAAAAGGACCATTAATCAAAATCAAAAGAATTGGCACAAGTCTTTAATTTTTGCACTATGGGCTGATTGTATTACTCTTAAAGCTTTAATAGGAACTTCACCTTTTAATTTATTTTATGGAAAAGAAGCTGTGATACCATCAAATCTAGCTCTCCCATCATTAGCTCTAGTGCAATTTATTGAAGAAAATCTTTCCTCATCTATTCAGTTGAGATTTGATCAAATCCTTAAATTAGAAGAAGATAGAGAGAAAGCAAAAGGTATTTATGAAAAACATCAACATCTTGTAAAATCTTCTTTTGATTCAAGTTCCACCGGCTCTAAAAATTTGTCAATTGGTGATCTTGTTCTGAAATGGGATAAAGCACACGAAGAAAAAGGTAAGCATACCAAATTTCAGAAAATGTGGCTTGGACCATTTTAGATTGCTGAAAAGATAGGCTCATATACATTCATACTCCAAGATTTAACAGGAAAGAGAGAATCTCTTCTTGTAAATGGGCTTGTCTTAAAGAAATTCTTTTCATAAGGAGGTAACCCCTTCTTACTTGTACATATTCCTTTCTACAATTTTTGTTTGTTTTGTAAATAAAGGTTGTTAATAGTCTCTAATTGACTTTTTACTATTAGAAAATGTATTAGGAAGAATATTATAAATACTTATTTTGTGTAAATAAGAATTTTTAGGGAAATGATTATAGTTTTGGATAGTTTAAAATAAAATGTTAAACTTTGAAAATTTGTTCAAAACATTTGCATGATCTTTTGAAACCTTGAGGAAATGTAAATCATTATATGTTTATTGAGCAGAGAAAGGTTATCTTTAAAAAGTAAAAAAAAATTCAAGCTTTGGCACTCAAAAAAAAACTCTGAAAATTGTCATCCATTGATTCTTAAGGATAAAACTATTTCACCCCATCCATTTAGGTTGTGATTTTTTAGAATGTAATTCTAAGAAATTATATGGAAAAATTTAAGAGATAAGAGGTCTCATCACGAGCCTACTTACCATGATCATAAGAAGTAATAAAACTGACATTACCAACACTTTATACCAAAACAGGGTAATGGCTTATTAATATAAGACAAGGGGTCTCATCACAAGCCAGCTTGTTCAGTTTAATTACAACTAGTGAATGGCATTGTTACTAACTTGCTACCAAACCAGAACAATGGCTCTTAAACTAAAAAATAAATAAAAGACAAAAAACATGAGACAATATGTCTTATGAAGTTATTTTTAAAGAGTCATAATATTAGTTGGATGGGAAAATGAAATGGTTAATGGTTAAAAGGTAACCCTGTCGAGACTATGAACGTTTGCAGGCAACAGTGGCAATGCCTATGACAATAGAGTATATTACAAAAGCTAAACTTGGGAAGGCCCCTTACTTCATTATTATCAACCAATCAAAGCTTGAAAAAACCAAAAAAATGTTTTTATCTTTGAGGAATTAGAAAGAAATTGTAAGTAATTTTTTATTCTTTTTCAGAGTTAGATTTTATTTAAAAAAATTTCTAAGATAAGTTTTCATTATCTTTAAAAAAATTTACTTACTAGAAATATAATGTTCATTTTATTTTTTCAGAGATAATTGTTTCTTCCAATGAATCGCCAATTGTTGTACGGTACAACAACCCTCCCCATTTCAAATTTTTAGAATAAATTTCATTTAGAAATAGATCCCCTTTTTTCTATTTAGATAGGAATAAAAGACTTAGAGGAAATCTGATCATTTTGAATAAAAATAAAGGTTCATTGTTAAAAGAGAATATATTGCATAACAAGTGTTTATAAACAAATGCAACATTGAAAGAATTTCCGATCCGATGGAATATAAAGAATTTATCACATAAAAGTATTTAAATGGAAAAAATTATGACGTATAGTAATCGCAATCGGAAATATCTTAAGTTGTATATTTGTTTTTTCAAAAAACTCTGATGCGATTGAACCAATCGTAAACGCAAATCACAAAGGTTTTAAACTTTCACATTTGTTTCGATGCGATGTGATTGATCGCAATCGCATTTCGGAAAAGCAGTATGAATATGCACTTATTTTATAAATCTCCGATGTGATGGGACCCACCGCCACCGCAAATCACAAATCGCAAAATGCAAACTCTTTGTTCGTTCATTTGCAAAACTTCGATGCGATGCGATTGATCACAATCGCATTTCAAGGAAACAAACATTGTAATCACTCATGATACTGAAATCTTCGATGCAATACACCATCATCACAATCGGAAATTGGCGGAGATTATGAAACATTATTTGTTGTCCATCTTGAAAATCTCGGATGCGATTAATACTTAATCTTTATATTTGACATTGCACATATATTATTCATTCATCGCAATCACATGATTCAAAGGGAAAGTTTTATGTTTTCATTTAAAAAGCTGCCGATATCTGATTGTACCTTTATTATTAATAGAAAATCAGGAGGATGACGGTTATTAATTCTATTTCAAATGCGTGAGTGTGACTTCTTAAAGAGAGCATTTAAGTTTAAAATACGAAGTTATAAATGAAAATCAATGAATAAATCTTCCATATAGCTATTCTCTTTATTCTCTTTTTACCACGTCTGAAAGCTTTTTCTCCATTGTAGAACAAAATAGCATCCAACCCTTTCATTCGCCAAGAAAGAGAAACACTACCAGACAACGAAATGTCTAAGAGATCAAGGAAAGCAAAGGCCACTGTCGCTGCAAATACCCCTATGTTCACCATGGTACCTAAACAGAAACTAGCTAGAATTAAGCTGGTTACAGACACATCGTGCCAAGGTCTTGGTAAATTATCTTGGGAAGAGGTATATAACCTCATTGAAAGGGAAAATCCTAAGGTCATTGTGGTGAAGGCAACAGTTCCTGACAAGGATGATTTAGAGTCTGATTTAGAAACTTCTCTTCAAGCACTTGCGAATTCGTTCCTACACCGAATTGCAGCTCGGGAAAACATTTTCCCATACTATGATGTGATTCGGTGGGTAATTGACAATGTGACCATCCAGAATAGGAAATTTGTTTCAGCTTCTGGAGTAACATTCGGGTCATTTAAAGCAGAGAACATTAAAGCAATGTACCACCTTTCGGACCCGTAGAAAATCTACAAAAAATCCTTCATCAAGGAATTTGTTGCAAATAATGAAAATCAGTTAGAGCTTATTAGAGAATGGAGAAGTGTTCTCAAAAACACAAAAACGAGGCATCAGGTATGTACTCAGTGGAATCCCTTTCGCCTCCATACTGTTACACCACAGCAATGATGTGCAGATTATTCAGAAATGATAATTCATCTAGGTTCTCTGTACAAATGGTACCTTTAATCCATTCTGCTGTAAATTCCAAAATAATGGACTGGGCTGTCATTCTTTTTGATAAGATAGCCAATAGGATTATTGAGTATAGGAAGGAAAAAAACACATGAAATATTACTCCTTTTCACTTTTGTGCCTATATTCTAGACACCCTATGCTTTAATTCTGAATTTCCCATGTTAGGATGGAAATGGACCCCTAAAGACCCTGCTCCTATTCATATGTATCACAAATTCCTGTGGAAAGTTCATTTCTCCAAAACCATGTTTATAGAATTTTTCATGGTTTCCTTATCCCTGTTTTTCAAACCATTTTCAACCGATTCCCTCCTAGACTTTCTGAAAAGACTAAAGTTGATTTATCCTCGATTGGGGATTGGTTCGGAGAAGAAAGAATCACGTATATCAGAGTTTTCGGGAGTATTGCAGAACCCTATATTCTGCCTCTGTATGTTCTCGATAAATTGTTAGCACAAGAGATTTCCTATCAGTTAACAGTTGAAGGCATGTCTAGGTCTTTGAAGAATAGTAAAAAGTTTATGTGGCCTACTTTTCCCTTCCACTGTGGAGATTTTACTCTCAATAACTTCACACATGCTGAGAAGGAGGTTATCAAGATAAGAGATCTTAAACTCTCTACAGTCCAATGCAGGAAATATGACCCAAAGAAGGTGGCGTTTGATTTTACTACTTCAGTTTCAATTGCTCGATTTGAGCATGAACCAGATGAGTTCGATGATTTGTTTGTTTCTACTGATAATTTGTCCCAAGTCTATAACTTAGCCAATTCTAAATTTCAAGCTGAAGAGATGAATAAATTCATGTTATTTAGAAGCCAGAGACTACTCAAAGCTCCTCTAGATCAATTACGAATTCCTGTGCAAGAATTTGAAACACAGCAAAAGGAAAAAGAGGATGCATCTGATAAAGCATTAATAGAAACATCTACCAGCAAGGTCATTATACAGACACAGAAAGAAGTAACAGGAACTAATCCTGTTGTGAAGAAATAATACATTAGCAGCAAAGCCGATACTGAGAAGAAAGAAACAACTGATAAACTCAATGTACATATTGATCAGCAATCTACAACTCAGACAGGAAAGGAAAGCACAAGTACTGAGACCAATGTGCATACTGAGAAAGGGGACACAGGCAATAAGCCTATTGTACAAGCAGTGAAAGGAGATATGAGCAATAATCTAGATTGTCAACTTGGAAGAGAGGAAACTACTGAAAAAGTAGTGGAATCTGCTGAACTTATAGTTTCTCCCCATTTTCTGAGCCAATATGAGCAATTTGCCCAGAAAATAGGACAACAAAATAATCCCCAAGTTAATGTTCTGGAAGATCAAGATATAGAAGTTATTACTGAAAATCCCACAGGTGAAATTATGTTGAAAGTAGAGGAAATTCCTCCTCTAGATATATTCTACAGTCCCAAACATAGGGTTGTTGTGAGAAAGCAGAGGAAGAGGGGAAAAACTGATCAGGATGCACTTTCAACATCACAAGTGGAATTTATGAATATTGTTTATAAAAATGCTGAGGTGAATCCATCGGAGGATCTCACCAAATTATCTCAATACGCAGGTGCCTATAGTGACGTTGCAACTATAGACAAAGCTTCTGAAGTCTCCCAGTTGATGAAACAAAAATACTTACAGATAGCTATGTTGGAAGAACTGGCCACAGAGAACCAACAAAAGATTGTTCAGCTGGAAAAACAATTGCAAGATCAGAAGCTCAGATCTAAACAGCTAGAAGAATAGCTTAGCATTGAAAAGAAGAATATTGATGAACAAGCTTTGAACAAACAGCAACAGTTGAGTCAAGAGGTAGAAAAGTTACAAAATCTTCTTCAAAATGAAAAAAATGCAAAGATTGAACAAGAGAAAATGTTCCAATCAGCATTGGACAAGTTCAAGGATTATCCTAAGTTAGCTCAATTCAAAACTGAAGCTCTTGAAATAAACAAACTGCTATCTCAGCAGTTAAATGAATTTTGTCTAAAGTTGGCACAAGTTGAGCCCTTGTGCGAAATAACATCATATTTGATAGATGAAGCAGTCACTCTCAGGCAAGAAATTGATGATGTTGATGATTAAATTTTTGAATTCCTTTCATGGAAGGATACAGAGCAAGGAAAAAAATCTAGTCTTCCTAGAATTGAGGAGAGACAAAAGGAAATTTTATTTGCGGAATGGGAACAACAGTTGATGAAATCAGAAAGAGCCATATCAAGAGCTAAAAGTTTGATGAATAATACAACACAATTGGTTAATGACAGCTTGTGCGCCACTAATTTGATCTCAGATTGTACCCCAGGAAAATTACCAAAAGTAAAAGAAGCTGATTCCAGGTGGAAGGAAGAGATAATCAATAAGAATAAAAAAATTAGCAAACTTCAAGGAATTTCATGGGATATTATGTGGACTTATTTGATCAAGCCACATAGCCAACAGATGGCCATCAAATTCCTTTCGAATGTTATTCATTGTATCATTCCTGAATTCTCTGATGCTTCGTATACTGGGCAGCTACATTCAAGGCTAAGTCATCCAACAGAAGTGAAAGATATGCTCAAAATATGCCATCTGGGCACATTAAACACAAGAGACAATCAATGAATCGGTTTCACTTCAAGATCGCAATTCTGTTTCTAGATTTTTGATTAGATAGATTGTAGGAATAGTTTTAGTTATTTTGTTTTATTAAATACCTATTTCAACCTCTTTCATGCATTTAGAAAGGGGTCCTGAATTTGTAATATTTTGACTTGGAGATTACATTTCTGTACTCCATTGACTCTTATATTTTTATAAAGGATCACATCTGGTGGTTCTATGCAAAATTGCCTTTAAGAATTGCATTTCTGTATCTTGGAGTCTTATTTACATTGAAGTTGTTGGATTTGGATATCGAATTGCATCGGAAAGTATCGAGATGGATATGGTATTTTTATCTATTCACTTTTAATTTCTTATGTTGTGAGATATTCTTTTTTAAAATTGCTATCGTTTATATATACTCGTTTTACAATATTTCTTTATACATATCATTTCTGAGTGTATAGAAATATTTGTCTTTTATAATATATGAAAATGATATATAAAATGATGAATGCAAAGTGTTATTATAACTCTGTTTAATTTCTTAAATAGAGTTACCATTATTTGATACTGCATATTTCAGTTAAATTATAATACATTTTCATGGTTATATGTTTGATTGAAACAATCTTTAAGTTGTATTCATATTTGATGCATGGGTTAGTTTTAGAATTATTTATCAGTTATATATTAAATTAGATAGTTTATTTCAGTTATTTAGTCCCATTTTCCATTCATCCAATCATTCCATCACCAACCCATTTAATTTATTAGGAAACTGGTCCTATCAATCTAGTCGAAGCCACCACACCAAATGGAAAAGGAGCTGTCCTAAGGTCCCGACAGGGTGGTTATCCCCCAATGTTTGAAGCAGCAATTTTTGAGGCTTCAACAGGGTGAAAGGATCAACCTTTCACTTTAGATTTCTATTGGAGGAGGGTTCTTCATTTTTTGCAGCCATTTCAACCTTCTCCATGTATTTCCAGCTCTTGAGTTGCAGTTGCTACTGTAGCTCCGACATTTCTGTATTATAGCATTTTGCATAGATTTCGTCCAATCCTCTTAAAGGATTTTTGTCTTGTATTTTCAGGGGTTGAGATCTTGCTCCCCCTTCTTTATTTGAGCCCAAATTGTTATATCTTTGTATTTTCATTATTTATGCAGTAGTTCCTCTATAATACTGTGCAGTCATGGCCTAGGGCTTTATTTATACAACAATGTATTTCACATTTTCATGGACAAGTTTCTTGAGGCTTGTTGTGCCTTGCTTGAGTGATCATTTCCTCAATAAGTTGTATCTTTAATGCTGCTATGACTTAATATGATGGCCATTGGATTCTATGGTATTTCATGTGTATATGTATCACTTCTATTTCCATTAGATGTATTTGTTATTGCTATAGCTGCAATGTTGGGGTTATCTTAAGAGATTCCCAATCTTGTTGTTCTTCCCTCTTGGGGGTATTATCCCTTGACAACGCTCTATAGACAGAGTTTGCTAGTGGGCCAAATAGACTCTGGAGCTCATCCTTCTTTATGAAGGTAACAAATCCAATAAATGCCCCTACAGTCTATCTCTGGAATAGATTTGCTCTGTCGATTGATAATATTTCTGAAAAAGGAACATTACATTTGTCCTTAGATTGGGTCTCTTGTTTTTCCTTAGGAGTTACTATTTAGCTCTTGGTTTTGATTCCAGTTGTGGTTGCCCCAAGATTGAGACCACAAATGACATTGTTGATTACTACCCCCCACTCCAGGGTCTCGCTTTTGCTTGATCCTTGGCGTATTCTTTGCAGCGTTTGGAGGATTATCGTTGTTCTCTTGGTCATAATACTGTCACTGACTAGCCTGGGATGGTTGCACCAGGTTCACCGGTGCATTGTTCTGTAGTGGTGGTGGATTTTGTGTGGGAAAAGTGGGGTATAGGTTACCTTGTCCCTGATTGGTGTAAGATTGTTGGGGAAGCTCTATTGTATCAACATTTCTAGCTAAGTATTGGTTCTCCTACAAGGGAGGGTATGAGCCTCCCTGTTGTTGATGGTATGACATTACCCTATTCGTCATATTCTGCAAAGGTGCAGAATAACTTTGATGGTAGCCAGGTTGAAATACGTTCTGAGTCGAATCATATGAGTATCCTAGGTACTAATTACTGATGCTTATGTGACTTTGGGCTAAGGACTCGATCAAACCATTTGCAGTATTCGAGGCGCCCGGTAATTCCCTATAAGTTTGCAAGCACGGGGAATTTGGCAGGACATTGTAAATATGTCCTGATTGGGTGTATATGAGTTCAATTTATTGGGCCTTGCTAATGGCATCCTCATCAAAGGTGGGTTTCTACATTGCCACATATTTTGAAATATCAGCTATGATATTTATCAAAAACAAGTCCAAAATCTCTCTATCGTCGAGTTTGTCTTTACACAAACTACGACATCGCCGCCATTCGTGGAGATGGTCTAATATATGGACGACTGGTTTTTGTCTAAAATGTGTCAGCAGTTCCATTCCTCAATTATGATGGATGGGGAGCTGAAAATAGGTGAGGAATGCGGTAGCGAGGGCGCTAAAGGTGTAATATTCCCAAAATTTAGATCTCATCTAAATGGAATATTATAGTTGGTTTTATCTTTAGATAAATGAATAAATGGGTAGGTAGGCCCATTGACAGGAAGAATAGCATTCCTCATGTGAAAAGAGGAAGAATAAGCAGCTGGAAGGAGCCCATTTAGGTGTGAACAAGGAAGATATCATGTTGATTGAGTCATCTTTGACCAAGTCAACACATGCTGTCTAGATACATTGCATCTCCTTGATGAACAATGCAGATTTGGTGGAGGACAACTTGCATGAGCTTGGAGGAAAATGTGGATGGGACCCAATGAGAAGAGGTTCACTTGCTATATATGGAGAGGGTGGAAGCCTTTTTCATTCATGTTATGATACATTATTATTTGGTCTTCTTAGACTTGTGGCTTCCTCTTGTTGTTTAGCAGGGTTGCAGTGTTGTTTAGCACCGGGTGTTCTCGAGCGAGAATCCCACCTCCTCCCTTGAAAGGCCTCTTGGGAGAGTATTGTACTGATTTTTTCCACATCCAGGCTTGAGGCCAAGCAAAAATATTCAGTCACAGCGTTATTGTTGTAGCAATTTAATGTTGTGTTGCAAGGTGTTGCAGTGGAAGATTGATCATTCCACTTCCGGGTCTGTTTCTCAGTAGAAGGTGCCTTCCTTCTCTTGAGAGTTCAGCAAAGGAGATTTCTGAGCTCATTTCATATCTTGGCACTTGGCCAAAGCACCTCTACTCTCCTACAGTGTAGCTCCTTGCAGGAACTACGTCATTTTCCAGAGAGTTGTTGCAGCAGGGTTTTTACCCTTGTTTTGGAGCTAGTTTCCTAGGGAAATGGCCAACCCTTCTCCCGGAAAGCTACAGGAAGGGATATTTATACCTCTTTGTATTATTCATCTAAATTCATGTCATGTTGTAGTGATTCTGCGTTATTTTTTAGCTAAATAAATCATATTTTCTCTTTTTGTATATGTGTCTCAAGAAACCCTTACCGGGTTATCTCTGTAATGCAATAAGGAGGCCAGATCTCTGTTTCTTAGCATATTGTGCCATCAATCTCTAGATCTATGTTTTTCTATTGAAATTTTGTAGAAACCCTCATGAGATAATGTTGTACATGCTTCAGTCTTTTCTACATAATCAAAGTCATGGGATTTGGGTGTTTTTAAGGCATTGCAAGGCCGAAAGACCTGTTTAACATATCAAAAGAGATTTATTTTTTATCCCATTTTGTATGTGAGGTCCTCGATCTATATGCTAAGGGATAAAACCATTATTTCCATTTTTTATCACGCAGTAACCTGGGAATAACGTTTTTAGGGTCCATTTTGCTGCTTTTCCCCACTTGGAGATAGTGTATAAAGGCATACTTTTGCTGCTATGTTCATAAAATGATGGAAGTGTATTTAAGACAAATTTCATGGGATAATTTTATATAGTACTTCATTTGTGCTCATGTATTACTGTAGCTCCAACTCTATAATATCTTAATATATTCTCATTGTTGTAGAAATTCCCTATTTTGGGATATTACAGTGGTATCAGAGCTCTAATCTTGGCACAACCTATGGATTTCAGCCAGTATGACATCAACAGAAGGGGAGATGTACAGAAAAGAGAAGACTCCATTATGTGGAGTGAAGAAGGAAGATAGGCTTACAAAGCTACTTCCTAGATCTATACAGAGCTTTCAAGAGGATTTGAAGAAAATAAGGCTGGAGATGGGATCTACAGGAGAGTTTGGATCTAGAGCTAGATCTAGATTTGCACATGGTGAGTGTGATCATACAGCTACACTCCATGTTTCACAACGTATTCAAATGCCCAGATCTATCATGAGATGGATGAAAGAAGGGGGAATGCCTAAGAGGAAAACTCTTAGTGATTTGTTGCAGGAGTATGAATCTCAAACTGAGAATTTTAGAGATCATACCACTTTCCAAGAGTTTTGCAAGATCCAGGTGAAGAGAAGCAAGCAACAGAATATGGATAGGTTCCTTCTATCTACCTTTGATGGTTCACCTACATGTTCAGCCGGCGGTTGGGTGGAAGAGCTAGACACCTTTTTGCAGTAGCATCAAATTTCTGAAAATGAAGCCATCAGAGTAGCAGCGCTGCATTTTGGAGGTAAGGCTTATGCATGGTGGATTTTTGAATCTTGTTCTTTGAAAAATGCAAATACTTCCTCTTATGCAATATTCATTAAAACATTAATGGGAAAGTTTGATGGGAAACTTCTGAAGACACATGTACTGGAGCAAGAAAAATTTAAAGCAAAACCCTTGCATGTAATGGAGGAAACTATAGACCTCACTCCACTTCAGAAAACCATGGGAGAATCTGACATATTGCATCATACGTTGTTAGAGGAAAGACATCTATCTCATATTCCTAAAAAAGAGGGCATGTGGATATATTTTTCACAAAAGGATCCAATTATTGGAGGGTTTCCCATACACATTGATGAAGATGAGGGCAACAGCGCTGTCACATCTAGAGCACATCCAGTACCTCATGCAGAGGAAGGAGGAGCACATCCAGTACCTCATGCAGAGGAAGGAGGAGCACATGCTCCAACACAAGGGATTCTTGTATCCTAGCAAGAAGTTCCCCAAGATCTCATACATGGAGGTCAGAGCACAATCAATGAGCAGCATGATTGTGAAGCATTGCAGATGGGAGGAGAAGGTAGGAAGGAAGAGCGACATCACTTGATGAGAGGCACACACCCTTCTCTATTTCAGAGAGCTAATGAAAAGGGGAGGCAGACTGTTCTGCGCTGTGAAGGCAAGGTTTCCCAACCATATGTACAATCTACTCTTGACATTGATGTCTCATTACATGGAGGCATTCCACCTGGGAGGCCACCCGATCTAGGATTGATGAAAGACATCTTGTCTTTGGACTCACCACTCTTGGATCTTGGAGAGGTGAGAATTTTGGAGGAAGACTTTGGCATGGGGGATGTCAAAGTAGCAGGCAGCAGCATGGGGAGAGCTTCACATGCTAGATCACCAGCACTGTCTCTTGGGAGGATTGATCCATATTGGAGGTCTCAACTTGTGGTAGGGTACTCCAAGGATCTTGGTGCTTGCATGATTCTTGATGACCCGAATGGAGATGATAGTTATATGGTGGATAATATGGTCATCTATTCTTATGGTAGAGTCTTCTTAGATGGAGCTTCTAAGCTCAAGGAGAAGCTGCTACATGCAACACATGAAGACTTCTTTTCCATGCATTTTGATGCATATCTTTCCTTGGTAGAAGAGTTCATTTGGGAGGGCATCCAACAGGACATATTTCAGCATATGGAGAGATGAATAGGCTGGATGATGATAGAGAGGTGGTCATAGCCACTTCCATACTCTTTGGAGGTGAGGGAGAATTTCCAGTTGAGCCATTTCAGCTCAAGATCTCAAGTACATGATGGATAATGTACAATTTTACTTTATGTTTTGTACTTATTTTCTTTATAGGAGCAACATATTGTACCAAGGAGGATTATTCCTTCTTGCATATTGTATAATGATGTACTTTAAGCCATTTTCAGCATTGAGATTGGCTATCTCATTGGTTGTTTGTGGGGGAAGCCAAATGAGATAGCCACCATTGACACCACTTTGTACTTTCATGTTTATATCTTGTAAAATGATTGTGGAAGGAAACAAGTGGCTGGAAAAGCACTTGTTTTTGTTTGATTTGGTGCAGGCAAAGTATGCACTATGTTGGTTCCTTGTGTGGGACCTTGATCCACTTTCTGGATGTCATATGACAACTTGTTTCTATTGGTTTTTTCTTCCATGTATTGCTCATATTTATATGTTCATGGGAAGCTTTGTTTGGAAAGTGGGATATGAGTTGAAGATGCCCATTGGGAGCATGATTCTCTGTACTTTGCATGATGCATGTTTCAGGAGCAGCAATGGGTAGCCCGTGATTGCCAAATTACATCTCTCTTCTTCATGTGGGAGGAGCCATTTGGAGAACCTGAGTTTTTGGAGGAGGCACTTCATGATTTATTTGTTTGGTGGGGTAGCTTGGGCCATTCTGGGAGGCCATATTGTTTCATCCCAAAGACATAAACAGCCCCACACTTATCATAAATGGAGAGAAAAACATGTGAAGGAAGGGAAACTAATCTCTCCATGCAGCCCCACTACATTGCACAAACAAGGGGTTGATGATTGTTTTGATGAGCTACCTAGGATGACTCATTTCATTTGGATGATAGCATGGGTGATGGAATCACTCTTTGGGAATAAGATTCCCCGTGTGGGTCATCACTCCTACCTTGAGAAGGCCATTGGATAACAAGAAGATTTCCACTTACACCTTCCACTTTATCATGTTTTACACACTTGGGAGGAATCATTGGAGGACAGATTTGCTGCTGAGCTATGGTGGGGATCTATTGATGAGGAGGCCACAAGAAGAGGGAGGAAGGAATTTTTCTCTACCTTTGCAGTTTCTTGAGGACAAGCAACATTTTGAAGGGGGAGGACTGTAATATTCCCAAAATTTAGACCTCATCTAAATGGAATATTATAGTTGGTTTTATCTTTAGATAAATGAATAAATGGGTAGGGAGGCCCATTGACAGGAAGAATAACATTCCTCATGTGAAAAGAGGAAGAATAATCAGCTGGAAGGAGCCCATTTAGGTGTGAAAAAGGAAGATATCATGTTGATTCAGTCATCTTTGACCAAGTCAACACATGTTGTCTAGATACATTTCATCTCCTTGATGAACAACACAGATTTGGTGGAGGACAACTTGCATGAGCTTGGAGGCAAATGTGGATGGGACCAAATGAGAAGAGGTTCACTTGCTATATATGGAGAGGGTGGAAGCATTTTTCATTCATGTTATGATACATTATTATTTGGTCTGCTTAGACTTTTGGCTTCCTCTTGCTGTTTAGCAGGGTTGCAATGTTGTTTAGCACCGGATGTTCCCGAGCGGGAATCCCACCTCTTCCCTTGAGAGGCCTCTTGGGAGAGTATTGTACTGATTTTTTCCACATCCAGGCTTGAGGCCAAGCAGCAATCTTCATTCACAACATTATTTATGTAGCATTGTAATGTTGTGTTGCAGGGTGTTGGAGTGGAAGATTGATCATTCCACTTCCTGGTCTGTTTCTCAGTAGAGGGTGCCTTCCTTCTCTTGAGAGATCAACAAAGGAGATTTCTGAGCTCATTTCATATCTTGGCACTTGAGCCAACCCTTCTCCCAAAAAGCTAGAGGAAGGGATCTTTATCCCTCTTTGTATTATTCATCTACATCATGTTGCAGTGAGACTCCGTTATTTCTGAGCTGAATAAATCATATTTTATCTTTTTGTATATGTGTCTCAAGAAACCCTTGCCAGGTTATCTCTGTAATGCAATAAGGAGGCCAGATATCTTTTTTCTTAGCATATTGTGCCATCAATCTCCAGATCTATGTTTTTCTATTGAAATTTTGTAGAAAACCTTATGAGATAACGTTGTACATGCTTCAGTCTTTTCTGCATAATCAAAGTCATGGGATTTGGGTGTTTTTAAGGCATTGCAAGGTAGGGAGACCTGTTTAACATATAAAAAGGGATTTTTTTCTGATCCCCTTTTGTATGTGAGGTCCTCGATCTATATGTTAAGGGAACAAACCGTTATTTCCCTTTGTTATCACGCAGTCACCTGGGAATAACGTTTTTAGGGTCCATTTTGCTGCTTTTCCCCACTTGGACATAGTGTATAAAGGCATACTTTTGCTGATATGTTCATAATCTGATGGAAGTGTATTTAAGACACATTTTATGGGATAATTTGCTGCAATACTTCATTTGTGCTCATGTATTGTTGTAGCTCCAACTCTATAATATCTTAAGATATTCTCATTGTTGTAGAAATTCCCTATTTTGGAACATTACAAAAGGTTCCATGAGAATCAGAAGGCTGCTCAATATACCGTTTTTCCACAGGCCCTGTTAGGGTGTGTTGAAAAATACTTAGTCTAGTGGTATCATTCATGATATTATTAGACGAACACCACAAGTGGAAAGTCATGTTATGGTTTCTTGGGTATTATGTTTGCTTCCCTTGGAATTTTGGTATATCTGAAGGGAGATTCGTGGGCATGGGAGGCCAATTAGGGCCATGAGAAATGGGTTCATTAGTTAACTTTTTTAGATCTGGAAGATTAATTGATGCTAATAAGGGTAACTGTGTATTGACTACCAATGTATACTGTGGAAAAAAAGGTATTTGAATGTGATGGTTTAGGGGAGGTGCCTGTGGAATATTAACCTGTGGCGTACCCTGATTGATTTTTTTCTGATTACTTGAAGGGGTAGTGCTCCTCTTCCCTCTAGGGGTTGTAGGAGGGTTTGAGTGTGGTGACCTTCCTAGGGTTTCCATTGGTGTAGTGTTGGGTGACCCTAGGGGGTTTCCAATCACAAATGCCCTGATAAAGGATGAAATGTTAATGGTGTCAACGTTTCATTCTCGATGCCTAAATGGCGGGAGGCTTGGAACTCCTCCCTCTAATGGGGGGAGGTCCAAGAAATGTTTAGATCAACGGGGTCCTGTTGGATCCGTTATGGTGTCAACTAGCTTAATATTGTTGATATTTTTGGTTTGTTGGAGGAAGGAAGATTTCTATCAAATCAAATACAATCACATGCATAAAACAAAGCGAAAAAATAAGAGGCAATTTTTCCTTTAATTTAAAGCTATGTGATTAATAAAGCAAAAAATGTGGTTTTGTTTATTTTGCGTATGATACTTAAAAAACCATATAGACCTACTCATCCTTACAATCTCAATGTAACTGGGCCTTGCGAACATATCTCCTAATGGGTACTGGGGCTAACATCCCAGAAGAACTAGCGACGCCTTCCAGAAGTTGAAGAATTGACCAAGGTAATGGTATGAGGATCAAGTGATGCTTACATCATCACCTATAGGGAAGGATGCCCTAGTTTTGGCAACTAAAGTACCGTCGTCCGTAATCAACTACCAGTACCAAGCATTAGATGGGTCAGGTAGCCCCAAAAATTACTACACACATTGGGCCTAAGCTTAACCCCCTCTGAAACGAGTCTCTAGTAACACTCTGGTATTCGTTCCATGGGCAGATAGACAGATTTGAAACTCCCTAAAAATTCAACATCTATGTTTCAAAATTTATTATGACCATGACAGATTATTGTATGCCTACCCCCAACAGTCCTAACTTGCACTATAATTTATTTTGTGGCCCCTGTGGGGAAAACTTAGGTTGTTCAGTTAATGATTATTTTTAGAGAGTCTCAATTTTTCTTAGGGTGTGCTCTGGTGAAGTAATTGAAAGAAGAGGATAAAGGTCCCAACACACTGGGTGCCTTTTGGCCCAATGCTTACCGATGCTTCGTGTGTGCTTTTGAGTGAACAATCAAAAGTGTTATGAGATGTAGATATGCGCTGATCCTTTACAATCCTTTTCTAATTACTCTGTGTGTGATTGTTCCTTGCAAAAATTTAAAATGATGTACAGATTCTGGGTCGCTTACACCTTTCCTAGTTAGATTATGTTTGCAATATAGGGATATGGAAAATTGTCTTACGAAAGTGCTCATATGCATACCCAGGCTCACTGTGAGGTGTAAGGGTGCCAGAGAATACTTTCTTTATTTTTGACAGTTTGGTCCTAGTCCCAATTCCTAATGCAAAATTAAACTCATCTAATGCAAAAATTGAAAAACTTGAATTAGCTAAAGAAATGTGGATATATGGGCCACTTAATTTTGTGCTAATTAAGCTATGTGTTTTGTATATTTTTTTAGCAAATAATTTCTTTGGATAACATATGTGGATTCAAGGCTACTTACTTTTTCCTACTTAAGCTATGTATGATTTGCAAAAATAAAAAAATAAAATTAAAACAACTTAGTTGCTAAGCTGAATTATAGAAAGAGTCCTAATCAGTCATGAAATATAAGAACATAGTGATGGAAAAAATTTTATGGGTTGCCAAGCAATTTATAATTGAAAAAATTGGCTTGCTGGCCTACTGCACGGGTTATCTTCCCACAGGCATGTAGCGCCTATCAGTTGGAGCATAAAGCACGTTGTCGAGCTGAATGAAGAAAAATTGCTTCCTCTGTTGTGTAAAACTTTTCACTGAGTGTGATTGGAGATGTTGAGAGGATGTAAGGGTGGTTTGAATCAAAATGAGCAAGAAGAAGGACCTGCATCAACAACCATTAACTCAAAAAGAAATAATCCAGTGGAGTCACCATTCCTGTGGTAGTGTATTTGGTGCAAGGGCATATGAAATACACTTATTTAGCAAGCTGGTTGCTACTTGCACAAGGTCACACAAAAAAATGATTGCCTATTGTTAGTGGAACAAATTCGACACAATGTAAGCTAATTTTGAGGGAAACCTAAGCATACAACACTAAGAACAAATCAAAACACAAGAAAAAAAATACAAAATCTCGATTGATCGGAAATGACTGTATTAGTTTTGTTGTGCTAAGTGTCTTTTCAGTTTAAAAACATGTGCATAATTGGTTCATTATTTTGCATAAGGATTGAGGAGTTTGTCCATGAATTGTAGATGATTTTTAGTGAATTAGAAGCATAAAAAAAGCTTAAATAACACTGAACATTAGTGTAAAACAGAGAAATAAGTCACCACATGAAATTTACATAGCAGACATGATGAAGCAGTTCACCCCTCCTGGGCTACATCTGCTGGTCCAACTCACAATAGCTTGTCCATCTTTCAGTATGCTCAAAATTTTGCTATTACATGTAGTTATAGTGCTCTAATGGCTGTTTTCTCTGCACCAATGGCTCCAGAATGCTCCAATTAGTCAAAAATGACTCTTCATTCACTCAGAATGGGCAAAAATTGAGTCTCCTACTCTTTTGCCTAGTATCTCTTAGGAAAACTCCACTAAAAGTGGAGAAATCCACTTAACTAGAGTTAAAATTGGCTTGGCCACCAATTTAGGCACACCCCAAAACTGTTCTATCGTTTAAACTGCGCATTAAAAGTTTACATTTGGGCGGTGACCACATGCACACCCCAAAACTGTTACACAAACCGTCGGAGCGTAACTCACGCATTTAGACTACGGTTAATGGCTTAAACCTTGGGTTGGTTGCCGTCGGTTAATGTTGACCATGCAGAGAGTTGAATTTAACAGTTTCAATGTGACCATATGACGGGAACCGCTGGTGGGTTGGGACCGCCAACGGTTCCCAACCCCCAAACTTAAATGCTATACACTATAACATAAACCTGTTGCCTAAGGAGGTTAAGTAACTCGTGTAGCTCGGATGTTAATGTGTGCACGTGCCCAAAGGGAGGTTAGGGGGTCGAGCCCTACTTCCTCCAAAAAAAATTTACATGCAGTTTCAGGGCCACGTGGCGGCCTCAGGGATGGCCACGTGGTAGCCTCTGATTGGCTCTTCAACCCATACCACGAATAAAAAACTGACACTTGTCCTCCTGCGATTGGTCTTAAGAAAGGGATATTCTGAGGAATATTATTTGTTGTTGACTGTACATTCCACTTTGCAGACTGTGCATCCTAGTCAAACCTGATCAAACTGTCGCAATTTTACCTATTTGGCATTTCAATCAGAACGCGATATCTCCCTCATATGAAATCGGTTTTTAAAATCGTTCGTGGTGCCGGAATCAGGAATACGAGATAAACACAACCATCCTGGTTTCAACTCAATCCTGTAACTTTGAATTTTGAGAAAAATTTATGAACTCCTGATCATTCCTCCCCATTGGGAAGCTTTTGGACCCCAAAGTACTTGATTACATGTTCAGTAGATGAGGGTACAACTCCCTCACCATTCCAACCTCCATACATTTTTCCTTGCTTGGTTTAGTGCCTTTGAGCCCAACTCGAAGGTAGTCAACACTTCCCCTCTTTCATGCTCTTGTCCTCCTTTCAATAATTGTATCTTCCTTGAGCTCATCCAGAAATTTTGGCAAGAAATATTCAATAGAAGGTAGTTGAACATAATTTCCTTGATCATCGATCAAAGGTGGCTCATACAAGCGTAAGTTTTCAACATTAACAACTGAATACATTTGCATGTAAGAAGGAAAATCAAGTTGGAATGCATTATTACCAACTTTCTTTGTGATATTGAAAGGACCATAGCAAATGGGTTTGAGCTTTTTACCTTCCCCTTGCATTCTTTCTTTGCTAATGTGAAACCATACCTCATCTCCCTCTTGAAACTTGTGATCAACCCGGTGTTTGTCATGCCTCTCTTTGTATTTTCTTTGACTTTTCTCAAGTTGTTCTTGAACTTGTTGATGTATAATCTGAATTTTCTCAATGAAATTTCGAGCCTCATCAATATCACTATGGCCATCAATTGCAACATCCTTCCCAAAGATGAATTCCAATGGTGATTTTGGCAAATACCCAAAGCATACTTCAAAAGGTGAGGTTTTTGTTGAAGAGTTCTCTTCCCCGTTGTAAGTGTGCTCAATGTAATGCAGTTTTTCATCCCACAACTTAGGATGTTTGCTGCAATATCCTCTCAATAGATGCACATCTGTCCTGTTCACCACCTCTATTTTTCCATCTGTTTGTGGATGAAAAGTGGTACTTTTTTTCAACTTTGTGTCCATCATTCTCCATAGATTTGACCAAAAATTCCTAATGAACCTGGAATCCATGTCACTAACAATATAAGTGGGCAATCCAAAATGAACCCAAACATTTTGAAAATAAAGTTCAAAATTTTTTTCAGTAGTAATGGATTTCTTACATGGCATAAGTATACACATTTTACTGAATCGATCCACAACTACAAAAAGATAAACATGTTGCTTTCTTGACATAGGTAGACCTCCAACAAAGTCCATGGAGACACTCTCCCATGGCCTTGATGGTACCGGTAGTGACGTGTACAATCCAAGTTTCCTATTATTAGGCTTACTTGTTGCACACATAGAACAACCTATTATAAAACGTGACACACTATCTATCATGCAAGGCCAATAAAAATACCTCTGTAGATGCACCACTATTTTTCTTACCCCAAAGTGTCTAGCAATAAGAGAAGAATGAGCTTCTCTCATGACAATTCGCCTCTCTCCTTGTGAAATACATAGCTTGCCCAAATGAAACAACAAATTGTTATGCATGTGATAATATTTTTCTTCAACTTGATTCCCTTCAGTCAAACTAGCATACACATCTTGGAAATCAATGTCATGTGCATATTGTTCTATGTAACTCTCATGTACAAAATAATCATTTTTGAGTAAAGTAGAAGCATTAATGATTGATCTTGAAAGCATATCTGCAAATTTCATGAATATACCTTTTTGTACCTTATAACCAAATGAAACTGTTGAATAAATCCCATCCACCTGAAATGTCTTGATTGTTGCAATTTTGTTTGCGATTGCAATTACTGTAATGGTTGGTGATTGATGTGTACAATAGTCTCTTTACCCATCAAGTAGCGTTTCCAATTCTTGACACTTTGTACCAACGCATATATTTCTTTGTCATATGTAGGATAATTAGTCACAACACCATTAAAATTTTCTGAATGAAAGGTGATAGGCTTACCATGTTGCAAAAGAACTGCGCCCATGGCATAATCACTAGCATCGGTTTGTATCTCGAATGGCTGTCTCAAATTTGGCAATGCAAGGACTGGAGCTGAACTGATCTTGTATTTCAAAGCTTCGAAATCTTTTTGTTTTCCTCCCCATTGGAATCCTTTCTTCACACTTGTCACTGCATGCATAGGAGCCGCGATGGAAGAGAAGTTAGCAATAAAATTCCTCCAATATTGAGCTGCACCTAAGAAAATTCTTACCTCGGTAACTGTTTTGGGTGTGGGCCAATTCACAATGGCCTCCACTTTAGAAGGATCAATCCTCAATTCTCCTCCTACAATCCATCCCAAATAGACCAAAAAATTCTTTCCAAACTCACATTTTGACATCTTAAGAAACAATTTCTCTTTCTTCAAAATATCAAGCACTCCATTCACATGCAAGACATGATCTTCTATTGTTTTGCTGAAAATTAAAATGTCATCTAAGTACGCAATAACAAATTCATCAAGGAATGGTCTCAAAACATTATCCATCACTCGCATGAAATTTCCAGGTGCATTACATAAACCAAAAGGCATAATAGCTACTGAAAGAGTCCTTGTTTGGTTTTGAATGCATTTTTCCATATATCACTTTCTGCAATTCTTACTTGATGATATCCACTTCGTAAATATAACTTAGTGAAAAAAATTGCTTCTTTCAGCTGATCAAGAAAATTATCTATTCTTGGGAGTGGGGAATGATTTTTTACCGTAATCTTGTTCAAAGCTCAAAAATCTACACACATGTGCCAAGTCCCATCTTTCTTTGGTATCAAGACTATGGGTGAACCACATGGTGAGTTGCTTGGCCTTATGATTCCTTTATCCAACATCTCTTTGATTTGCCTCTTTATTTCAGCATTCTCCATTATCGACATGAAATACATACCGATGTTTGGAAGCCAACAATCCTGATGCAACTGAATTTCATGTTGAATTTCCCTTTTTGGAGGCAATCTTGTTAGCTCCTAAAACATATAATGATGTCCATTTACCACATCATATAAATATGATTTCAACTTAGGATCACATCCCTCAAATGATTCATGATTAATATCTCCTTTAGCCTTAATCATAAGAAGGGAAATATTCTTACTTGAATTTACCTGTCTCTTTACCTATCCATCATTTACTAAAGCAATGTTTGTCTGCTTGCGGTGTGCTCTAATAATGAATTCCTTGCCATCTTTGAATAAATGATACTTGTTCTCATGAAGATAGAATATCGCTTTCCTATCATACAAGTAAGGACTCCCTAATACAATACCAATTATGTCAAGCGGAATCACATCTAATTCAACTATGTCAACAAAGCTTGCAGTGACTGCAAACCTCAATATACATTTCTTTGAAACTTGTCGATTTGTATCCTTACAAATCCAACCCAATGGATATGGTTTTGGATGTGGTATGGTCTCAAGGTTAAGTTTCTTGACCAAATATTTAGAGATTAAGTTTTCTTGTGACCCACTGTCAAACAGTGTGTCAATCTTGGTATGCTTGGATATGACCCTCACATGAAATAGTTCTATTCTTTCTTCTTCATTTGGAGTGTTTATGTGACAGTTTGATGTACTGGTACTGGGTTTAGTTTCAATTTATTTTCCCTTCATGTTCTTCAATCCCATAGCTGTGATTTTAGTTTCATCCCCTGAATCAGATCCTAAATCATGTTGAGCTGTAGCAGCAGTTTTATGTTTCCCTTTGTTATTGGGTTTCTTTGGCCTCAATTCAGGATGTAATTTCCAACAATGAGTTTCATCATGGCCTTATTTTGAACAATGTTTACAAATCACTTATTCTCCCTCTTTCTTAATAGATGCATTCTTTTTGTTTTTACCTTTTGAGGTATTTTCCTTGGATTTACCCTTGAAAGGTTTCTTCCTACCCTCTTCAGAAATTTTCTTCCCTCTAGCTTCTAGATGTGTGGTCTGAACACAAACTTCATCTAGACTGGTGGGGTTAAACATGAGAATAGTATGATTTAGGTAGCTATGTAAGCCTCCTATGTACTTTATCAAAGTGTCTTGACTCTATAAATCCACCCTTAATAAGAGAACTCTTCTCCTAAATTCTTGGGTGTATTATTGCACATTTTGTCCCTTTAACTGTCTAAAGTTCTGCTAGTTCATGATGGCTTTCTGCATATGAGATAATGAATAAATATGTTGTTTAATAGCAGCAATAAAATCTGACCATGATAGAATAATCTTACCATGTTTCTCGATTTCTTCCTTTGCCTTGGCTTCCCACCAAAAAAGTGTTGCATCTTCCATTCTCAAAGAAGCTAATTGAATTTTTGTATCATCATCTTGAAGGTTCTGTATTCTCAAATAGACCTACAATTTTCTAATCTGATTATCTAGCTTTTCTGCATTTACTTCACCATTAAACATTGGCAATTCGAACTTAACATCAAGTTTTAAAAAATGATTTTTATCAGTGCTCTTGGACTTGTGTGGTTGATGTACTGAAGAAGAAGTAGAGGATGAGGATGATGATGATGAGGGTGAAGATGGTGGCTCTTCATTGCCTCCATTTCCCTTCCTTGACTTGTCTTCATTATATTGACCTCCTGAAGATCCTTGACCCTCCTTTTAAAGTTTAGATCCTTCTCCTTCCAGTCTCTCATTTCTTTCTTGATAAAGAATTCTAGCCATCTCAGTCATGTCAAGGAATGCTTTCCTGAACACTCTTTCTTCCTCCTTAGGGTCAACTTCTTCATGAATTTATCCTTCCTCATGAGGCATGCTTAATGGAGCTTCTGCTTCTTTAGGAGGTGAACTAGGTGGTGGAGATTCTGGCAATCTCGCTCTCCTTTGCTTTGGCTCTTTTTCAGACCCTTATGCTTCCACCAATTTTCCTTATCCCCTTTTGAGCTTGAGCCTTGTAAGCATCTAAAACTTGCAAACAGTTAAACAATTCTTTGCGCTAAACAACACCAGAGAATAAAATCGAGCTCCGATACCAATCTGATATGAAATGAGTGTATTAGTATTGCTGTGCTAAGTGTCTTTTCAGTTTAAAAACATTTTCCTAATTGGTTCATTACTTTGCATAAGGATTGAGGAGTTTTTCCATCAACTGTAGATGATTTTTAGTGAATTAGAAGCATAAAAAAAGCTTAAATCACACTGAATAGCAGTGTAAAACAGATAAATAAGTCACCACATGAAATTTACACAACGGGCATGATGAAGGAGTTCATCCCTCCTGGGCTACATCTGCTGGTCCAACTCCCAATGGCTTGTCCATCTTTCATTATCCTCAAAATTTTGTTATTACATGTAGTTATGGTTCTGTAATTGCTATTTTCTCTACACCAATGGCTCCATAATGCTCCAATTAGTCAAAAATGACTCTTCATTCACTCAAAATGGGCGAAAATTGAGTCTCCTACTCTTTTTCCCAGTATCCCCTAGGAAAACTCCACTAAAAGTGGAGAACTCCACTTAACTGGAGTTAAAATTGGCTTGGCTGCCAATTTAGGCATGCCCCCAAACTATTCTGCCATTTAAATTGCACATTAAAATTTACAGTTCGGCGGTGGCCACATGCACACCCCCAAACTGTTACACAAACCGTCGGAGCGGAACTAACACATTTAGAGCATGGTTAATGGTTTAAACCTTTGGTTGGTTGTCGTGGGTTAGCGCTGACTGCGTGGAGAGTTGACGGTAACTATTGCAATGTGACCATAAGACGGGAACCATTGGCGGGTTGGGACTGCCTGTGGTTCCCAACCCCCAAACTTAAATGCTATACACCATAACATAAAATCGTCGCCTAAGGAGGTTAAGTAATTCGTGTAGCTCTGTTGGAACAGGGGCCCCTACAAACTACGAATTTTTTATAATTTTGTATATTTTTTATATTATTTAGTCTAATGCAGGGGTTTTGGGGTGTGTAAAAGCCCCAAACGCATTGTAATGGGTCCAAGGGTAGACAAAGTGTCCACAAACCATGGTTTGTAGACCACTGGAAGCATAGGCTAAGTTGATATAAATAGATGAACATTTTGAGTCTAGAGGTAAGAAATAATTAAGTCTGATTCTAAGTGTGAATTGTTAGATTTGTTGTTGGTCATTAGGGTAAGGACTCCTGCTAGCTATGTGCGCAGAGATCCTCAGTACTGTTGTGTGCGGACCCTGTTGGCTATGTGCGCAGGCTATGTAGGATTGTATTGGGTTTGTACTTCTGTGTTATTTGATCTAATGTATCTCTGTTGATTCGAACTAGTGGATCTACTACGAACACTATTGGTTATCTATTTATGCTGCAATTTGTCTATGTTATGGTATAACTGTACTCTGTTGATGATGTGTTATGATGATATGTGTTGATTACTGTTGATATGCACGTGGATGTGGAGTTATTAACTAGATCTGTGCATGACAATAGCTCAGTATATTGCGATTACACCGTTGACTATCCTGTGAATAGATCTGTCTGGTGCGAACCTAATAAGTTGCGAACGTGGATCTGCTTGACTTACCTACTCTCTCTCAGGGTGCAAAAACTTGGCTCCAGCACCCTCCCATACTACTTCGGGTGAGAATTTGGCCTATGCAAGTCGGTCACTACTGAAAGGGTGAGTAGTATAGGGGTTTGTTGGAAAACCTTAAACTCTGAACCTGGGTTAGGACCCCTCGAGCCAACAAATGGCTCTGTTGTCGGGACCGAGAGAATTTTGAGAGAGGGATCGGGTAATGCCACGGAAACATTGGAAACCTGAGAAGAAAGAGATTGAAGAGTGGTTCGAAAAACAGGTTCAGGAATTTGCAATAAAAGAGAATCGCAACACAAGGTTGATGGCAGAGAAGTGGAAGAATAAGTACATTTTCACAGGAGTCTAGGAAATTTTATTTGTGACATTTGCGACCAAGCTCTAGGAGTGGCTCGCAAGGCTCATAGATTTCCAGAAGTGTTGGAAGGACGAACGGGTCACGCAGTGGACTCCAGAGTTGATCTAGCAGTTAGAGAAGGTTGATAACACAATCACTCATACGGTATATCACTGGGTGGACAGTGTGCTAGGAGGATTTGTGATGGAATTTGCAATCAATCAATTCATGTCCTATTCGGAGGCAGAACGAAGGTTCTTCAAGGGTTTCCGGGTAATTTTTTGAAAACCTTACCATTACTGATTAAGATATTATTGTGCAAAAAAATCATTCCATGTAGTCATATGGATTGAATGGGCTCCGATCAAAGTGAAGGTACTACATGAAGTGGTAAATAATACAGAACTAATCAAGAAGGAGATAGATCTATCTACAGTCCAGTAAGGAACTCGACTACACATAGCCCTCCAAACACACCACCCTTAAATCAGCATAGGGGTAAGAATTTCTTACTAATAACTCACCCGTAACTCCTCCACCGAGAGACGAGATGGCCTCGCATATGAAGCTACCTACCTTTAAGGGTGTCGGGGATGAGGATATGGATTGATTTTGGTTTTTCATAGAGTTGGTATGGACAACGTAGAATGTGGCCAACGATGCTGTGAAAAGGGCGCAGTTGTCCCTTGCCTTTGAAGGAAGAGCCCTGGATTGTTATATGGGATACATAGCTCAGCATGTAAATGCGACCATTCAAGAGATTAAGAATGCCCTAAAACAACAGTTCAAGAAGCCCAAATCCTACTCTCAGATAGTGAATGATCTAAAAGATTTCAAGAAAGGACTCTCTGAGTCCATATGGGAAGCTGACCAACGGCTGAAAGAGGTAATTAGAGAAGGGGAATTTCTGTATGATGACAGACATCATAAGGAATGGTTCATTGCTATGTTACTACCTCACCAGTGCGTACCTATGGGTCAGCAAGCCATTGAATCACAGGAAAAATCCTTCGATATTGCTATGAAGTTGGAAGCTGCACCAAGAGATGATACCCAATTGGGAGTACAACAAATCCAAGAACAGCTGGGGGCGATGCACATGGAGATCCAGAACCCGGGAAAGGACAGAGGAAAAGAAGCTAGTCCAGACATATGGTGCATACAATGTAGATTATCTGGGCATACCAAGGATTAGTGCTCACTGCTAGCAGACTACCTACAGGCAGGGGGACCCAGTCTGTTATGCCTAGGACCAAGTGGACCTGCATTATGGTGTGACAATTTTCACGTAGCCGGCCTACATGATACTAACCATTGCCCCCGTCTAGGTGCGTATGTCCTAGAATTGAAGCAACAATGGTGTAGGTTTTTTCGGTCAGTAGGCCATGATGAGCAGAACTGTCGTACTTATGATCTGATGATAGACCGGGGAAACCTGTATAGGGTACAATCAAACCCTTCTTCACTAATATCCCCCTCAGGTATGGGTGGCTCCCCAACTAGGGGCAGGGAGGGGGGGCGAGGTGGAAGCGCAGGTAGGGGAAGAGGACAACTGATCTGCTATAACTGCGAAGAGATAGGGCACTTTGTGAGGGAATACATGAACCCTGCAAGACAATCCTGTAGATACTACAGACAGCTGGACCATGTGATTGAATATTGTCCAATTATGATAGCCAATATGCAGGAAAAGCAACATACACTTACGCATAATATACAAAGGGTTAAGGTAGAACCTCAAGACGAAGGACCAAGCATTAATGTCATAACACGCAGTGGCATGACCACCAGGGGAGCTGCGGAGAAGGCTGAGGCACCTACTCCTCAAGCCCCCGTGAACCTCAAAGTAGATGATGAGGTCAAACCATTCCTGCAGGCAAGTATGAAGCTGCTGTGTAACCAAAGGGCCATAGAAAACCTCTAATCTTTGATAGATGGCTGCGCAGAAAGGACAAACCCAACCATGGAAATCAAGGAAGTGCATAAATTGTACAAGCATAAGAAGTGCACTAGTATGGAAATGCGGTTAACTGCGCAAATTGGTGATTATGAGATGGATCAGGTTATTATGGACCTAGGCTCAGATGCGAACGTACTACTTAAGCAAACTTGGCAGCGAATGGGAGGACCCAAGTTGGAATGGTACACTATCTAGTTGTGCATGGCCAATCAGCAGAAGATCATACCGTTGGGAAGACTATCAAATATCATGGTAGATATCACAGGAGTTAAGGTCTGCGCTGACTTCGAGGTCATTCAGATTTTAGAAGATGCGGACCCCTATCCTGCGCTCTTAGGATTGGACTAGGCCATAGATATGGGAGGTATCATCAATTTGAAGAAGAGAAGCATGGTATTTGAAAATGAAGGTACATGGGTGATAGTACCATTAGACCCAGCAGAAGGAGAACGATATATAGAGCCAGTGTGTGAAGAGGAGGATGTGGATCAAATCTATAAGTTAACTACGTGGGACAAAGATTGGATCAATCCTACGGCAGATGGTGTACTTTGCTGGGAAAAGGACAACGAGTGTCTTTCTGACTCCGATGGGGAAATAGAAAACTGGCATAACCGGTTACATGATGTATCTGCACTGCGATGTCTTAGGATCATAAAGAACTTCCGATGCATCTCCTCGGAGGTAAGAGAACTGCCCTACTTTGATGGTTCTAATAGTATTAAGGAGTTTCTGCGAGCATTTGAGGCTGAGGTTCCATGAGAGTGAAGGCTATGGGCCCTTAATCTAGCTATGCACACAACACCTGCGAGGTGGTGGGATATGCATAAGGGGGCATTCCAGGATTGGGAAGAGTGTCGGGATATGATGATCTTGCGATTCGAACCTCCGACCCACTTACATGTAAAAACATTCCTTGGCCCTGGATACCCACACAAGCATCTGTTTGCTTGGATGGAATAATGGTGTGATCGGACTACAGAAGAATGGGTTTACCTGTTTATTCATGCCTTGGGACCAATTCCCACCGCATGGTACTTAGATGCAGAGCTACATTAGCACACCCACCACTGGGAAACATTAAAAGATGAATTTGTAGGGGCATTTGGGCTAACAGGGGGAACAGAGGTGCTTGATTAAGCTCTCCAAGATATAGATACCTTTGTATTTGATGAATTATGCCCCTACACAGCACTTGGGGTATCGACATGGGAAAAACAGATGCAGGATATTGCCAACTGTCGTAATATAACCTTAGAAGAATGTGATGAGGATCTGTGCAATGTCTCTATCCCTGAGTTGGAGGGAGAGCGCGCAGTTGCGAGACCTCCACTACAAACTGTGGACGTTACAAAGCCTCTAAACCTGCGAGAAGTCAACATTGGCACGGAAGAGCAGCCTAATCTGGCTAAAATTGGGGATTATTGGGATGATGACATAGTAGGAAAAGTTTCTGAACTTCTCATATAATATCAGGACTTATTCCCAACAAAGTTTTCAGAAATGAAGGGGATCACAGGGGACCTAGGGGTCACGTGCATCATGCTAAAACCAGATGCATGCCCTGTGAAGCAGTGGCCTTATCAACTGGATCCTAAGTATAAGAAAAAGGTTAAGGAAGAAATTGATAAAATGCTCGCCACAAGTATCATAGAACCGGTTGAGCAGTCAGACTGGGTAAACCCAATGGTGGTTCAGGAGAAAAATATGAAGGGAGAGATACGAATCTGCGTGGACCTGCAGAAATTGAATGACGCTTGCATGCATGATCCCTTTCCTACGTCGTTCTCGAAAGAAATCCTTGATACCGTAGGAGGAAAGGAAGCGTACTCATTCACGGATGGATTCTTCTAGTACCATCATATCATAATTGCACCTGAGGATCACAGCAAGACTACGTTTTCCACTGAATGGGGATCCTTCCAGTATACAGTTATGCCATTTGGGCTCAAGAATGCCCCTGTTATATTTTTAAGAGTAGTAGTCACAGTGTTCAAGGAGTTCATCCATAAATTTTGGAAGTATATTTTTATGACTGGATTGTCTTCGGTTTGGTTAAGAAGCATGTCTCAAACCTACACATGATGTTGGATGCCTGTAGGAAACACCAGATTTCTTTGAATATCAAGAATTGTATATTCTGCGTACCCTTCGGAATCTTGCTAGGGCATATAGTTTTCCGGCAGGGGTTGATGGTTGACCCTGCGAAAGTCACAGTTATTATAAATTTGGCAGTACCTACAACTGAAAAACAGTTGTGTTCGATCCTTAGAAATACAAGCTACTACAGAAAGTTTATTCAAGGGTACGCGTTGATCACAACGCCTATGGAAAAGCTACTTAAGAAGGATGTTTCATTTTTTTGGGATGACGAGTGTCAGAAGAGCTTCGAGCTACTCAAGGAAAATATGGTCTCTGCACCTATCCTCATTTTCCTTGATTGGGAAAAGGTGTTCCATGTTCATGTCGATGCATCAAGAATCACCCTGGGAGTGGTGCTTACGCAGCCTGGAGACGGGGACATTGATCATTCAATTGCATTTACTAGTAGGAAACTCTTTGGTGCAGAGCACAACTACTCTACCACGGAACGGGAGGGCTTGGCTATGGTCTATGCATTATAGAAGTATCGACACTATCTGTTAGGAGGACATTTAAAAATGTTTATAGATCATTCGGCTTTGAAGTACCTGGTGAATAAGCCTGTGTTGGGGGGGAAAATCTGCTGATGGCTACTACTGTTCCAGGAATACGACTTTGAGATCATTGTCAAGCCAGGGAAGTTGAATGTTGGGCCGGATCACTTGTCCTGAATTGAGACTGGCAAGGAACCAACCAACCTGGAAGAAGGATTACCTGACACACAGCTATTTTCTATTAAGGTCCTTGATGTGCACTTCACCTACATCATCCAGTTCTTGACTACAGGCACAACACCGGCCAAATATTTGGTACAACAGAAGGAGCTGGTAACCCGTGTTGCAGATTTTACCATAATTGCAGGTCATCTATATAAGATGGGAGTTGATGAAGTGCTGCGAAGGTACGTTTTGGAGAACGAACGACATGCTATCTTGGCAGAAGCCCATGACGGGGTGGCAGGAGGTCACTATGTAGGGAAAGCTACAGCGCAAAAGATCTTGAGAGTTGGATTATGGTGGCCTATCTTGCATAGCGACTCTCATGACTATTGTAAGGCCTGTGATACATGCCAGCGAACCGAAAAGCTGTCACGCAGAGATGAAATTCCCCTTCAACCGCAAATGGCCTTGCAGGCATTTGAAAAATGGGCCATCAATTTTGTAGGACCTATCAACCCACCTGCAAAGAAGATAGGTGTGCATTACATTATCACTGCCACTGATTATGTAACCAGGTGGGCAGAAGCACAAGCGGTGAAGGATTGCACTACAGATACCACTGCGCACTTCATCTTTGAGCAAATTCTAACTAGATTTGGATGTCCATAAATCCTGATGAGCGATAGAGGTACACACTTTGTCAATAACACAATACAAGCCTTGACGGAAGAATTTTGGATCCATCATGTGAAAATCACTCTGTATCATCCGCAGGAAAATAGAGCAGTTGAAGCTTTCAATAGAGTCTTGGAGCACGCATTGACTAAGGTCTGTAACACCAATCACAACGACTAGGACGTGCACATCCCATCTATTCTTTGGGCCTATTGAACCACTTATAAGAATTTGACAGGGAAAACACCATTTAGGATGGTCTATGGCAAGAAGGCCATCATGCCCATGGAATATATTGCTCCTAGCCTGCGCATCGTAGCCTTTACAAATATGGTGGAACCTGACATCATGGAAGAACGTTGAGCACAACTTGTGGCTTTGGAAGAAGACTGTTTCATTGCGAATTTCCATCAATAGGTTCAAAAGGCTTGGGATAAGGCATGGCATGATCGACATATTCAACAAAAGTCCTTTGCAAAGGTTGACTTAGTGCTACTATATGATATCCAGTTTGTGAAACACCCAAGGAAGTTCTGACAGCACTGGCTGGGGCCCTATGCAGTTAAGGAAATCATGGATGGTAGAGTTGTTCGGTTGGCCACCCTACGCGGAAAAATGCTACCCGGATATGTCAATGGTAGCCGGCTCAAACTGTATTGGATCAAATGAATAAATGGATGGAATAGATGTATAAAAGGGGCTACGCCCACTAAGGAAGGTAAGAACGTAAGGTACCCTGATATACACAAGGAGTGGCCACCAAATTCGATGCCCAGAGGGATGCGCGGTAGGCGCAGGAGAATGTTAAGAGTGCAGAAGGCGCGCTAGAAGTGCAAAGGTGCGCTAGGAGCGCAGGAGGTCCACTAGGAGCACAGCGCTGCGGTGGGCACACATGAGGTGTGAAAACTAGCCATTAGAATAGTAAAATCAGGTAAAAATCAAAAGTTACCGTTGACAGGAGCGGGCGGCTGACATTTAATGAGGCGATTTCTGGAGATTTTTATCATTTCCTTCATGGAAAGTTCCAAGTGAATTTTACCCAACCGTTGGTCGATTGCAAAGGCTATAAAAGGAGAAGGATAGATCAGACACAGGTTCCGTATCTCTTGAATAGTTTGTACTTGGCGTGTTTATCCTTGATGATTTTCTCCTATAAGAGTTTCTGTGCCTATTGCATTCCTTTCATGTCTGAGCCGCCTGCTCCCTTTGACAGTAGCCCTCCAAAATTCATCTTCCGTGCCAGGATGACGGCCACTAATCCTGCAGAAGCATCGGAACCGGTGACCTTGGTGGAATAAGAAACCGAGGAAGTTGTGGAGATTGAGTCTGAGGCCAAAGAAGTTATCTCCACACTGAGCCCAACCATGAAGAAAGGAAAGGAAAAAGCTCAAGGTTCAGGAAAACCCACGAAATGGGTTGGGGTGAAGCCCCATACTTCCCCGAGAAATGTAAAATCCCTGCGAGCAATGCCCCAGGCACGTTCTGCTCAGGAAGAGGCCTAGACTCCGCACCACTCAATTGGATACCACCCTTCGTTCGGCCATGCAGGCCCTCGACACGCATGTCGAAGAAAATTGATGGCTTGATCACCTACCTACAAATTTTGCTGACCCTGGGAGAGGTACCCATCATTGGCGAACCTTTTGGAAGACTCCATGAGATAAAATTTGATAATCACGAGTTGGCCAATTTGGAGGCCTTCCCTGAGTTGGCACCCAAGTTATACCTTGACAGAGTTCAGGAAGACAATGGGATAAATATTGTCCCCATGCCCTGGGTGTGTGGACTGTCCACGTCCGGTCTCCTCAACCTGCTAAGGATGTCACACTTCAGCCACTACAACATCACGGACCGTGTGACATGTCAGTTGCTCACCCTGGTTCATGAGGGCTACCTGTGGATTTGGGATTGAATCCCCATCAATGTTGCGCTCATTCATCGAAATACTGGTCTTCCCATGAAAGGACCACACCCCTTGGAGCACGTTAGTAAAAAGTATGAGGCTGAGACTGCTGACTACGTGTGTAAAACCTACCATGTGGAGCGAAATACTCGAGGCTTCATAATCAAATCCATCAGTGACCCTGGTATGTAGTTGGGTACCATGTTGTTGGCATGCAAGATGATGCAAAAATGCCAGGTCACCACCTTCCTTGCATATGTCATTCAGTTAGGAGGCCAATGCGGGAAGGGGGTATGCTTCAATTGGGCCCAATACTTGTTCGACAAGTTTTTGGCCAACATCCGAGAATCCCAGGAGTAGGGACGAGCCTTTGGTTATTCCTGGTTGTTGTTTCTCATTGCGTTGGTCGCCTGGGAAGCACCTGAGGAATCAGTCCACCCTGAGCTCCCCCAAGACACGTGTGAAGGGGCTCGTTATACGAACTTGTGGGACTCTAAGGATGGGCAACGCATCAAGGACAACCAAGTATTTTGGGTCCTCTTCTAGAGCAACTTGGCAGCAACCATCAATTCCCGACCGTGCTTGTCTCTAGTAGTGTATGACAAGTACAAGAGCATCGTGACATTTCAGATCACCATGCACAATGTGCAAATTAGAGCACGCAATGATAAAGCCTGGGTCTCGCTCCCATATATGGCTGCAAATGAGGATATTGATCGCAGAGTTGCTACATGGCCACCATAGTGGAAGATTGGGCTCAAAACTGGTATGATGGGCACTGCAGGCACAAGTGATACATAAATCACTTCCACCGCGACCAAAGAAACTAGTGGATTGAGAAAAGGCACTGAAAAAGAAGTGAACGTCGGCTCACAAAAGGATTTGCAGCAGAAGCAACCCACTGAAAAGGATGCAGAAGCAGAAACACAGAAGGATTCGCAGCCCGATCAAAGTACGGGGAAGGATGCGAAAGTAGCAGCGCAAAAGGATGCATAACAGGACCTCGTCACTGGAGGTCAGGAGGCGGGAGGTGCTGACTCTCCCCGTGGAATAAAGTGAACTGGTGAACTGACTAAAGGGCCACTAAAGAAGTAGCTCTCTCAACGAATGGAGCGTGATGAAACAATTACACTTACAAAAGGCAACCTCAAGAAAATCGCAGACGCAGTTACCTTGGCCTCCGAAGAAAAATGGCTAGCTCTGGAAGATCAGCAGAGAGCCGTGGTCGACACACTTCAGGCCGAGCTTCGATCCCTGCAACTGAAAATAGAAATGCTGCAAACCAGTATGGTTCAGGTACGAACGGCCTCAGAAACTAGCAGCGCCACACTTATTATAGCAGGAAGCTGCCTCTATTCCTTTCCAGGCACAACCCTCGTAATAAGTCTGCCTGACTTAGGAGCGTAGGTCCAGGCACGTGTGGAGGTACAACTGGATTTGGCCAGGTTACCACATGAAGCATTTTAGGATCTCCACACCACCTTCTTCGAATAAATCTAGCACAGGGATCACCAAGTGCACCAGCAGCTTAGTGTAGCTGAGTAGACAATTGAGGAAAAGAACATTGAAGTCTCCCAGGTAGAGGCTACCTGTACCCTTGTCACTGTGCATCAGATAAAGTTGGAACATTTAATTAGTAGACTCTGCGCAGATGTTACAAATGAAATACCAGCCATGGATACCCCCCAGGCCAAGATTGAGGGGCTGGTCGCAGCATTAAAAGCCTCCAGGACGGAGATCCAAGTAGTCAAAACATAGATGGCACAACAGATCGCAGAGTTGCAGGCCAAGTTGTAGCCAGAGACACCACTGAAGGTGCGGGCCCAATGAGCTGTGTTGGTTACTGTAGTCACAAATGTGTTTATTGGAAAGATTTATCAGCGTGCCCAATTGCTGGATACAGCCATGCAGTTATGGACCAAAGTACAACGCGACCCAATCCTACATGAAATCAATCCGGACCTGCGAAAAAAGGAGGAAGTGTTCAAGTAGATCGAAGCCACGATTCCTACTATGGTTCCTGCTCAATGGTTATCACGACTACGAACAAGCCATGCCCTTTGGGATGATATCGACGAAATCTGCCAGAAGAAGAAGACTCTCAGTGACCATCTTAAGCCATGGGCTGATGAAGCCCTCAAGCTTTCCCAGGATATTGATGTCATTGTTAAACAATTGAACCAGACTCTGGAGAGCGTCACCGCTGCAACAGAAGGACCAACTAGAAGCTAGTGGATATTGCTCAAAATGCTGCTGCTCAGAGTGAAGGAGTGCTACCCCCACTGGTTGAGGCAATCAAACTACTACAGGCACAGGTGGAGACGCCACCATCACAGTGACTCGGGACATGTCACAAGATTTTGTTGGGGGACTATTGGAACAGGGGCTCCTAAAAGCTGTGAATTTTGTATATTTTTGATATTATTTAGTCTAACGCAGGGGTTTTGGGGTGGGTCAAAGCCCCGAATGAATTGTAATGGGTCCAAGGGTAGACCAAGTGTCCACAAACCACAGTTTACGAACCACTGGAAGCGTAGGCTAAGTCGATATAAATAGATGAACATTTTGAGTCTAGAGGTAAGAAAGAATTAAGTCTAATGCTAAGTGCGAATTGTTAGATTTGTTGTTGGTCATTAGGGTAAGGACTCCTGCTGGCTGTATGCGGGGATATCCTTATTCCTGCTGTGTGTGGACCCTGTTGGCTATGTGCGCAGGCTGTGTCAGATTGTATTGGGTTTTTGGATGCTAATATATGTGGATATGGTTGAAGTACTTCTGTGTTATCTGATCTAATGTATCTCTATTTATGCGAACTAGTGGATCTACTACGAATACTGTTGGTTATATGTTTATGCTGCAATATGTCTATGTTATGGTATAACTGTACTCTGTTGATGATGCGTTATGATGATATGTGATGATTACTGTTGATACGCACGTGGATGCAGAGTTATTAACTAGATCTTTTCATGAAAATAGCTCTATATATTGCATTTACATTGTTGACTATCCTGCGAATAGATCTTTCTGGTGCAAACATGGATCTTCTTGACTTACCTACTCTCTCTCAGGGTGCGGAAACCTGGTTCCAACACCTTCCCATACTTCTTCGGGTGAGATTTTGGCTTGCATAAGCGGGTCACTACTAAAAGGGCCAGTAGTATAGGGGTTTGTTGGCAAACCTTAAACTCCGAACCTAGGTCAGGACCCCTTGAGCCAACAAGCTCAGATGGTAATATGTGCACATGCCCAGAGGGAGGTCAGGGGGTCGAGCCCTGCTGCCTCCAACAAAATTTTACATGTGGTTTTAGGGCCATGTGGAGGCCTTAGGGCTAGCCATGTGGCAGCCTTTGATTGGCTCTTCAACCCATACCATGAATAAAAAACTGACACTTGTCCTCCTATGATTGGTACTGAGAAAGGAATATTTTGAGGAATGTTCCTTTTTGTTGACTATACATTCCAGTTTTCTGACTGTGCATCCCAGTAAAACCTGGTCAAATTGTCACAATTTTACCTATTTGGAATTTCGATCAGAACGCGATATCTCCCTCATATAACATCAGTTTTTCAAACCGTTTTTTATGCCAGAATCAGGAAGACGAGATATACGTAGCCATCCTGGTTTAATATAAATCTCCTAACTTTGAAATTTGAACAAAATTTATGAACTCTTGATCATTGATGGGGCAAGCAGCCTAATAACACAGGTGGAGAGTTATCCCTTTATAAGGTGTTGGTGGTAAAAAATATACAATGCTAAACACTTGAAGAAGGTCATTTGAGCTATGGAGCTCAAATACCGAAAACAAGGAGGTCTCCTTCCCCTAAGTTCCTGCAAGCATCTCTTCCCTCTCTCAAAGGATGGTAGATCAAGATCAAGTTGTGAACCTCTCTTTCTTGGACTGAGATGTTGGTTGGAGAACATATGACTCCTTCCAATCTCTCTCCTGCTGGACTATGCAAGCTGGTCTTCTATGAAGAAATTTGGCCAGCATAACAATGTGTCTCTTATTCTTCTTCCAAAGGCTGGCTTACGTAGACATTTTTTGAATTCCTTCCTCTTCTCTTGGCCCAATATGGATAGTGACTCAAGGGTGGAGGAGGGATTCCTTTGTGAGCTGCATTTACTCCTTAAGGTGGCTCAAATCTGGCTATCCTTGAAAGTACTGGGCAAAGAATCATCTTAACCAAGCATGCCATGTGGTCCCGGATGGTTACATTTTTCCATCTTCAGGACCACGCGACTATCGAAGGAATAACCACGTTGTGTGCAAAATTCCTTTGATGCAGATACACTATCATTTAATTACCTTCTAAACCTTAAGAAAAAAATAAATTTTAGTCTGCTAAAATGTATTTCTTCTCTGAAATATTCATCTATACCTTATTCTTAACATTTTGAGTGTCTTTTTCCTGTACGATTTTCTGGTTTTAACAAATGTTATGCAATTTTAAAAAAGAAATACACACCTTTTTCTTCTATTTTAGGAGGTCGATATTGAAATTGATGTATGTCTGTGATTTTGGATCTTCAAGATATGAAATTCAGTCCTATATTAGCCCTCTGAGTATTCTTTCCAATGCCACAAGTCAAACCTTATTTGGATTCTTCAAGGCAAATTTATCCCTGATCTCCCACAATGAACTAATTATGGACTAGTTAGGTAGAGCAAACTTGTATGGTGTGCCATGTGTCACTGTTTCAACATTTGGCTCTAAAATCGATACACAAGAAACTAAAATCCGTGCAATTTTGGCCATTTTTTATAGAATTCAAATCTGACGCCTGAAAGGAATGGTTATTTTCCCTTGGCCACCTGTTTGAGATGAAATTTTGGAGCATGAAAAAACCCTAACTTCCAGAGATCATATCTCTAAAAATATTGCAACCAAGGTCTAAAATTTTTACACAAAGTTCATCAAGATTTCAGCTCCACGTGGTAAAAATTTCAACTTCTGACGCTTCGTATAAAAAAATTTATAGCACAAATTCCAAGATGACCTGTTTGTAGTAGTGAAACCCTAGAATACAAATCTCTTATTCCAAATTTTATGAAACCAACTCACAAAATAGAAGAAAATATAGATCAATGACTTAGAAATCAAACTCTTTGAGGAGGAAACCTCCTTTACATTACATAAATTAACAATTATTGGTGATACAAATGAAAAAACCTACCTTCTATATATAGGAGTCTAAGGGGTCAAAATATAAAAATATGGGGACCACATGGGCACAATAATAAAAATAATGGGACTACACCTATGGGGAACAATAATAACAATATGGGGACTACATGGGCATGACAATAAAAATAATGGGGCTATACTAATAACAATAAGGGGCTACACTAGTATTATAGGGACCTAACAAATAGACTGCGCAAAAAACTCTCTCAGTGGACCTTTCGATTCCTCAATTTGGTTGGAAGAACTATATTAGTAAAATGTGTCTTGCAAGCCATGCCTCTATATTTTCTTAGCCTTGTCTACCCCCAAATCGGTCGCAAATTCCATCTGAAGTATTCAACAAATCTTCCTATGGAGAGGTTCAGACACAAATAAGAAATGGGCCCTTGTGGTGTGGGACCAGTTATGTAACCCAAATATCGTGGGCGCGTTCAACGTCAAAGATCCAGATATTCTGAGAAAATCCCTGGGGGAAAAAACATGGTGGAGATGGCTGGACAACCCGCACACACCTTGGGTCCAACTTTGGAGGGTGAAATATGTGCCTAACAACTCCAACAGGGACCTTATCAGGCTCACAGGAAACATTAATGGATCAACAATATGGAACCAGGCGTGGAAAAATAAAAACATCATTTAGGAAAACAACTTCTTGGAAAGCAGAAATAGGGAAAACTCCCTCTTTTGGGAAGATGCTTGGCAATAGCTACTGGTCCTTGGCAGCTATCAACATGCAACCCTCAAAATAACCATGCATGAAAAGGGGAAAATTCAAGTTTCCCACTATTGGAAGCCCAACACGTCGAAATCTCACTAGAGATAATGGTTGGACATTCAGAAGTGGTCACCCTTACCAAAAACTATTGACTGGGGTTCTTTTGACCAAATCCTCTAAGAGCGAAAAATACAATTTGATTAGGGGGAACATAAAATGAGGTGGGGAAAAAACTTGGCTGGGTTCTTTAGTCTCAAGGAGGCTAATGGCTACATAGCAAGACATGATCAGCTACAATAGAAACAAAGATGGAAAACTCTCTAGGGGAGACAACTATGGCCCAAAATTACCCTTTTTCTTTGGCTCATCATGAAAGATAAATTATCACATGGGACAATATTTGGAGAAGGGGCTTCATTGGTCCCTCTATATTTCCTCTATGTGAATCACAAGAAGATACCACTAACCATATTCTAAACACTTGTTACTATACCAAAAATATATGGGACTAGGAGACTAAGATTTTCAGAACTAGCAATAGAGACAAAGCCTCAATCTAGACCACTCCCGATAAATGGCTATCTAGCATATCCCCCCACCCTATAGTCGAACGGGCTTGGAATCTCATTCTGGGCACCATTTGTTGAGTTATCTAGAAAGAACACAATGAATTTTTTTTTAAGAATGATAAGATGCCTAGGGAAAACCTTCCTAACATCATCAGGAATATCATCCATGAAATCGTAGCCGTATCCAAGCTTCCCATCTTCCAAGGCACCCCTCGCCCCGTAAACCAACGTATTTTACTTCTTCTAGACATGTATCTCCCATTACAGGCTACCCCCAATGTTGATAATTCTTCCCTCGAAACCCCCTATCACTAGTCACCCCGGGATAATAATGTGATAAAAATGAATAATGATGGTGCAGCTAAATGCAACCCCGAAGCAGCGAGATTCAAGGGTGTTTTCAGAAACGCTGCAGGAGAAATCCTATGGATCTACTTTGGGAGCCTAGGAACTTCCACCAAAAATGTGGCAAAGCTCCATGCAATAGAACACAATTTTTCCATATTCAAATAGGAGCGCTTCATCCCCCTGATCATCGAAGGAGACTTGATGCTGCCAACTATGGTTGTCCGCAAACTCCAGCAAGGCGTCGCAGTAAGCAGAGTAACAAACAACTGGCACTTAACCAAAAATATTCACGACATCCATCAACACATCAAAGAACTTAGTGGGATCCACTTTTAGGTGGTCAGAAGGAAAGAGAATGGTGTGGCAGATAGGCTAGCCAACGAGGGTACAAGTGGAAATGAAAGGTTATAGTCCCTTTCATGGAGGGATCTGGGGGGCGGTCCCCTCAACCGAGAGTGCGAGGCTATAAACGCCAAGGACAATTAAGGAAACAATCATCATTACTCTACCATAGGACAACATATCTTACAGGCTCGACCGGTACATTCTCCCTAACTCGATATCATGAACTTCACCCCTGACATCAATTCCAACTATTCTCCCATGGGACTTAAAATCCTAATCATTCCTCTGGCCTTCAACCACCACCCCTCTAGCCCGTTTACCAGTCATATCCCCTACACTGCTACAGAGGAAAATTACATGGCTCTCTCCAACATTAATGGCATTATTATCACCACCTTTCTCCTTAACCTCCCTATATCTCAGCTCACCTATGAATACCCCAGGCCCGACGCTCCTAACCATTAATACCACTACTTTTGAGCCCCCTTGACTAATTCCTTCCAAAAATTTTCTTTCACCCTGCCTACAACACCCCCATCACCTTTCCCAAAAGCATGGCCACTTGGGAAATTCATGCAATGGGGACCATTTATTCTTAAGGAGGGAGAAATGATCTAAATGGAAAGTGGCATCTACCAATGGTATTCATTCACCCATGGTATTTATCGACCCATGGTATTCATCCACTCATGGAATCTACCCATGGTATTCATCCACCCATGGAATCAATCCATAGTATTGTAAGTGGCATCCACCCATGGTATTGTAAGTGGCATATACCCATGGTATATACCCACCCATGGAATTTACCTGTTGTTGGGTGTCATTTTTGTACTTATTTCCTATGTTTGCTTCCCTCATTTCGACCTTTTTGAACCTCCAACCTTGGGACTATCTTTGCCTTTTTCCTTTTTCCTTATTGTAAAGTAGTGTAACTTTACTGTGTTTATTATCTTGATGTTCTCATTAATTATTATGATGTATTGTTTCCTTTCTGTGGCTAACTAGGGTGAATATTGGAGGAAGTTCTTTGGTCCTTTTTCTATTCTTTTAGATACCACTTTGAGCACAAGAGACCCAGAACATACAGGTGCATAGAACCAGTTGGGAGCATGATGTTACAGTGTGCTATTACATGGCGTTGCAACCTCATGAAGAACCAACACCTCCGCTGTCATGACCTCTGCTGTTACACTACAATGTTGTTACACCGCGACGTTGTTAGAGACCCGTTGTTACAGAATGTTGTTACAGTCACTGTGTTGATTGCATATTGTCAACTTCCAGATGTTGATCTGTCTTCAAAAGCTATTATTCTATAGTTGTCGCATTCCAATGAAATTTGTAGGAGTCCTTATGTATCGTCATTTAGGATAAAAAATTTAGGTAGTTTTGATTGAAATCAATATTTTCCCAGTCAAGACTCTATTGAGGGAATTGGTTGTAACTATAATTACTTTATTTTGATTGACAAGAGAATCGTAAGATTCTCATGACTGATATGTTCCTCATTTTCTAGACATGTAACTTTTATAAGCACTCGGACCCCTAAGCTTCCAATGGTTCGCAAACCGTGGTTTTCGGACTCTTGGTCTACCCATGACCCATTACAGTGCAATTGGGGCTTTGATCCACCCCAAAACCCCCACGCTTAGACTAATTAAGACCAAAATATACAAAATTATACAAAATTCACAGATTTTTGTGGACCCTGTTCCAACAGTCCCCCAACATAATCTTATGACTCGTCCCGAGTCATTGTGATGGTGGGGTGTTCACCTGCTACCCCGTCATGAGCCTTTGTCAAGATAGCGTGCCTTTCATGCTCCAACACGTATCTTCGCAACACTTCATCAACTCCCATCTTATATAAATGACTTGCGATGATGGTAAAATCTACTGCCCGAGTTACTAACTCTTTCTTCTATTGTACTGAGTACTCTGTAGGTGCCATCCTGGTAGTCAGGAATTGAATGATATCAGCAAAGTGTCCATCTACTACCCTAATAGCAAACAGTTGTGCATCAGGCAATCCATCCTCCAGGTTGGTTGGTTCCTCGCCACTCTCAATTTGGGACAAGTGAACCAACCTAGCATTCAAATTTTCCGGCTTGACGATGATCTCAAATTCATACTCCTGGAACAGCAGTAACCATCGGCAGATTCCCCCCCCCCAACACAGGCTTATTGACTAGGTACTTCAAATCCGAACGATCTATGAACATTTTAAAGTGTCCTACTAACAAGTAATGTCAATATTTATGTAATGCATAGACCATGGCCAATCCCTCCCATTCCGTGGTAGAGTAGTTGCGCTCTGCACCATAGATTTTCCTACTTGCAAACGCAGCCGGATGATCAAGGTCTCCATTTCCGGGCTGCGTAAGGACTGCTCCCAGGGCAATTCCTGATGCATCAACGTGAACATGGAACACCTTTGACCAGTTAGGAAAAATGAGGATAGGTGCAAAAACCATCTTTTCTTTGAGCAGCTCGAAGCTCTTCTGACATTCGTCAACCCAAAAAAATGAAACATCCTTCTTAAGTAGCTTTTCCATAGGCGCGGTGATCAACGCGTACCCCTGAATGAACTTTCTATAGTAGTCTATGTGTCTGAGGATCGAACGCAACTATTTCTCAATAGTAGGCACTGCCAGATTTATGATCATTGCAACTTTTTCAGGGTCAACCATCAACCCCTGTCGGCACACTATATGTATAAGAAAGATTCCAAAAGGGATGCAGAAGATGCACTTCTTGAAATTCAAAGAAATATGGTGCTTCCAATAGGCATCCAACATCATGCACAGGTTGGAGACGTGATTCTTAACCAAACCGAAAATAGTCCAATCATCAAAATACACCTCCAAAAACTTGTGGATGAATTCTTTGAACACTGCAACTACTACCCGTGAAAATATGGCAGGTGCATTCTTGAGCCCGAACGGCATGACAGTATACTGAAAATATCCCCACTCGGTAGCGATCATGGTCTTGCTTCAATCGTCAGGTGCGATTATGATTTTATGGTACCTTGAGAACCCATCTGTGAATAAGTACACTTCCTATACTCCCACGCTATCAAGGTTTTCTGTTGAGATTCAACAAGATGATGAGCTTAGTGAAAAGAGTCGCCTTCACTAAGTGGGCCTGTAGGCTATTTTTGGCGCAAAGTTTATTTTTAGACATGTCGATCATATTCTATGAGTTGTAGGATGCTATTTTTGGATGGTTGGTCAAGTTGGAAAAATATATGGACTTATACTTTTAGACATATTGGGCGGAGTCTATTTTCAGATTGCTAGTCTAAAAATAGATATGTCGAATATTATTAGCTCTTAATAATACTTGGACTCTAAATATTATCTTATTCTCTTGAAGCACTTCAGTTAAGTGCACAAATGTGGCACAGCAGCTGACAGAAGGAATTACGCTATTGCTGAGGGTTTACTGGAGCTATTGCATGGAGGACTTTAGTTAGAACTCATGTGACAGAGTTTGGTGGAGTTGGAGAAGTATTTGGTGGAGTTGTATTTAGTTTAACTCAGTTAGACTCAGTTGAGCTAGTTGTATCTAGTCTAACTGATTGATACACTAGCGAGAGTGGTGTGAATTAATTAGTTAATTAATTCACTAAATAATAACTCATTAATCAACTGAATAATACATCAGTTAACTACAGTGCATGGTAGTTTCTGTGGAGACCAGTGGAGAGATAGGTGAAAGAGCAAGTGTGACTATCAGTTGTGACTATAGTGATGCATTGATTGCATCCAACACTCAGTGGAGATGCCAATGAGGATTGCGTGAGCAAGGCCAGAGTAATTCGAGTTCATTCAGAGCCATTCTTCAGCAGGGATTGTGCAGTAGAGGCAGGGTAGCAGGTGGCAAAGATCGGTGCATGGATTTGCAATATTGGGCTTGATTAGTGTGTAGCGATTGTATTGTGCTGAGAGCTTGATATGATCAGCTTTGTATGAGGATTGTTACATGGTCTCTATGACATATATTATATACATATATTTGGGGTTTTCAGCTTCAGGCTTTCCTGTTAAACAACTGTGTTAATGTGTGTGAACTTTTATTGTTTCATGTGTGCATTGCAATCTTGATTTAATTTCCGCAAATGATCAATGGTGGAATAGATTCTGTATTTTGCATGAAGTTAAAATAGTGTGATATCAAGAGAATATTGGGCATATAACACATAAGTTATATAATTTCTACATGGTACCAGAGGAGTTGATCATTGGAGCAGATTGAAATTATTGAAACGGTTGAGTTTTGTGCTGGTGGAATTTGAATTTGTTGTAGTGTTTTCTTGGTGTCGAAGTTTAGCATTCATTGAAATGTCTTTCAACGGATTGCGATTGGAGTATGCCCTTGATGGGAGCTCGAATTACATAGCATGGAAGGACAGGATGGAGGCGGTGATGGATGATAATGGGTTGAAGGAGTTCATAGATGATGATATTCCGAAGCTTGGTTCTAGCGATGCAGTTGCACTTGACGCATGGCAAATGAAGGTAGCAAAGTGTCGAAGAATTTTGTTGGAAGGTGTGAAGAACCACATTGTGTCCAGCCTTCACGGTAAATCCACTCCATTCTTAATGTATAAGGCTTTGATAGACTTGTTCCAAAGCAGAAGCAACCAGAGGAACTTTGCGCTTAAAGACAAGCTCAAAAAAATAAAAATGGAGAAAGGCAACAGTATACCAAAATACCTCACGAAGTTTGTCCACTACAAGGATGAGCTGGAAAGTGTGGGGGTTACTATTGATGAAGAAGACTTGGTGATATTGGCTCTCCTTGGACTACCGAAGAGTTGGCATAGCTACGAAGACTCTATCAATGGACGAGAGAAACTGCCAGGATGGGAGTGACTTTGGTCAGATCTTGTGTAGGAGGAGATAAGGCGGGGTACCAGGGATGGATCTTCATCAAAGAATGAAGATGAAGAAAATTGCGCTTTGGCTCCCAAAGCTCGAAAAGGAAAAGGTAATAAATCTTCCAAATCCGAAGCTAAAGGCAAGAAGTAGGATTTGTCCAAGGTGAAGTGTTTTCACTGTCACCAGCACAGGAATTTCGCCACTAATTGCCCACAGAAGAAGAAGAATAAGCAGGCTACTAGATCTGCAGCTGGAGAGGCCTTATACTCGTAGTTTGAGCTGGATTTTTCTTTGATTACATACTTGGTTTCAAGTGTTGTGGGATCGGTGTGGTTTGACAGTGGTGCATCTTTCCATATGACCGGAGACAAAGATATATTTAGTGATCTGGATGAAAAGGATCTTGGAGTGCACATCGAGATGGGCGATGATGGTAAATATAGTGTAACTGGTATCAAGACCATTTCCTTTGAGAGGGAGTCTGGTAAACCTTTCATCTTGAAGGATTTCATGCATGTTCCAGGATTGAAGAGGAATCTGATCTCTGTGGAGATGTTGGAAGACAAGGGTTATGATGTTGTTTTTAGTGAGGGAAAAGCTTTCATGCACCACAAAACAACAGGTCAAACCAAAAGGATAAGGATTCGAGAAAAGAATCTTTATCAATTGCAGGTAGATGGCTGCGCAGAAATGGGAGGCAAAGCAGAAGGAGTGGTGAGTTGGGATGAGGGCAAATTGTGGCACAGGAGATTGGGCCATCTTCACCATGGCGCTTTGAACATTTTGCAGCAGATTTCTACCGGGCTTCCCAAGGGTACACTTGCGCAGCCAGATCAGTGCAAGGGATGTACTTTGGGAAAATTTGTGAAGACCTCTTTTCATGAGAAGGATAGTCGTGCCTCGATGATCCTTGAGAGAATTCACACAGACGTGTGTGGACCTTTCTCAGTTGCTTCAATAGCAAAGCACATGTATTATGTGATATTTGTTGATGACTTTTCTCGTAAGTGCTGGATCTTCTTCATGCAAAAGAAGAGCGAGACATACTCAAAGTTCTATGAGCTCAAGGCACTGGTTGAGAAAGAGTCGGGGAAGTAGGTGAAAGCTCTAAGGAGCGATAATGGTGGTGAATACATCTCTGGTGAATTCAAAGACTTATGCAGCAAAGAAGGAATTTGAAGAGAACTCATCGCGCCTCATAACCCACAACAGAATGGGGTCGTGGAGAGAAAGAACAGAACGATCGTGCATGCTCCATGGGTGATGTTGCATGATCAGGGCCTTCCCATACACTTTTGGGCTGAGGCATGCAACACTGCGGTTTATGTGCAAAACCATTGTCCTTATAGAGTACTTGGCATGAGTACACCCGAAGAGGCGTTTTCTGGTAAGAAGCCTGATATTTCTCATTTGAAGATTTTTGGCTCACCTGTTTACATTCATGTGACGAAGGATGCCAGGAAGAAGCTAGAGCCAACTGCAGAGGTTGGGATATTTGTGGGGTACACAGAAACACCCCACAATTATCATGTGTATTTTCCAAACAGTCGGATGACTTTCATGCGATGGGATATCAAATTTCATGAGGAGAAAGCCATCAAGTTGTCGCTTGAGAGGGAGCTACACTTGCATGCAGAAGAGCAGTTATTTGTTCCTAAATATGAGCCTCAATATGTGGATGAGCCACAAGATGAGGTTCATGGAGTGGAAGAAACCACTCATGCAGCGCCAAACATCAGAGGGTGGAAGCGCACTACAGAAGTTGAGTGACTGAATCTTGATGCAGCGCAGAATGTAGGAGCTCCTACATCACAGCGCAGACAGAGATAGTCACCTGACCGATTTACTGGATACATGGCTCTGATGAGCAAGTGTATCATGAAGGATCCATCCTCTTTCGAGGAAGTTGTGAAGGATCCCGCATGGGTAGATGCCATGGTGGAAGAGTATGATTCGATTGTTAGAAACAGTGCATGGGAGATTGTCCCAAGGCCGGAAGGGAAATCAGTGGTAGGTTTGAGATGGATCTACAAAGTGAAGCAAGCTGCTGACGGGAGCGTTGAGAAGTATAAGGCAAGATTTGTTGCCCGGGGCTTCTCACAAATTGTGGGGATCGACTATGAAGAAACCTTTGCACCTGTCGCAAGATATTCTTCCATACAGACCATCCTTGCTCTCTCAGCGCAAATGGTTTGGCACATTCATCAGATGGATGTGAAGACTATGTTCCTCAACGAAATAATTGAGGAGGAGGTGTACATTGAGCAGCCTGAAGGATTCGAAATCTTTTTCAGCGAGTCGCATGTGTGCAGGCTCAAAAGAGCGTTGTATGGGCTGAAACAAACACCTCGTGCTTGGTACACATGGATAGACAGTTATTTCACCAGACTTGGTTTCGCCAAGAGTGAGGCAAATCTAAACCTATACCAAACTGTGGTGGAGGGTAAGCTTTTGATCATTATGCTTTATGTAGATGATTTAATACTAACACGTGATGAACTGTTGATACACTCATGCAACGCAGATCTTGCAAAGGAGTTTGAGATGAAGGACTTTGGCCTCCTTCATTATTTGCTAGGACTGGAAATTTGGCAGTGGAAAGGTGAACTATTTGTGTCTCAAGGCAAGTATGCTCGGGAGATATTGGAGAAGTTTCACATGCAAGGTTGCAAGCCTATCGACACTCCTCTTCCTGGTGGTTGGAGGAAAGAGGATGCTACATCGACAGAGGTAGTGGATGCTACTGTTTATCTATAGTTGGTTGGTTCACTCATGTATTTAGTCAATACACGACCGGACATATGCTATGCTGTGAAACAGCTTTCACAAGCGATGATGAAGCCTACCAAGCTCTTTTGGAAGGCAGGAAAGCATGTCCTGAGGTATCTCAGGGGTACATCTGGGTATGGATTGTGGTATAAACAGTCGGATGAGTTGAAGCTGCATGGCTTCACGGATGCAGATTGGGCAGGAAGCCCAATGGACAGAAAGAGCACATCTGGAGGGATTTTCAGTATCGGATCGATAGCAGTTTCTTGGTACAGAAGGAAACAAAGATCTGTGGCACTCAGTTCGGCGGAGGCCAAGTACATGGTAGCAAGTTTGGCTGCATGCAAGCCTATATGGATGAGGAAGATCCTGGGCGGTTTGTTCGGTTCTCACTTAGATCCTACTGTGATATATTGTGATAATTAGAGTTGTCTTAAACTCTCGGTTAATCTATTATTTCATGATATATCTAAACATATATTTGACATATGGTACCATCATATCAGAGATTGTGTGCAGCGGAAGATCATGTTGCTTTCTCACATTCCTATGGAGGATTAGGATGCAGATATTCTGACGAAGGCGCTCACCAGGAGCAAATTTGAATACCATAGAGACAGGATCAGGGTGGCAGATAATCCCTATCTTGTTGATAGGGAGTGTTGAGGTTCAACAAGATGATGAGCTTAGTGAAAAGAGTCGCCTTCACTAAGTGGGCCCGCAGGCTATTTTTGGTGCAAAGTATATTTTTAGACTATGTCTATTTTTAGACATATTGGGCAGAGTCTATTTTTAGATTTCCAGTCTAAAAATAGATATGTTGAATATTATTAGCTCTTAATAATATTTGGACTCTAAACATTATCTTATTCTCTCGGAGCACTTCAGTTAAGTGCACAGATTTGGCACAACAACTGACAGAAGGAATTACGCTATTCTTGAGGGTTTACTGGAGCTATTGCATGGAGGACTTCAGTTAGAACTCATGTGACAGAGTTTTTGTGGAGTTGGAGAACTAGTTGGTGGATTTGTATTTAGTTTAACTCAGTTAGACTCAGTTGAGCTAGTTGTATCTAGTCTAACTGATTGATACACTAGTGAGAGTGGTGTGAATTAATTAGTTAATTAATTCAATAAATAATAACTCATTAATCAAATGAATAATACATCAGTTAAATACAGTGCATGGCAGTTTTAGTGGATACCAGTGGAGAGATAGGTGAAAGAGAAAGTGTGACTATCAGTTGTGACTATAGTGATGCATTGATTGCATCCAACACTCAGTGGAGATGCCAATGAGGATTACGTGAGAAAGGCTGGAGTAATTTGAGTTCATTTAGAGCCATTCTTTAGTAGGGATTGTGCAGTAGAGGCAGGCTAGCAGGTGGAAAAGATTGGTGCATGGATTTGCAAGATCAAGCTTGATTAGTGTGTAGCAATTGTATTGTACTGAGAGCTTGATATGATCAGCTTTGTATGAGGATTGTTACATGATCTCTATGACATATATTATATACAGATATTTGGGGTTTTCAGCTTCAGGCTTTCCCGTTAAACAACTGTGTTAATGTGTGTGAATTTTTATTGTTTCATGTGTGCATTGGAATCTTGATTTAATTTCTGCAAATGATCAATGGTGGAATAGATTATATATTTTGCATGAAGTTAAAATAGTGGTAGATTAGGAGAATCTTGGACATATAACACATAAGTTATATAATTCTACAATTTCATCTCATAACAGCGTATGAAAGGGATCGTGCACACATGCATCGTTCAATTTGCGTAAGTCCACACATATTCGTATCTCTCCCTTCTTCTTTTTCTCCTGAACTACCATCGGACTTACCCAGTCTGACTGTTCGACAAGTTTAATAATACCTACAGTGATCATTTTGTCGAGTTCTTCCTTGACCTTTTGTTTATACTTGGGGTTCAATTGATAAGGTTGCCGCTTCACAGGGACGCGCATCTAGTTTCAGAGTGATGTGCATAACTCCTAGGTCCTCTGTGATCCCTTTAAGCTCCGAAAACTTTGTTGGGAATAAGTCCTAATATTCTATGAGTAGTTCTGCAACTTTGCCTACTGTATCCTCATCCCAGTAGTCCCCAATCTTAGCCAACTTAGGGTGCTCTTCCATTCCAATATTGACTTCGCACAGCTTGAGAGGCTTGGTAACATCAATATTTTGCAACGGAGGCCCAGTAACTGCACGCTCCCCCTTTGATTCCGGGATTGAGACATTCCACGGATCATCCTCAAATTCTTTCATTGCTAAACTGTGGAAGTTGACAATGTCCTGCATCTGCGTTTCCCATGTTGGAACCCCAGGTGTGGCAAAAGGTTGTGAGTCATCAAACACTACGTTATCTATGTCCTGCAAAGCTGCGTCAAGCGCCTCTGTTCCACCTACTAACCCAAACGTCCCCATAAACTCATCCTTCAAGGTTTCCCAGTTGCAGGTGCGTTGATGGAGCTCCGCATCTAAATACCATCCAGTGGGAATTGGCTCTAAGGCATGGATAAATAGATGAACCCACTCTTCTGTAGTCTGATCACCCCATTTTTCCATCGAAGTGAACAAATGTTCGCGCGGATCCCTTGGGCCAAGGAAGGTCTTTACGCGCAAGTGAACTAGAGGTTCAAATTGCAGGATCATCATATCTTGGCATTATTCCCAGTCCTGGAACGCCCCCTTATGCGTGTCCCACCACCTCGCAGGTGTTGCACGCATAGCTAGATTAAGGGCCCATAACCATCGTTCTCTTGGAACTTCTGCTTCAAATGCATGTAAAAACTCCTTAATACTACCAAAACGATCAAATTAGGGTAGTTCTCTTACCTCTGAGGAGATGCATCGGAATTTCTTTGTGATTCGAAGACAATGCAGTGTAGATACGTCAAGCAACCGATTCTGCTAGTTTTTTATCTCTACGTCGGAGTCAGAGAGACATTCGCTATCCTTTTCCCATCAAAGTAAACCATCAGTTATGGGATTGATCCAATCTTCCTCCCGCGTAGTTAACTTATAGATGTGATCTACATCCTCCTCGTCGCGTACGGCTCCATATATCGTTCTCCTTCCGCAGGATCTAATGGTACTATCACCCATGTACCTGCATTTTCAAATACCATTCTTATATTCTTTAGATTGATGATGCCTCCCATATCTATGGCCCAATCCAATCCTAAGAGCGCAGGGTAGGGGTCCCCATCCTCTACAATCTAAATTACCTCAAAATCGGCGCGGACTTTAACTCCTGTGATATCTACCACAATTTTTGACAGTCTCCCCAATGGTATGATATTTTGTTGATTGGCCATATGCAGCTGGATAGTGGACCATTCCAACTTGGGCTCCCCCATTCATTGCCAAGTCTGCTTGGGTAATATGTTTGCATCTGATCCCATGTCCAAAATAACCTGATCCATTTCATAATCACCTATTTAGGTTGTCAGCCTCATTTCCCTACCAATGCGTTTCTTATGCTTGTATAGCGTATGCACATCCTTAACTTCCGGAGCTGGATTAGGCTGAGCTGCGCAGCTGTCTATTAATGCTTTAATATTTTTGATGGTCCTTTAGTTGTGCAGCAACTTCATACATGCTTGAAAAAATGGTTTGATCTCATCATCTCCTTTGAGGTCTGTGGGCCCTTAGAAGAAGATGACTCGGCCTTCGCGAAGTATTTGCGAGCTGCGACAAAGGTTTCATTCTCCTTCTGTAGGTCCAAGCCTTCTTGTTTGATAGCTGCCTTCCGGATAAGAGTTTCAGCCACAACTTTCTCCTCAGCTCCCCCAGCGGCCATTCCACTGTGTGTTATGAGATTAACGCTTGGATCTTCATCTTGTGGTTCAACCTTAACTCTCTTCACATTCTGCATGGGTGTCTTCTATTTTTCCTACATTTTTACGATCAGAATTGGACAGTCTTCAATCACATGATCCAGCTGTTTGCAATACCTGTAGGATTATCTTGCGGCATTTGAATAGTCCCTCGTAAAGTGCCCTACTTCCCCGCAGTTATAGCAGATCATCTATCCTCTTCCTCTACCTGCACTTCCACCTCGGCTCCCTCCCTTTCCCTTAGCTGGGGAGCCACCTATAACAGAGGGCGATCTTGGTGAAGAAGGGTCTGATTGTACCCTATACAAGTTTCCCCGGTCTATCATTAGATCATAAGTTCGGTAGTTTTGCTCATCATGCCCTATTGACCGACAAAACCTGCACCATTGTTGCTTCAATTCTAGGACATATGCACCTAGACGGGGGCAATGGTTAGTATCATGTAGGCCAGCTATGCAAAAATCATCACACCACAATGCAGGTCCACTTGGCCCTGGGCGCAATGGACTATGTCCCCCTGCCTGTAGGTATGCCCAGATACCCTACATCATATGCACCATACATCTGGGCTAGCTTCCTTTCCTCGGTCCTTTCGTAGGCTCTGGACCTCCATGTGCATCGCCTCCAGTTGCCCTTGAATCTGTTGTACTCCCAACTGGGTATCATCTCTAGGTGCAACTTCTAACTTCATAGCAACCTCCAAAGCTTTTCCCTACAATTTGAACACTTGATGACCCATAGGTATGCATAGGTTAGGCAACAACATAGTGATAAACCATTATGTTTGTTTTCTATTATCATACTAGAATCCTCCTTCTCTGATCACTTTCTTCAGCTATTGATCGGCCTCCCACATAGACTTAGAAGGCCCTTGCTTGAAATATTTTAGGTCATTCACTATCTGTGAAAAGTATTTAGGTTTTCGGAACTGCTGTTTTAGGGCATCCTTAATCTCTTGAACAGTTGTGTTCTCATGTTGAGCTATGTATCCCATATACCAGTCCAAGGCTCTGCCTTCGAAGGTGAGGGATAGCTGCTTCCTTTTCACATCATCATTAGCCACATTTTGCGCAGTCCATACTGAATCTGCAACAAACCAAAACTGGTCCATATCCCCATCTCCCACACTGTTAAAGGTAGGTAGCTTCATGTGCGAAGCCATATCGTCTTTTGGCGGGGGTGGAGTTACGGACGAGTTCTTACCCCTATGTTGGCTCGAAGGTGGTGCAACCACTTCTCTTAATGGACTATAGATAGATCTACCTTCTTCTTGATTGGTTCGGTAGTATTTACCACTTCACGTTATACTTTTGTCCAGATAAGAGGTCATTCACTCGGTGTGGCTACACATAATACTCTTTTCGCACATTAATATCTTAATCAGCAATGGTAAGGTTTTCAGAAATTTACTCTGGAAGCCCTTGAAGAACCTCTGCTTTGCCTCAGAATAGGACACGAATTGATCGATCACAAATTCCGTCACAAATCGTCCTAGCACACTGTCCACCCAGTGATCTACCGTACAAGTGATGGTGTTATCAGTCTTCTCCAATTTCTAGATCAACTCTAGAGTCCACTGTGTGACCCATTCGTCCTTCCAACACTTCTGGAAATCCACGAACCTTGAAAGCCACTCCTGAAGCTCGGTCGCAAATGTCACAAATAAAATTTCGTAGACCTCTGTGAAAATGTACTTATTCTTCCACTTCTCTGTCGTCAATCTTGTGATGTGATTCTCTTTTATCACAAATTCCTGAACCTATTTTTCAAACCACTCTTCAATCTCCTTCGACTTCTCAGGATTCCAATATTCTCTTGGCATTACCCGGTCCCTCTCTCAAAATTCTCCCGATCCCAGCAACGAAACCATTTGTTGGCTCGAGGGGTCTTGACCCAGGTTCAGAGGTTAAGGTTTGCCAACAAACCCCTATACTACTGGCCCTTTCGGCAGTGACCTACTTGCGCAAGCCAAAGTCTCACTTGAAGCAGTATGGGAGGGTGTTGGAACCAGGTTTCTGCACCCTGAGAGAGAGTAGGTAAATCAGTAGAACCAAGTTCATAACCTATCAGATCTACGCAAGATAGATCTATTCGCAGGTGTGTTAACAATATAACCCGCAATTCAACATAACAGAACTATTCAAATCTAATCGCATCCAAGTGTTTATTCAGTAATTCCCAACTTGTACTATCATAAACACATTAATAAAAGATCACAGATATACTTCATATCATAACAGAGACAGATACACAACAATAACAATTGATCAACAGTAATTGTAACAGATCCAATAGTTCGCATCAACAGTAATACATCAACTCAGATAATGCAGAGATACTCTAACCAAATCCGCATATATTATCATCCAAAATCCAAAACAATCCAACACAGCCTACGCACACAGCAGGACTGAGGATCTTCATGCACACAGCCAGTAGGAGTCCTTACCCTAACAACCCAAACAGATCTAACAATTCGCAACTAATGATCAACCTCTATTCTTGCCTACCTTAAGACTCAAAATGTTCATCTATTTATAGCGACTTAGCCTAAGCTTCCAATGGTCCACAAACCATGGTTTGCGGACTCTTGGTCTACCCATGACCCATCACAATGAATTTGTGGCTTTGATCCACCCCAAAACCCTTGCGTTTAGACTAATTAAGACCAAAATATAAAAAATTATACAAAATTCGCAACTTTTAGGGGACCCTGTTCCAACACATCCACCCATGGTATTCATCCACCCATGGTATTGTAAGTGGCATCTACCCATGGTATATACCCACCCATGGAATTTACCTATTGTTGGGTGTCATTTTTGTACTTATTTCCTACGTTTGCTTCCCTCATTTCGACCCTTTTTAACCTCCAACCTTGGGACTATCTTTGCCTTTTTCCTTTTTCCTTATTGTAAAATAGTGTAACTTTACTGTGTTTATTATCTTGCCATTTCCATTAATTATTATGATGTATTGTTTCCTTTTTGTGGCTAACAAGGGTGAATATTGGAGGAATTTCTTTGGTCCTTTTTCTATTCTTTCAGATACCACTTTGAGCACAAGAGACCCAGAACATACAAGCGCATAGAACCAGTTGGGAGCATGATGTTACAGTGTGCTGTTACATGGCGCTGCAACCTCACAAAGAACCAACACCTCCGCTATCATGACCTCTGTTGTTACACTATGATGTTGTTACATCGCGACGTCATACCTGGTGTTATAGACTGTTGTTACAGTCGTGGTGTTGATTGCATATTGTCAAATTTCGGATGTTGATCAGTCTTCAAAAGCTATTAAGCTACAACTGTCGCATTCCAAAGACATTTGTAGGAGTCCTTATGTATTGTCATTTAGGATAACAACTTTAGGTAGTTTTGATTGAAATTAATACTATCCCAGTCAAAACTCTATTGAGGGAATTGGTTGTAACTATAATTACTTTATTTTGATCGGCATGAGAATCGTAAGATTCTCATGACTGATATGTTCCTCATTTTCTCGACATGTAACTTTTATAAGCACTCGGACCTCTAAGGTCGAGAGGTTAGCACAAAACAATATCATCATTTTGACTATGTAATTTTGCTCATCATAATACAAAATATCGTATTGTTGTTGTTACATGTGTTGACAGATTTAATTCTTATTTAATTTCTATCTTCTCCTGCACCCTGCTAGGGAGGAAGGGCCCTCCTCTTCAACGGGGACTACAGTGATAAAGTAGCAGTAGTATATTTCATATTTTCTTCTGTGTATTTGTGAAGTGATACCATTGTTGTATTGGTTGTAAGCAAATCTGCTTCAGTTCAGGTATTTATTATGTTGTTGCATAGATTCAATTAGAAGTACCAGCTAGTGTAGGTATCGTGTGGCGCGCTAGATACCAGTTGTTAGCCATCAGTATTCTTTGCATGTTAGTGATGACTATATCTTCAGCTGAATTTTCTAGAAACTGATTTCCTTATGTCAATATGTCATCCAGAAAACCCTCCCAAAACTTTTTTCGCCTTTCTACCTATTCAGTCCACCCCTGGCAAAACCACAACCTCCTTGTCAACAATCCTATCTAACCTCAGCCTTATTATTCTGCCCATCAGCTATAAAAGGCAAATCCACATCTGTTTCAAAGGTCTCCCCTATGTTAGGAAGTGGCGTTTAGGACATTTCACCTTTGGCAATCATCAAAAAGCCAAAAAATCCCTCATCTGCAGCAGACCTACCATGACTGATCCCTTAATTTGCAAATGAAGTTGACAAACAGCCTTAAGTCACGCCACTCATATTCCCTAGGTCTCAGCACTGCATGAAGCCCATTCTCAAGCTGACTAGTAGGTTTTTCACTGTGTTCTATGGTTCTACAAAGACAGGAAATATATTTCATATCATGGAGTAAATTTTTGAGTTTACAGTTAGAGGAACAGCTGCTTCTAAGTGTATTATGAGCCTGAGATGAAGCTGCAAAACAAAGGTCACTCACCAGGACCTTACAGCTCTTTCCAACATGAAAATCACAGTAAGAAAGGGTCGCCACTGTCTCAGCAAAATGGTAAATTGTCAAGGCCCAGGACCTCCTTCATTTACAAGCAGAGGGTTAGGGCGCCTCCTTCATACATAAGCAGAGGGCGCAGGCCAGTGTTGACTCAGAAGGTTGCAGAAGTCTAGGTTTGCCTTTGCTGAAACAATGAAACAATATCTTCGGGTTTCATAAATGTAATTGCTGACCATAACAGGAATATAGTGAAAGTATGATAAGCTCAAAGGAAAGGGAAGTTGGCCTGATAAAAGAGCTCATCTCGAACTTGCAAACCATATGGATTGTTGAACTCTAGGAGGACCTGTCATCAGTAAACATTCCAAAGCATAAGAACCCTGTCTATCCACAAGATCAAATAGAACAGATGATAAATAATGCCATTACACGGGCAGGAGAAAGTGCTTGGTTTTTTCAAGGAAACACTGATCTTCATAGTCACAAAGTTTGTTTGTTAAAATAATCAATCATAAGATGCAACAAGCCAAATGTTTAATTCACCCTTAGGACAATGTAGGGAGACAGTATTACTCTGGCTAGGGTTTCTGCTGACACACAATGATGCTTGCAAGTGAACATGCTTAGACTGATGTTTTCCAAGTTGTCTACTTAACATCACCTTCAGAAAAGGCTGTCTCGAAAAAAGAATTGTTAAAAAACCTTCAAACACCTTATCTAATGAAGAGCCTCCTCCATGCATGAGTAGAGGGCCAAAACTACTGCAGGGTGCTGAAACTGATTGATGCAAGAAAGCAGTGGAAGGACACCAAAGACTGAAACAAGGTCACTACACAGATGAATGACAGTTCTGATAATGTTAAGATACTGATACTCCTATTTTTAAGAACTACCTGTCAGACAGTACATCTAGTTGAAAGGAGAAGGTATTGAACATATTGTATGCTATGAATGCCAAAGGAGCAGTTGACTTAAAAAGGGTTAAAGACATTCCATGATCACCTACCCAGAAATCTAAGGAAATCCATTCTGAGTAAACAGAAAAGTCTAATGTGAAAAGATGCAACCTAAAAAGTGTATTTTCAGTCCAAAGAAAAACTTGTGAATCACCTGGAAGAAGCAATTTATCACTGGGAAAGTAAAACAGTGGCCAAGGTTAAGTCATAGAATGCATGATGACAGCTATACAATGCTGTGAATAGACAAAGAGGCAGTTTGATAAATGGTCAGTTTTTGAGTTTAAAGGCAAGTGCATTCCTCCCAACATTCAAAAGATAGATATGTCATCAGTAAGGTACCTTCAAGTAGAAAGTTGTTTGAAACAAAAAGAAGGCGCCTTTTGAAATTGAGAAGCCATATGTAAATCCAAGTTGGGTCAGTAAACTTGGCGCCTTTTGTGTTCAAAGTTGGAGAAGCTGTCAAAGGCTAAAGCACTGTAAAGATAGATTTCCATAACCAGCCTTGTCCTTCAAAGAAAAAGCAGTGTCCAACTCGGGTCAGAGTTATTGTTCAAGTCTACATATGCAAAATGAAATACCCACAGTTTGAAAAACAAAACAGATTTCCAAAAGCCTACGTTACGTTTCCAAGCAAGGTAACTGTTGACAAAGGGTTTGAAAATAACATAAAGGTTTAAGTATGAGAGGAGGAATGTCATTTTCAAAAGCCGAAGACGTTTTGGCCTCCCTATCACCAAAGAAATAGTTTTCGGGTCATCAGGCAGAAGTTAAAACTGTTTTAGGGCGGTGCGACGGGCCTGGAATGTGGCGCGACGTGCCTGGGCGTCGTTTTGTAAAGGTTTCCTTCTTCGGCGCGATGGGCCTGTAGGTGGGCGCGACGTGCCTGTAGGTGGCCGCTCGACCACCCGACAGGTCGACCCGACAGGCCCGACAAGAGTTTCCTCTGCGCGACGGGTTTGTTATCAAGGTTGCCGCGCGTCTTTTTCAAGCTGTCCAAGGTTTCTTACCTCGTTTCAAGCAAACATCCATCAGGGTGAGGTATTTCTGGGCACCCATCGATTGCAAGAAAATCAGTAAGTGACCAAATGTTGTAACAAAAACTTGAGGACCTTGCCAGCACAATACACTAAAAGACAAAGGCAGTTTCCTACACAGTGATAATTGAAATACGGATTTTTATGGTTGAAAACCAGTTTGTGTCGTTTTCAAATCATTGTATTTATTGAAGGCAGAGGTATACAAGTGATGTTTGATTTCATAAAACTTCACAAGAAAAGTGTCCCTCATAAAAGCACTGTGTATTGTTAACCTAGGTTTGCCCTTTTTCTTCACCTCATTATCATGTTGAAAAGCTGATTGACAGAGAGTTTTTTGTGGGTGAATGTTACATTGAGGGGCAGATTTAATTAATGTCTTTCTAGCTCTAGAGGCAGAAGTGTAAAAGCAGTTTTTGTTCTCTTAAAACTTCACAAAGAAAGGGGCCTTTTTTCTGAAGAACAGTTTGTTAGTATTTGAAATTTGACATTAAAACAGAGGTGCAGGTATTTGGGTGGCTCTCTTAAAACTCACAAGCAAAAAAGAGTGTTTTCTAAAAACCATAGTACATTGATATATCACCTAGCATAGCTCTGCTTTTTCTTCCACTGAATGGTGTCATTTTGAAGAACTGTGGTTGTGATATGTTTCGAGGGAAGGTCATTTCTAAAGAGCAGGGTACCAAAACACTTATCACAACAACTCTTTTCTAGAGATCTGCCCCTATTTCACTGTTTTTCACTATTGAAGGTTAGTTGACAGAGAACTTCCAAAGATGACAGCATGGTAAAGGACAGAGGTGGTTGATGTTGGGTTTTGACATCAAAGGCAGGGTACAGATGTATGGATGGACTTTTTAAACTCACAGAGCAGAGAGTTTGTTTCCTAAAACCACTGTTACACTTATTTTACACCTAAACTAAGCCTGCCTTTTCATTACACTACATTATATCATTCTGAAGATTGTTGGACAGAGTTTTCTGAAGGTGAAACAGGGTATTTTGTTGATGATTGGGCATTTGTTGATGATTGGGCATTTATTGATGATCAAGTTTACATTAAGAGCAGAGTTATAAAGGCAGTGATTGACTTCTCAAAAAGTCACAAGTGAAAGGTTTTTCCCTTAACACAGTGGGCTAATTTTTCACCTAACCACAGGGTCTTTTTTCTTTTCCCACTGTGTGGTCTCCACAGAAGTCTGTTAACAGGGGCATGTTTCAAGGTAAATGACCTAAAAGAGCAGGGTTATAATTTTTGAAGTTTGGTTTCAAAGACAAAAATACAAGTGCAAGCAGGCCTCTAGCAAAGTCACCAGAGGGGTGATTGTTTCAAGACTGTGCACAGAAAATCTACAAAGCAGTTTCTCCCACATAGTACCATTGTTAAGAAGGTTACATAGCTGAAGTGTAACCAGATTTGAAGAACTATTGTTAATAAGTGTTGAGGGGGGCTTATTCAAGGAAGCATTGTTGCATCTTATTCAAATCCACAGTGTCCATATCTGTCCAAACAGTATAGTGGCCATTTTCAATCCAGCAGGGCATTGTTCATAAAAGGCAGTTGGTTTCTTCCAAAGCTTAGTTAGGTCAAAATGCCTCCAAAGCAAGACAACAGGAGCAACATGACAGTGGTGAAGATCAGCAGAAGCAGGAACCAGAGGAGGATAGTGCTGAACAATAGCAGCTCAGCAGTTTGAGCAACAGCATAAGGATGATGATCAAGAACAACAGTTTTAAGGAGCGCCCGACACGGAAAGAGAAGAAAGACATATCAGCCCTTGATATTTTGGCACCAGCTTCGGAGCATGTTGCTATGGACCCTTGAGGGTCATGCATGCCAATTTTGGGCCTATTTCGGCAACTTCTTGTTTTTCGGCATTTTTTGGGTTTTTAGTCAAAAACTCATAATTGCGCCGTTTCAGTTCGAGGATTTGTCAAGGGAGGAGGATGATACCGATGGATGCCATAATTCCATGAGCAGGTCTCCAGCAATTTTCAGGGCATTTGAAGATCATTCGCCCCCTCAAATTGGCGAAAAACACCCTCATTTTGCACATTATGCCCGCCATATCAGCAGTCTGCTATTTTCTGGGTTTTTTCACACAGGTACAGTTTTGGATGACTTCCGGACCTCGGATTGAGTTGGTTCCAGTTGCGCCGGAAAATAGACATAGAAAGCTTTCCAGCAAGCCCTCATGAGCCTCATTTCGACATCGGGAAGGCTTCCATCCGCATTCAGCAAGTCAGGGGACCTTTTTCAGGCCTAACTATGAAGTATTTTTGTAATTTTTGAACTCCAAAAATCTGCTTTTCCCAAATGTGCGTTAGGCTATTTTTATCATGGGAAAATCATGTAAAGTCAATATAATTTCTGTTTTTAGCAGTTTTTAAGATATTTTATGAGATATTTTGTGCCTTGGGCTTTGCAAAGCCTCAAGGACAAGTTTAGATATTTTGACTTGGCCAATGGGATAGTTAGTTGCTCCATGAGGTTTTCCTCCCTCAAGCCTATTTATTCCATGGTTCTCATTGTAAATCAGAGGCTGAACTTGAGAGAAGAATTAATGCATTGGTCATATGAGCTTTGAAGAATACACTTGAGTTATGATTTTTGGACTGCCTCTTGGATGCTTTGAGGAATGTTGAAGGCTTGTTGATGGATTCCTTGACATGGTAGAATGGTATAGTGCTTCTTAATGTGTTTTGTCGTCTAGTTTTCACTCATAATTCATATTTCTTGCTGCTATAGATCAGTAAAGATTGATTTTGAGACATGCCCATGGAGGCACCTCAAAATCCCTGAATCTTCATAGCTTGATGTTTTCTTCTCCCTTAGTTATGCTAAAGAATTCTTAGCTGCTCTTTAGTAACCTAAGGTGTTGTTGCTAAGTTTTATTCATCAGCTCCATGTATGTTGAGTAGGATGTATGGTTTGCCCTATCTACCTATCAGCTGCCCATAGTTCTGTCCATAAAACTTTCTCTTTGACTGATTTGTTGATCATTTTGTTGAACCAAGGAGGCCTAGTCCCGATCTAGCCCTTTGCCTAAAACTATGAAAACTTATTTGTCCAAGTGCCCAATGACTTAGAGATTATGTTTAGGCGTTCCGACATAGTTTATGAGTTGTTAGTTTGTCTCATGTGTTTTCCCCAAAGTCTGATAGCCTTTTCCCGAAGTTAGAGGGTCTTATACCTCTATGTATGGCTGGAATGTTTGATTTCTTATGTATTGATTAGCTTATAGTTATTCCTAGCATGATTAATGGCTTGATATTACATGTTTATGTCTGCTATTAACTAGTTTGCATTTGAAATCCCTTGTCTTTCACCAACTTATTGTCCATTTAATCCATTTTTCCCAGAGATCCCTTCTACTGTGAATCAAATCGGCCCTACAGCAGCTTTACATCATCACTTCATAGCTTCCTTGACCTGTTTGACCCCATAGCCCAATTTATCTACATCTTGTTATCCAGTTTATGTATTTGATCAGTTTCATCCCTCACAAACTTAAAACTAAAAAACCAAAAAACACACTTCATAACTAGCCTAATATCAGAACATCGCAAGTAAACACACCGACATCTTTTGCACTTATAGAGAGAGCCCTCTCTGAGTCCAGGAAGGCTAGGTCCTTGGGCTCCAAAGCTTGGTTTGATGTTACATCGTCATTTGGCTAGCCAATCGGCCAAATCACGGGACCCTAACATAATGGCGATCACGGTGGGACTTATTGAGTACATGATAGTCTAGCAAACTTTTATAGGCTCCTTAGTCCTTCGACTTTTAACTTAAACCATCAGCCTCTAGAATCATTTAGTGTAAACTCTCTGTTTCACCATCTTAGCAAAGTGATGAATCAGGTTTATAACACTCTTACATCCTAGGCTGCACATAAAACTCAGAAAAAACCACAAAAAAACTCCCTTAGATTGGTTTTTGTCAAGTACTGGTGGTGGACCATACAAATATACCTCAAAACAACTAAAAATCCACCTGGCGACTCCACTAGCCTCTAGTAGGCCTTACTACCTTGCCAAATTTTAGAATTCCATCTGATTTAGCTATCCCACCGCTCACTAACATAATGGCGATCACGGTGGGACCCACTGAGTTCATGACAGTCTAGCGAACTCTTATAGACTCTTTAGTCCTTCAATCCTAAACTCAGACCATTAGCCTTTAGAATCATTTAGTGTAAACTCTCTGTTTCACCATCTTAGCAAAGTGATGAATCAGGCTTATAACACTCTTACATCCTAGGCTACACATAAAACTCAGAAAAAACCACAAAAACTCCTTTAGATTGGTTTTTGATAGTATTGGTGGTGGACCATACAAATATACCTCAAAACAACTAAAAATCCACCTGGCGACTCCACTAGCCTCTAGTAGGCCTTACAACCTTGCAAGATTTTAGAATTCCATCCGATTTAGCCACCTCATCGCCACACTAACATAATGGCGATCACGGTGGGACTTTGAGTCAAAACATCCTAGGTATCCCTTAGGAACTCTCAAAATCTCAGTCAAACTTAGAAGAGTAGAATCTGGTTGTCTCACCATCCTAGCAAAGTGATGACTCAGCTGTAGGAAACTCTTCCAAACCTCAGGACTACATAAAACTCAGAAAAACCCCAAAAACACTCCCTTAGATTGGTTTTTGTTAGTATTGGTGGTGGACCATACAAATATACCTCAAAACAACTAATTTTCCACCTGGCGACTCCACTAACTTCTAGTAAGCCTTACTATTTCACCAAACTCTAGGCTACTATCCGATAGACCTATCCCATCACTCACCAACATAGCGGGAGATGGTAAGACACTGAGTACATAATAGTCCAACAAACTCTTATAGACTCTTTGGTCCTTAGGTACCATAAACAAGCAAGCAGTCCATAGACTCATTTTTTAGAATAAGCTCTTTTTGTTCTCATCACCCTAGCAAAGTGTTGAAACAAGTCTAGAATACTTTAACAAACCATAGGCTGCACATATATTCAGAAAATCCAAAACATTCTCAGATTAGTTACTGGTGGTGGACCATAGCTATCTTCACAAAAACAATCCATTTCCACCTGGCGACTCCACTAATCCATCCCTTTTATTTTGACCATCCTTCGCCTTAGTATAACTTTAGAAAAATCACTCATCCAAAACATTCACCAATATCATTCTCTCTAAACCCTGGATCTAAAACCTGGCTTCACGAAGAATCAATACCAGATCCCACCCAGACCCAAATCCACCTATCATAGTAGATGACCCGGAAAAGATTCTGTGGCAAACATCTGAAACCAATCATCTAGCTACCGATAGATCCATCCGTAGAACAAAATCTGTACCTAAAACTCGCAATATCCTTCTAGATTCACCTTCGGAACTAGAGTCATCACAAGCTTTTCCCCGAAGCAAATCATATAGTAGGATAAACTCCGACGATCTTGAACCCCTAAACCCATCACAGAGTCCTATTAGAGAAGCTTCACCCACCACTCCTCCTGATTTCCAGCTTCTTTACCAATTTGGCTCCTATCATCCTAGATCTGCTCAAAACCAGATCACTAGTCCAAGTTCATCCGCTACACCGGTGCAAACCACTTCATTTCAGCCTACTAGTCCCCATCTTGTACACCATCCATTAGCTCCAGTCATGGCAGCCTGGTACGCGCCTTTGGTGTTACCTCCACCTTTAGCTCCCCTCCCAAACAAATATCAAGACAAGATCCCTCACTTTACTGGAGAAGACACCACCACACCTCAACAGCATATAAGTAGAATGACTGATGCTTATGAATACCTAGAGGTACAAGACGAGACTGTCCGAATGAGAATATTTGCCCAAAGCCTTGGTGGTGAACCCAAAGCATGGTTCAAAAGCTTAGCTCCAAACAACATCCATAATATCCCTGAACTGCATCAAATCTTCAGAAATAGGTGGGAAATCTGAAGAAACCCCATTCAAATCCTCTCATAATATAACAATCTAAAACGGGAAAATGGGGAAAGTGTCCAAGCTTACTGTACCAGGTTCAACAGTGTATATAACTCCCTCCCACCTCATTTCAAACCTCCACTTGGTTTAGCTTTGGCAAAATTTCCTGAGGGTTTTGATCCGGACATGACATATCATCTGAGGGATAAAGATCCACCTACCTTGGAGGAAATGCAACAAATAGCTATAAAAGCAGATGCCAACTTAGCTGAAAAGAGAGCCAGGACTAGATCAGAGAGGAAGGTCACATATAGAGATGAGGTCTCCACTTCGTCACCTTCCCTAGATCCCAGAATAGATGACCTAGTCAAATCCATGGCTAAAATGTGGGAAAAGATCAATGAAAAAGCTCCTGTTAGAGATAACCAGCCAAACCCTCCAATCAGAAACCGAAACCAAAACTTCGGGAGGGAACAGCCCCAAAACAGACCAAGGGATAATGACCAACAGATCAGGCCACCATTCAATGAAAACTATGTAGAAGAAGATGATAGGGACTCAGAACCTCTTGATGAACATCATTTAAACCTCATAGGGTCTGACAATGAAGGTGAGGTGTACCTCACCGAAGAAGAACAAGCCTTATTTTCGCCTGATCAAAATGAGACCAATTATGAAGATCTTGATGACCCTGCCATAGAATTTCAAAATGCTATTGAAGAAGCCCACAGGCAATATGACCTTAGGAGCAAGAGAAACCAAGATAATGTCAAGAGAGGTAACTCTGATACGGCTAAAGCTCCAGATACCATCCTCAAAAAAGCATCAAGCAATGACAAAATCAAAGTTGAAAAAACTGATCAAAGCCAAGCTAAAATTACCCAAACTAGTCCTCTTTTATGTGCTCCTAATACTTCTACCAAGGTCACCAAAACAACTATGGCAAGCAAAACCCCTAAACAAGGTCAACAGGCTCAAAACATAGACAAGGTCTTAACTGAAAAAGCTGAAACAAACATATCTAAACTTCAAATGCCTTTCAGCTTTGAAGGCGAAATCGCTAAGATCAAAATCACCATGCCTCTTACTGAACTCATTGCCCACAACTCTTATAAATCCCAAGTACTAAAGGTCCTAAATCTAGGGAATGATGCAAACACTGTTAATCTCACTGATGATATTCCTGAAGTATTGTTTGGTCCAAAGATAGAGGGAAAATTCCAAGAGGGAGCCACTCTTCCATTTTACATTAGCCTAAACATCCACGACCAAATCCTCCACAATGCCATGTTGGACTCCGGCGCCTCGCATAATCTTATGCCGAAGGTAGTAATGGAAAGATTAGGCTTGGAAATCACAAGACCATACAAAGACTTATATTCATTTGATTCAAGCAGAGTCCAATGCCTAGGTTTGATCAAGGACCTTTTTTTTAGTCTGGCCCAAATACCCGCGAAACATCTAATCATGGATATAGTAGTGGCAGATATTCCTCCCAAGTACGGGATGCTTCTCTCCAGATCTTGGGGAGCCAAACTCCAAGGGAATATCCAACTAGACATGTCATATGCCACCATTACTGTGTTTGGTCAGACCAGGATACTCTACCGCGAATCACACATGAAATACATGATTAGCAGTCAAGATAGGCCCGATAACATTCCAATGTGTTCTTTGCGCTCCGACTTAAACTCTTTCATTATGCATATTGATGTAAACTTGGAGGAAGAATCAGAAGAAGCTGATATAGACTTAGATCCACCACATCAGTTGTCCTTGGTACCTTATGATGAGCTGGACACTCAAAACTACCTTGATCATGAACAGCTGTGCCTTGAAGAAAGTAAGTTTCCTCTCTCCCAAGTAGGATTAGAGCAAGAAGCACAAACTCTCATGTACTATCAAGCAAATTTCTCTAGCTTTAATCAAACGCCAGCAGTAACTTGTGGAAATTTCTTCCGGGTAAAAGCTTTAGAAGACCTTCACATCATAAACCTATTTGGAACCCGGGAGAAAGAGAGTTTAATGTTTCTACCATACCTCAAATATTTACCATCATGTGACCCTCTTACTGCAAATAAAACTTTGACTATAACCTCAGTAGCTCAACATCTTGAGAAAATGCCTAATAAACTTTTGATGAGCCAGGATGACAGTTATAATCCCGGCATACCTGAACTACTGAAATTGGCTCATATTTTATCTTTTCATGAAGAACTTAGAAAGGCTAAAATCAGGAATCTCATGCAAAATACTAGTTTCTATAGGAAAACAAGGGAAAACATTGTATCACCACCTTTTCCCCAAAGAATAACTTTAACAAAAACAAACACAGCAAACTGAAACAAACTAAAATGATCAAGGAGAAAAATAATGGCCATAGAATCTGCTTTGATTTTAGAAAGAATACTGCATTTCCATATAACAAAAGTCATGATTGTTCTACTCAAGATCGTGATTCACCATTTGAAAATGTTTCTAATGATGTATTCTTGCAAGATCATCTTTCAAATCATAATCATCAAATTCCTTTACAAAGTAGACAACTTAAAGATTTTTTCCAGTTTGTGGGAGGTAAATCTGATTTCAAGTTCAAAATTGCTAAACCACCCAATATCAGAAATCTGTTCATGAAAGCCATGTTCCCAGTGTTAAATTTTTGTGTTGTTACATACCTTGATGATGTCACTATCTATTTCAAGAATTATCAAGAGTACATACATTACCTGAAGAAAGCATACAGCAAAGAAAGGAGTGGAAATCAGATATTCAGAGAGGTACAGAGGGAGGATACCGGGTTGTTTAGAGATTCTTGCATGAATCCCTATGTCATATTAGAGAGAGAAAATTTCCCAAATTTTTCTTTTCAAGAGTTAAGTGGGCCTAGGGTGAGAGGAGATCCTTACGAGGATAAGATGTTGAAATTCCGTCATTTCCAAGATTTTTGAATTTGAGACACTTTCAGTCATTGTACATACCATTGTTTGAAATATTGAAAAAATAGAAAAATCAAAAAACAGTAAAAGATAGGAAAGTCAAAAAACAGTAAAAAGCAGAAAAAGAGGGCAAGTGAAGATAGAACAAAGGCCCCCATGTTCCAAAAAATAGTCTTTCAGAAAGCGAGCAAGTCTAAATGCCGCTACTAGTGCTTCAAAGTCTTGTTCAGCTATCTAGCCTAATCATAGCTGAGCATGTTTAAATTTATTTGCCGATAAGTTAGTGAGCGCCAAGATAGTTAACATTGTGTAAGATTGACTTATCACAGAGCTTAGATTAGGGAGAGATTCTGGTTCCACATGCCTAAAACAGAACCAAAGAGAGAAGCAAGGGATGAAAAACACATTGTACATCTTAGCCCCGCTTCTCTAGTTTCCTTTGTTGCAGAATAACATTTGTGTGCAGCTTGTCTTTTATACCACAAATGCATGACAAATCAGACTGCCTAATCCTGATTTGATCATTTTTAAATTTCATGTTGTAGATTAGAGAATGAAATCCTGTCAAACTGCTTAATCTTGATAGTCGATCTAGTTTTAGGTAGAGAAATGAAGGAGTTCATCAGCTTAATCTGAACTCTCGGCAGATATAAGAGTAGAAGTAGATAGTTTCATTTTGCAAAAAGAAAAATATGCATTGTCAAAAGGCTGCTAGTTCAAATGCGCAAAACAGAAGAAAAAATGCTAGGAAAGATAGTGGGGTAGGTAGAAGTATCATTGATGTTAAACATGCTGACACTTTTCAGAAATAACATCAAGAGAAGGGTAAATTTTGCGCCAATGGATAAGGCACTGGTCTTCATAAATCCAAAAATCTGAATTCTGGACACCTCCTGACGAGGAGCTGCCCTTCCCAAATGGAGCCATTGTTAGCCATCAGTATTTTTTGCATGTTAGTGATGACTATATCTTCAGCTGAGTTTTCTAGAAACTGATTTCCTTATGTCAATATGTCATCCAGAAAACCCTCCCAAAACTTTTTTCGCCTTTCTACCTATTCAGTCTACCCCTGGCAAAACCACAACCTCCTTGTCAACAATCCTATCTAACCTCAGCCTTATTAGTCTGCTCATCAGCTTTAAAAGGCAAATCCACATCTGTTTCAAAGGTCTCCCCTATGTTAGGAAGTGGCGTTTAGGACATTTCACCTTTGGCAATCATCAAAAAGCCAAAAAAGCCCTCATCTGCAGCAGACCTACCATGACTAATCCCTTAATTTGCAAGTGAAGCTGACAAACAGCCTTAAGTCGCGCCACTCATATTCCCTAGGTCTCAGCACTGCATGAAGCCCATTCTCAAGCTGACTAGTAGGTTTTTCACTGTGTTCTATGGTTCTTCAAAGACAGGAAATATGTTTCATCTCATGGAGTAAATGTTTGAGTTCACAGTTAGAAGAACAGCTGCTTCTAAATGTGTTGTGAGCCTGAGATGAAGCTGCAAAACAAAAGTCACTCGTCAAGACCCTACAAGCTCTTTCCAGCATAAAATAACAGTAAGAAAGGGTTGCCACTGTCTCAGCAAATGGTAAATTGTCAAGGCCCAGAACCTCCTTCATTACAAGCAGAGGGTTAGGGCGCCTCCTTCATACATAAGCAGAGGGCGCAGGCCAGTGTTTGACTCAGAAGTTTGCAGAAGTCCAGGTTTTCCCTTAATGAAATAATGAAACAATGAAACAATATCTTCAGGTTTCATAAATGTAATTGCTGACCATAACAGGATTATAGTGGAAATATGATAAGCTCAAAGGAAAGGGGAGTTTGGCCTGATAAAGGAGATCATCTGAAACTTTCAAGTCAGGTGAATGGTTGAAACTTTAGAAGGCCTGTCATCAGTGAACTTTCCAAAGCATAAGGACCCTGTCTATCCACAAGATCAAATAGAACATATGATAAATAATGCCATTACACAGGCAGGAGAAAGTGCTTGGTTTTTTCAAGGAAACACTGATCTTCATAGTCACAAAGTTTGTTTGTTAAAATAATCAATCATAAGATGCAACAATCCAAATGTTTAATTCACCCTTAGGACAATGTAGGGAGACAGTATTACTCTGGCTAGGGTTTCTGCTGACACACAATGATGCTTGCAAGTGAACATACTTAGACTGATGTTTTCCAAGTGGTCTACTTAACATCACCTTCAGAGAAAGGCTGTCTCGAAAAAGAAATGTTAAAAAACCTTCAACCACCTTATCTAATGAAGAGCCTCCTCCATATATGAGTAGAGGGCCAAAGCTACTGCAGGTTGCTGAAACTGATTGATATAAGAGAACAATGGAAGGATACCAAAGACTCAATCAAGGTCATTACACAGATAAAAGACAGTACTGATGATGTAAGGGTATTGATACTCCTATTTCAAGAACTATCTGTCAGACAGTACATCTAGAGGAAAGGAGAAGGTATTGAACATATTGTATGCTATCAATGCCAAAGGAGCATTTGATTTAAAAAGAGTTAAAAGCATTCCATGATCACCTGCCCAGAAATCTAAGGAAATCCCTTCTGAGTAAACAGAAAAGTCTAATGTGAAAAGATGCAACCTAAAAAGTATATTTTCAGTCCAAAGAAAAACTTGTGAATCACCTGGAAGCAGCAATTTATCACTGGGAAAGTAAAACAGTGGCCAAGGTTAAGTCATAGAATGCATGATGACAACTATACAATGCTGTGAATAGACAAAGAGGCAGTTTGATAAATGGTCAGTTTTTGAGTTTAAAGGCAAGTGCATTCCTCCCAACATTCAAAAGATAGATATGTCATCAGTAAGGTACCTTCAAGTAGGAAGTTGTTTGAAACAAAAAGAAGGCGCCTTTTCAAATTGAGAAGCCATATGTAAATCCAAGTTGGGTCAGTAAACTTGGCGCCTTTTGTGTTCAAAGTTGGAGAAGCTGTCAAAGGCTAAAGCACTGTAAAGATAGATTTCCATAACCAGCCTTGTCCTTCAAAGAAAAAGCAGTGTCCAGCTCGGGTCAGAGTTATTGTTCGAGTCTACATATGCAAAATGAAATACCCACAGTTTGAAAAACAAAACAGATTTCCAAAAGCCTACGTTACGTTTCCAAGCAAGGTAACCGTTGACAAAGGGTTTGAAAATAACATAAAGGTTTAAGTATGAGAGGAGGAATGTCATTTTCAAAAGCCGAAGACGTTTTGGCCTCCCTGTCACCAAAGAAATAGTTTTCGGGTCATCAGGCAGAAGTTAAAACTGTTTTAGGGCGGCGCGACGGGCCTGGAATGTGGCGCGACGTGCCTGGGCGTCGTTTTGTAAAGGTTTCCTTCTTCGGTGTGACGGGCCTGTAGGTGGGCGCGACGTGCCTGTAGGTGGCCGCCCGACCACCCGACAGGTCGACCCGACAGGCCCGACAAGAGTTTCCTCTACGCGACGGGTTTGTTATCAAGGTTGCCGCGCGTCTTTTTCAAGCTGTCCAAGGTTTCTTACCTCCTTTCAAGCAAACATCCATCAAATTTGAGGTATTTTTATGAACTCCCATCGATTGCAAGGTGTTATTAAGTGACCAAAATGTTTGACAAACCCAGACCTTGCCATTAATGCTAAAAACAAGGGCAGTTTTCTACACAGTGAGAGGAGGTAATTGAAATACGGATTTTTATGGTTGGAAACCAATTTGTGTCGTTTTCAAATCATTGTATTTATTGAAGGCAGAGGTATACAAGTGATGTTTGATTTCATAAAACTTCACAAGAAAAGTGTCCCTCATAAAAGCACTGTGTATTGTTAACCTAGGTTTGCCCTTTTTCTTCACCTCATTATCATGTTGAAAAGCTTATTGACAGAGAGTTTTCTGTGGGTGAATGTTACATTGAGGGGCAGATTTAATTAATGTCTTTCTAGCTCTAGAGGCAGAAGTGTAAAAGCAGTTTTTGTTCTCTTAAAACTTCACAAAGAAAGGGGCCTTTTTTCTGAAGAACAGTTTGTTAGTATTTGAAATTTGACATTAAAACAGAGGTGCAGGTATTTGGGTGGCTCTCTTAAAACTCACAAGCAAAAAAGAGTGTTTTCTAAAAACCATAGTACATTGATATATCACCTAGCATAGCTCTGCTTTTTCTTCCACTGAATGGTGTCATTTTGAAGAACTGTGGTTGTGATATGTTTCGAGGGAAAGTCATTTCTAAAGAGCAGGGTACCAAAACACTTATCACAGCAACTCTTTTCTAGAGATCTGCCCCTATTTCACTGTTTTTCACTATTGAAGGTTAGTTGACAGAGAACTTCCAAAGATGACAGCATGGTAAAGGACAGAGGTGGTTGATGTTGTATTTTGACATCAAAGGCAGGGTACAGATGTATGGATGGACTTTTTTAAACTCACAGAGCAGAGAGTTTGTTTCCTAAAACCACTGTTACACTTATTTTACACCTAAACTAAGCCTGCCTTTTCATTACACTACATTATATCATTCTGAAGATTGTTGGACAGAGTTTTCTGAAGGTGAAACAGGGTATTTTGTTGATGATTGGGCATTTGTTGATGATCAAGTTTACATTAAGAGCAGAGTTATAAAGGCAGTGATTGACTTCTAAAAAAGTCACAAGTGAAAGGTTTTTCCCTTAACACAGTGGGCTAATTTTTCACCTAACCACAGGGTCTCTTTTCTTTTCCCACTGTGTGGTCTCCACAGAAGTCTGCTAACAGGGGCATGTTTCAAGGTAAATGACCTAAAAGAGCAGGGTTATAATTTTTGAAGATTGGTTTCAAAGACAAAAATACAAGTGCAAGCAGGCCTCTAGCAAAGTCACCAGAGGGGTGATTGTTTCAAGACTGTGCACAGAAAATCTACAAAGCAGTTCCTCACACATAGTACCATTGTTAAGAAGGTTACATAGCTGAAGTGTAACCAAATTTGAAAGATTGTTGTTAATAAGTGCAGAAGAGTTTATTCAAGGAAGCCTTGTTGCATTCTATTCAAAATCACAGGGTCCATAACTGTCCAAGCAGTTTGGTGGCTTGTCTCAATCCAGGAGAGCATTCTTCATACATTGAAGGCAGTGTGCCTCTTCCAAGCCTGTTTCAAGTCAGAATGCCTCCAAAGCAAGACAACAGGAGCAACATGACAGTGGTGAAGATCAGCAGAAGTAGGAACCAGAGGAGGATAGTGCTGAACAGCAGCAGCTCAGCAGTTTGAGCAACAACATAAGGATGATGATCAAGAATAGCAGTTTTAAGGAGCGCCCGACACGGAAAGAGAAGAAAGACATATCAGCCCTTGATATTTTGGCATCAGATTCGGAGCATGTTGCTATGGACCCTTGAGGGTCATGCATGCCAATTTTGGGCCTATTTCGGCAACTTTTTTTTTTTCGGCATTTTTTGGGTTTTTAGTCAAAAACTCATAATTGCGCCGTTTCAGTTCGAGGATTTGTCAAGGGAGGAGGATGATACCGATGGATGCCATAATTCCATGAGCAGGTCTCCAGCGATTTTCAGGGCATTTGAAGATCATTTGCCCCCTCAAATTGGCGAAAAACACCCTCATTTTGCACATTCTGCCCGCCATATCAGCAGTCTGCTATTTTCTGGGTTTTTTCACACATGTACAGTTTTGGATGACTTCCGGACCTCGGATTGAGTTGGTTCCAGTTGCGCCGGAAAATAGACACAGAAAGCTTTCCAGCAAGCCCTCATGAGCCTCATTTCGACATCGGGAAGGCTGCCATCCGCATTCAGCAAGTCAGGGGACCTTTTTCAGGCCTAACTATGAAGTATTTTTGTAATTTTTGAACTCCAAAAATCTGCTTTTCCCAAATGTGCGTTAGGCTATTTTTATCATGGGAAAATCATGTAAAGTCAATATAATTTCCGTTTTTAGCAGTTTTTAAGATATTTTATATGATATTTTGTGCCTTGGGCTTTGCAAAGCCTCAAGGACAAGTTTAGATATTTTGACTTGGCCAATGGGATAGCTAGTTGCTCCATGAGGTTTTCCTCCCTCAAGCCTATTTATTCCATGGTTCTCTTTGTAAATCAGAGGCTGAACTTGAGAGAAGAAATAATGCATTGGTCATATGAGCTTTGAAGAATACACTTGAGTTATGATTTTTGGACTGCCTCTTGGATGCTTTTGAGGAATGTTGAAGGCTTGTTGATGGATTCCTTGACATGGTAGAATGGTATAGTGCTTCTTAATGTGTTTTGTCTTCTAGTTTTCACTCGTAATTCATTTTTCTTGCTGCTATAGATCAGTAAAGATTGATTTTGAGACATGCCCATGGAGGCACCTCAAAATCCCTGAATCTTCATAGCTTGATGTTTTCTTCTCCCTTAGTTATGCTAAAGAATTCTTAGCTGCTCTTTAGTAACCTAAGTTATTGTTGCTAAGTTTTATTCATCAGTTCCATGTATGTTGAGTAGGATGTATGGTTTGCCCTACCTACCTATCAGCTGCCCATAGTTTCTGTCCATAAAACTTTCTCTTTGACTGATTTGTTGATCATTTTGTTGAACCAAGGAGGCCTAGTCCCGATCTAGCCCTTTGCCTAAAACTATGAAAACTTATTTGTCCAAGTGCCCAATGACTTAGAGACTATGTTTAGGCGTTCCGGAATAGTTTATGAGTTGTTAGTTTGTCTCATGTGTTTTCCCCAAAGTCTGATAGCCTTTTCCCGAAGTTAGAGGGTCTTATACCTCTATGTATGGCTGGAATGTTTGATTTCTTATGTATTGATTAGCTTATAGTATTCCTAGCATGATTAATGGCTTGCTATTTACATGTTTATGTCTGCTATTAACTAGTTTGCACTTGAAATCCCTTGTCTTTCACCAACTTATTGTTCATTTAATCCATTTTGCCCAGAGATCCCTTCTACTGTGAATCAAATCGGCCCTACAGCAGCTTTACATCATCACTTCATAGCTTCCTTGACCTGTTTTGACCCCATAGCCCAATTTATCTACATCTTGTCATCCAGTTTATGTATTTGATCAGTTTCATCCCTCACAAACTTAAAAACTAAAAAAACCAAAAACACACTTCATAACTAGCCTAATATCAGAACATCGCAAGTAAACACACCGACATCTTTTTCACTTTTAGAGAGAGCCCTCTCTGAGTCCAGGAAGGCTGGGTCCTTGGGCTCCAAAGCTTGGTTTGATGTTACATCGTCATTTGGCTAGCCAATCGGCCAAATCACGGGACCCTAACACCAGTTTATCTGAAGTGTGATTGCATTATTGTAGATCTTTTATTCCTGTAATAGTGTTAATTTCTAGCAATTGGTTCAACAACGGTTTCTTCTTGTTTTATTCTGCTTCTGGTATGATGTATCGGCACAGACAGTGCAACTGTCATTGAAATAAAAAACGTCCCTGGATTGATAATTTATGTGTACTACCTTATTAAATTAACAGTGATTAAAACAGTTCAACATTTTGGCACCGTTGTCGGGGATGGCAGTGACGACATAATCAGCCATAATTGTTTGTTTGATGGTAGGGCATTCTTAGTCAGCAATTGTTGGGCGGTAAGACGAGAGATAAGAACCTGCGCATCGCTCTAACATACCTGAGAAAGCTCACCATTGCTACATTAGGACACCTAGAAGTGTGGGTTTTGGGTGTTGTTTTTCTAGAACGTGCCTTTGGCTATACAGTTGATGGGCAGTAAGATGATAGGTAAGAACCTGCACATCGCTCTAACATCCCTCAGTGGGATCACCACTGTAGAACTAAGGTACCCATAGTAAGGATTGATACACATAGGGTCCATGTGTGCATTTAGGATAGTAGAGAAACCAAGACAACCCCCACTCTAACTAACTACAGGAATATGGGTCATAAAAAGGAAAAGAAAAGTGCAGATTTGGGAATTCTTTGGGGATCTAATTTTAAAAGCAGAGAAAGAACAATCCACTTCATACAAGGACACCAGGAAGACAGGACCACAAAAAGCTTCAAATATATCAAGGTCGGAGGCATCTGCACCTTCAGTTTCTGGACCTCAATAACCTTCACCCACCATATCCACTCCCGAGATTAAGACTCCAGATAATAAACAACGATGCAAATTTGTTGATCAAAATATGAGAATCAGAGGACAAGGGGAAACCAATGAAGGGCAGCCAAGGCCTGAACCGGAACAAAGCTTGTTTTATTATCATCATCTAGATTTGGGTAGTGCAGTGAAGCAGCTGGTTCTGGAACAACCTGATCCCTTATCCATCTGTCAATCTCTTGTACATTCTGAGGTAAACTCATCTCATCAAGAAGGATCAACTATGGGGGATGAAAACACTAGAACAAATGGTACTGTTACTTTTTAATTCCCAATACTGGAAACAAGAGATGAAGCTCCTATGAAAAATATTCCCTTATCATCTCTACCATTCTTTCAATGGAAGGCCATCAAAGATATTGACAATTTTATGTTCGAGTTTGATGTCCTATGTAAAATTTACGACTACACTTCGGATGACCAGAAGCTAAAAAAATTTCCTGCTACTCTGAAAGGAGTAGCATTGAGATGGTTCATGAGATCGGGTGTTGGCATGATTCGAACATGGAGTGACATGAAGGAGGAATTCCTCTCTAAGTATCAGGATTACTATCGAACTAGGGATTTGAAGGAAGAAATATTCAGAATTACACAGAAGGAAGAGGAGATCTCGGAAGACTGCAGGAATGGTTCCATTATAATTTACAAAGGTTTGAGTTTGGTGACTTAGCTACAAAAATCCTGAAAACAATATTTCTAAGAGGTATGAGAGATGATTTTCTAGAACATTTGAATCTGTTGGGAAAAGGAGACATATCACAGGAATCGCTTGAAGAAATAATGAAGCTCTATTTGCGAAGTTCAAGAGGATTGACCAAGGGAAGGAGTTCAGTTCGGGACCCTTCAATTTAGATACAGAAGTCCACAAGTGGATGAGTAACTACATCAGAGATTGGGAATCTATTTAAGGATTTTAAATACGACCTCCTCAGTACTCTATCTGCCCAAATCACCACAATACAAGTCAAGAAAGCAGAAGCAGAAGCTGAAGCATCTTTAGGAATATTCTATCCTCGATGCAAAAAGAAACATCTACAAAGGGAATGTGAACTGAATAGAGTTAGCTTGTGCAACATTTGTGAGTTGGCACATTCCACTGGTCAATGCCCAAAACTACCCAGACCTAAAGCAATGCTTAAGGAATCAAGTGAGGAAGTCTAGTATTCCTACTTCATCGGATAAAAGAGACCATGGCAGCTGTGATCTACAGGTATGCCTCCGAATTTTTCCTCTTTTAAGCCTTGGAATAATGTTTATAATGGTCAGCAATTTCCATGGCCATATCCTACTCCTTCCTCAACACAATTTCCTTCACTCTAGAACCAGTGGCCTTCCCCTCCACCAATTCAATATCCTACATCAAAATATTATCCTTAGATTCATAATTGGAGAGGTAATGGCCAAGGTCCAGCCCCCTCTGCACTACCAATGCAGCAGCACAGTTACAACTTCCTCCTCTCCAAACTCCTGCACCTTTGATACAACCCCAATTACCTGTGCAACCTAACCCCAATCTGAATAACAAGGCAATCTAGAGCATATACACTCTGGCTACTTTCCAAACTTACCTTATTACTCCTATTGGGCTCAATGAGATTCAAATTTGATCGAGAAAAGTAATCATACCTAACGAAAATCCTATCATTACCGAGGAAGAAAGTGAGTCACCCAGAAGGGGTATAGTCGATTCTGAAACGCCTGTTACACTTGTAACAGCTGATACAACACCAACTATTACACCTATAGAAGCCAACTCGAAAAAGGCATGTTGTTCCTACAACAACCAATCCGAGCAGGGCTGGTGCATCTGTGACAACTGACTTAGCTGTAAGAGCTCAGGATCCTCCATAACCTCAAAGATTAATTGAAACTGGCCCAGCCTCACAAACTGAATCAGAGTTTCTCAAGGAATTACAAAATTTGTATGTGTGGGTTCCACTGTTACAAGCCATTAAGGAAGTACCTATTTATGCCAAAACAGTGAGAGATATGTGTGTCAAAAATCTTGGAAGGAAGCCGAAGGACCCTGCTACTATCCAATTTATGGGGAAACTTTCCTAACTAATGGTTGATTAGCCTTTGTTAACTAAATATAACGACCCATGAAATCCTACAATTACCATTCATATTGATGACCAACCCATAACTAATACTCTGATAAATTTGGGGGCGACCATTAATGTAATGACCAAGGATATTTTTATCTCCCTTGGACTTCATGGACTCAGACCTACACCTACAGTACTTGAATTAGCAGATAGGTCCCGTGTCAAACCCGAAGGAATGATAGAAGATGTGGTGATTACTGTAGCTTCTTGGAGATATCTGGTTGATTTTCTCATTTTGCAAACCAAATCCAACCTGGGGGGTCATCCTTTAATTTTGGGAAGACTGTGGCTAGCCACTACATATGAATTTATCGGATGTAGATTTGGATCTATGATGATCTCAGATGGGAAAGCCACTAAGAATCTGAACCTTTACCCCCCAGTGAAACCACATATGGATTTGACTAGTCCCTGGTGGGATGAATTTGAACCTGAATCTAATTTCTCCCTACCTCTCCTCACACTTGGAAAAGCACAATATTTTAAGGATGAAACAGAGGACGAAATTATTAACGGTTTTATTAGAAAATTCATTTTTGTTGCTTCCATTAGAGAAACAGGGGAGGAGGATGAGGTAGATGATGTAAACATTGAACATATGAGAACCACTCTGCATATTGATAACAGTCCTGTCGAAATTTAGCCAGGTAAACATTTAAACATTAATCCTAATTTGACATTTGAACAGAACAGATTGCTGATACAACTGTTACAGAAGTATAAAAATTCATTTTCATGGGATTACACTGATATGAAAGGAATCCATCCTAGCCTGTGCACTCACCACATTTATCTTAAATATAGCTGCAAACAATTTAAACAACCGTAGCACCGAATGAATCTCGCACTTAAGGAGATAATGAAAGAGGAATTACAGAAACTCCTTAATGATAACTTCATCTATCCCATCTTTGATAGTCAGTAGGTGTCTCCGCTCGTCATTGTTCCGAAAAAGAATGGAAAATGGAGATTTTGTGTAGATTATAGAGAACATAACAAGGCCACCCAAAAGGACCATTTTCCTTTACCATTTATAGACTAGGTCTTGGATACTCTTTCTGGGAAAAAAAAAATTTCATTCCTAGACAGATTCACTGGCTATAACCATATATAGATTGCTCCAGAAGACCAAGAAAAGAAAACCTTTACTTTTCCATGGGACAATTTTGTGTACAGATTCCTTCCTTTTGGCCTCTCCAATGCGCCTGCAACCTTTCATTGGGAAATATTGGGTATCTTTTTGGATCTGTTGAATGACTGCCTTGAAATTTTCATGGATGATTTTACACCCTACGGAGATGCTTTTGAAACAAAATTAGTTAATTTGGAAAAGGTGTTGGAACGTTGTGTACAAACTAATGTTGCTTTGAACACCGATAAGTGCCACATGATGATGACCAAGGGAATTGTGTTGGGACACTTCATTTCGGTAGATGGAATCAAGGTAGACCCTGCAAAAATTGAGGTAATATAAAAATTTCCAACTCCCAAGACTCAAAAGGAGGTACGTATCTTTCTGGGACATGCAGGGTACTATAGAAGATTTATAGAAACTTTTTCAAAGATTGCATCTCCTTTGTTTTATTTGCTTATGAAAGATGTGGAATTTGTGTGAACAAGGAAGTGTGAGCAAACCTTTTTGAAGCTAAAGCACTGTGTAACAGAAGCACCTATTTTATGAGGACCAAACTGGAAACTGACATTTCATATCTCTACAGATGCATCTGAAATAGCTGTAGGTGTTGTTTTGGGTGAGCAAGAGGAAAAAAATCCTTATACCATCTATTATATCAACAAGAATTTAACTCCAGCTGAGCTCAATTACACAGTGACCAAGAAATAATCCCTAGCAATAGTGCATACTATCAATAAGTTTTGACATTACATCATCGGGTATCAAGTATTTGTACACACTGACCACTCTGCCATTCGATTTTTAATTAATAAGCCTATTACCAATGGTAGAGTCACACGATGGTTATTGTTGTTACAGGAATTTGATATCACTATTCTAGATAAACTTGGAAAAGAAAATGTAGTTTTTGATTTCCTTTCTAGGTCAACCATAGGTGATAATTGCACTTCTACTAAGGATTCTTTTTCGGATGAGTATATTTTTGCTATATCTACTCACTCACCATGGTATGTAGATATAGCCAACTATCTTGCTGCAGGTAAATTACCACATCATTTATCTTCCAGAGAAAGAAGGGAGCTCATACAGCATAGGGCCAATTACTCCTGGATAGAGGGAAATCTCTATCACACTGGACCAGACTTTCAGATTCAGCGTTGTGTTAGAGAAGACGATATTTTTGATATCTTGAAGGCTTGCCATGAGGAGCGCTATGGAGGGCACTTCGAGGACAAGAGGATGGGGAAAAAGTGCTCTCAACAGGGTACTACTGGCCAACTATACTCCAGGATGCCAAGATGTTTGTAAAGGGGTGTGATAACTGCCAAAGAATGGGCCAACCTATGTAATCAAACGATATTCCATTACAACCTCAAGTAGTGATAGAGCCATTTGAGAAGTGGGCCCTAGATTTTGTAGGGCCAATCAATCCTTCATCACAACATAGATTATATATATTGGTATGTATAGATTACGTCACAAATGGGTCGAAGCGAAGGCATTAACTAGAGCTACAAATTAGGTTGTTTCATACTTCCTGTTCGAAGATATTTTTGTTCGTTTCAGGATTCCTAGGGAGATTGTGACAGATGGGGGGCCCCAATTTACATCTCATTTGATTCAGAAACTAGTGTATAAGTATGGAATTCACCACATGATCACTTCACCTTATCATTGAGAAGCGAATGGTCAAGTGGAGAGCACCAACAAAGTTATTGAGGGGATTTTGACAAAGGCAGTAGCCAGCCACCGAAGGAATTGGACTGAAAAACTTTCAGAAGTACTGTGGGCTTATAGAACAACATGGAGGAACACTACAAGCTTTTCACCCTATGAATTGGTGTACGGTAAGAATCCCTTATTCCCCATAGAGTTCAAAATAAGAACATTGAGAACAACATTACAGGTCAATCTAGATTTAAGTACAACACAAAGGCAAAGGTTGCATTAGCTCAATGAGTTGGAAGAGAAATGATTGGCTGCCATTTAGTAGACAGAGATCATTCAGCGACAAAGAGCTAGATGGCATGACAGGTTCATTAAGAATAAGAAATTTCAGAAAGGAGATTGGGCTCTCTTGTACGATTCAAGATTCAAGGATTTCAAGGGCAAGCTCTGCACCATATGCTTAGGTCATTACAAAGTAGACACAGTCTTTGACAATGGGACTGTAAAATTGGTCACCATTGATAGTGCTAAGACACCGTTACTGGTCAATGGGCACCATTTGAGGTTATATCATTAACCTGCTTCAAAGGATTCTGTTATTAACATTGTCGCGGACTCTGAACTTCATGTTATAGCATCAGGGGGATGTTCCCCTGTACAACCCGAACTTTGAATTTCCAATAAGTGTAACAGCTGAAAACCACTCTTGTGGTAGCTATTACACCTGTTTATTAGTTTATATATATATATATATATATATATATATATATATATATATATATATATATATATATATATATATATATATATATATATATATATATATATATATATATGTATGTATGTATGTATGTATGTATATATATATATATATGTGTGTGTGTGTGTATATATGTATATATATAGATATATATATGTATATATATGTATCTATATATATACATACATACATATATATATATATATATATATATATATATATATATATATATATATATATATATATATATATATATAATAAAAATAATAAAAGAAATTTGAAATTTTGTAGAAAACCTCTTTTAAGAGCATCGGTGTGATTGGTAACAATTGAAAACCATTCTTGTGGCGGCTGCTACACCCATTTTTCCAGAACATCATCCTTTATTTCCTACATATTCTATAAATATGATGTTACCCAATTGTTTTCAGTATTTATTTTTCCTAACCATAATGTTTTATGAAGGATAGCGCAGTGGCTGTCTTAGATGTTACATATGTAACAGCCGACAGTCGTGAACAATGTTTTGAATCTTGGCCACCATCCTAACATGAAACAATTATTACAATATTTAAAGGAGACCGCCAAGACCACTGGAGAAATCGCACCATTATATCAAGTTCCGCCTCCACGTCTTCTTAGGTATGTCACCAAAAAGGTAACATCACCATCCTCTAATAATTTCATGATTATGGAAAGATTAATAAAAATCATTTTGACGGTTGTGGACTGTCGTCATCATTAAACTAGGGGTGGAGTTAAATCTTGTCATGATTACAAGAACTTTGTTAGCCCTTAAGCCACCATTAAATCCCGCATGCATCCAATTGAATAATATGAAAAACAATCATGATTGGATCTTACCGAAAAGGGGATTTGTACTCGAAGCACGTCACTTTCCATATTTGGGCATTAATAGAAGGTATGTGCGAGTACGAATCAATGATTTAAAATCTTTTCACCTCGCACCATGACATTCCATCATCCCCCTCCGCTAGAAGTTCATGCACCCTCAGTTGAAATTCTCAATCCAAGATAGCAAAGCAGGTTGTTGGGAGGTAGTAAGGAGCACGTTGATATCCTGGTTGGTTGAGCTTAAGGATTAGTTGAGGTTAACAACAAGATGGGAGGATCGGCAGTGAGACATGAGTCAGACTACATTGAAGCTCTACAGAGTTTCCCAGAATCATATCAGATATTTAGGGACGTTGGGTGGCTCGAGTACTTTCAAAGGTTGAAAGGCTCGGATGAAACAATTGCGATGGAATTCGCCAAGAATTTGAATGACCATCAAACCCAAGTCAGGGGTCTGTGGATCGAAGTTACAGAAGAAGTTGTCTCCTGAGTCACCACATTGCCAGCTGAGGGCATAAGATGGTTTAATAGGAAGGTTAATGATCCTTCTCTGAAGGAGGATTTCCTTGTAGGAGAAGAAAAATTGGAGAAGAAAGGAAGAGGGGTTGATAGACTATCACTTCCCCAACCTTGGGAAGATGCTGCCCTAAATTTGATAAAGTAAATTACTTGTGAGGGAAGGTCTACAATTGTCTTCAATTACCACTTTCCTTTATTGAACCATCTTCGACACCAGAAAAATATCAACCTTCCATATTTCCTGTTGGGAAAAATCAAGCATATGGCTGCAGCAGCCAAAGCGGCAACACATCCCGAAGCTTGCATTACCAACCAAGGTCTTATCAAACTGATTGTGTTGGATTCCTTAAACCAACAAGGAAAGAGATGGGAAGAGTTTAAACGGAAAATACCTAGGACAATCTGGGGGAAACAAGATGAGACTTGGGAAAAAGTCATGAAGAGGCTGGAGTCCAAACCCGGTCCAAGGCCAGAATTGAGAAGAGGCCCATTTATAAGCCGATTGGAGACAAACAACCAAAAAAAAGGGTGAAAATTAGTATTCCAATGGAACTGTCGCTAGAAACTAAGAAGCAGGAGAAGGCGGAAGAGCTGGAAGAATAATAAAAAGAACCCTCCTCACCAGGTAGGAACGAAACTCATACTCTGCTTTCAGAAATTGAAAATTTAAAGAAAGAAAATGAAAATTTAAAGCAAATATTAGCTGAAGCTGGGAAATCGGAATCCTCAAGGCTAGATACCCTAGCTGAAGATGCCAAGAAATTTGGGGGGGAGAAAAATCTAGGATCTTTATGCACGGCATGTGCCCAAGAGTTAGCATCAACAGGGTATAGGAGTTGTTAGGTAAGCACCTACTCAAGGGAGACTAAAACAGATCCCGGGGAGGCTACTCCATAAGAACTTGTTGAAGATATTGTTGTTACACAAGAACCAACAGTTAAAGCAGAGCCTCCCATGGTAATCGACCTAGAAGCCGACACACAAGAACCTGTAGAGGCCAATCCTGTTACAGAGGAACCAACGATGAATACAGAGGCTGACCAAGGTGAAACGAAGAAGAATGCTACACAATAACCCACCTATGATGTTGTTGTTACATAAGAACCAACAACTGAGGTGGAGCAGTCCCACCCTAGAGAGGTTTTCACACCCACTATTGATATTGCATGTAGTGGAACGTCGGGTCCCGCTATGGGATGGATTTCCGAGAATATTTCACTAATATTTTAGTGGCAGAAATGGAAACAAGAGGCACTTTCCCTACAGGAGGGAATGATCTCAATAAAAGAACATCAGAAGAAAATAGGTGCCCTAAAAGAGAAATGGACAAAGGAAGAATTGAAGATAGGCTGGGAGGAATGGAAGTAGAAGGAAGCTGTAAAGAAACAAGAGGAACAACTGTTGTTGTTACAACAACAGGTTCATGATTTGACCAATGATAAATGGAGGCTTCATGACCTTGCCCTCAACTTGTTGGGGTGCAGGTGACCTTCCCCGTCCTACACTATTTTGATGTGGGAACGTTACTATTTGTTTTAGTTAAAAGCTATTATGGAAGATAGACCCTATGTGGGTACTTCTACCCGCACCTTTTTAGATGTTTTTCACGCTTCTGATTTTGATGAACAGAGCTTGTTTTGCGAGCTGTTTTTTCACAACATTATTTGTGAGCAAGCTAGTATGCAAATGGTAGCAATTTTATTCTCGTATATGGGATACTTGCAGTTATGTGCTTTTGTTTCATTTATGAGGAATCAGATCGAGTGGCATCTGTCCACAAAATCCATGGATACTAATGAAGAAAATACATCGCTATGGATTCGAGTTGAACCAAGAAGGGCCGTTGAACTAAGGTGAGAATTCAAAAATATTTTAAGTACTTCTGGAATAAGGGAACCAACTTCTACCTACAGGAGAAGAATTGTGGATTTCTGCCTCAATTAGTTTGCACAAATGAAGATTCGAGCACTGACAGGATGCCTCAAATGCACTGAAGCTAGTAGTGTTGGATTGTTGGAAGGATATCCTTTTGCATTTCATAATTTCGTAGTTGTTGTTACACATGTGCCAGCATACACTCAGGTAATAAAGTCCTTCGGCACTTCCTGGATTGGACTGAAATTCAAATATCCTTTGATATGGATGCCAATAGAGGAATACTAGGAACATTATGCACTGAACGATTATGAAGAAAAGTCTTGGTCAAGACAGTTGGTGGCTACTTAGGGGTACAGATTTCCAGATGAAGACACAGTCGGTGCCTATGACTTCATTGATCTACACAGGAGATATTATCGAGGAAGTTGAGTTTTTTTAAATGAGGACATGCAAGTACTTTATCTGGGGGGAGATGTTAGGTGTATTTTTTGTACTTATTTCCTATGTTTGCTTCCCTCATTTCGACCCTTTTTGACCTCCAACCTTGGGACTATCTTTTCCTTTTTCCTTTTTTCTTATTGTAAAATAGTGTAACTTTACTGTGTTTATTATCTTGTCGTTCTCATGAATTATTATGATGTATTGTTTCCTTTTTGTGGCTAGCTGGGGTGAATATTGGAGGAAGTTCTTTGGTCCTTTTTCTATTATTTCAGATACCACTTTGAGCACAAGAGACCCAGAACATACAGGTGCATAGAAACAATTGGGAGCATGTTGTTACAGTGTGATGTTACATGGCGATGCTACCTCATGAAGAGTCAACACCTCCGCTTTCATGACCTCTGTTGTTACACGGTGACGTTGTTACAGACTGTTGTTACAGTCGTTGTGTTGATTGCACATTGTCAAGTTTCGGATGTTGATCTGTCTTCAAAAGTTCTTATGCTACAATTGTCGCATTCCAACTACAGCTATAGGAGTCATTATGTATCATCATTTAGGATAACAAATTTAGGTAATTTTGATTGAAATCAATATTTTCCCAATCAAGACTCTATTGAGGGAATTAGTTGTAACTATAATTACTTTATTTTGATCAGGATGAGAATCGTAAGATTCTCATGATTGATCTGTTCCTCATTTTCTCGACATGTAACTTTTATAAGCACTCAGACCTCTAAGGTCATGAGGTTAGCACAAAACAATATCATCATTTTAACTTTGTAATTTTTCTCATCATAATACATAATATCGCATTGTTGTTGTTACATGTGTTGACAAATTTAATTCTTATTTAATTTCTATATTCTCCTACGCCCTATTAGGGAGGAAGGGCCCTCCTCTTTAACAAGGACTATAGTGATAAATTAGCAGTAGTATATTTCATATTTGCTTTTGCATATTTTTTAAGTTCTACCATTATTGTATTGGCTGTAAGTAGACCTGCTTCAATTCAGGTATTTATTATGTTGTTGCACAGATTCAATTAGAAGTACCAACTGGTGTAATTATCGTGTAGCGCGCTAGATACCAGTTTATATGAAGTGTGATTGCATTCTTGTAGATCTTTTATTCCTACATGAGTGTTAATTTCCAGCAATTGGTTCAGCAATTATTTCTTATTGTTTTATTTTTCTTTTGGTATGATGTATCGGTACAAATAGTGCAACTGTCATTGAAATAAAAGACGTCCCTGGATTGATAATTTATGTGTATTGCCTTAGTCAACAGTGATTAAAACAGTTCAACACCTGTGGTATTGTAACTAAAAAATACTATAAGTAACAAGTCACATTTTATAAAAGGACAATTTGTCCACCATAATGAAGCTTTTACAATTATTCTCTATTTTAATAAAAAGTGTCTTGGTGGCTTTGTTTACTGTGTGTTCTCACTTTTACAATTATTCTCTATTTTTATTAAAAAAAATTGGTGGTTTTGTTTACTGTGTTTTCTCCTCTTTTCTTCCGACATTTCAAATTTTTAGATCTATGGGGTCTCCTCCCAAGATCTGGATCAATTGTTGTTACTCTCCTTGCCTAGGTTGAAATCACAATTTGTGACATGTTTGTTATTAGTGACTTTATTGTTGATGAGCTATATATGATATATTGAAGAGTTGTTGATATAGCCTTATGTCCTTAAGAATTTTGGGTTTACCTTGAGTACCATTCTTAAAATTAAAGGAAGTTTTGTTTGGAATATGTTAACTGGAAAAAAGGGTGTTGAATAACAAAACCCCAACATAAAATTCCACTCATAAAAAATTGACTTGTGTAAAGTTATGACTAATGATGTTTCCCCAAATTGAATTTCATTTATTGTTACATGTCATATTTTGTTTATGTCATGTGGTGCAAAAGAAAGTGTTAAATAACAAAACTCCAACATAAAATTTTGCTTATAAAAATATTAACTTGTTTAAACTCATGACTATTGATGTTTCTTCAAAATGAAATTCATTTATTAGGATATGCCATATTTTGCTTATGTCCCATGGAAAAAAATAAGTGTTGAATAGCTAAAATCACAACACAAAAATTCAACTCATGAAAAGTTTAACTTTTATGAAATCATGACTAATAATGTTTCATCAAATTGAATTTCATTTATTGTCCTATGCCATATTTTATTTATATCAAATAGAAAAAATGAAAATATTAAATAGAAAAACTCCAACATATAATTCCTCAAAATATAACTTATATAAACCCATGACTAATAATATTCCTTTATATTAAATTCCATTTACTATGATATGTTATATTATATTTTATATAAAAGAAAACTATGTACTTCAACAAAAACACTCTAACATAAAATGTATCCCATAAAAATTTAAATTTCTTTTAATATTATATGTCATATTTTATTTTTATTATGACATTAATGGAATGAAATTAATTAATAAAATTAATAAAAAGGTTATTATTAACTTTCATCAAATTAATTAATGTTAAATAATGAATTCTATTTAATTATATATATTATTATATTTTTTTTTATAATTTAAAAATAAAAATTATAAAACTTAAATCAATAACTCAATACTTATGTAATATTAATAACATTTATGTCATAAACAACTTCTTAATATAATATTTAACTTAATTAATTTAATAGTAAATTTTATTTATATCATAATCAACTTATTGAGCTGCAACTTAATATAATAGTACTTGATAAAGGAAAAAAATGTGATGAAATACCTATCTATTTTGAAAATACACATTTATTGGATAAAATATGATTTTTTAGATTTAAAATTTTAAAAATAAATAAATTATTAATTTAGTTTATTATTTCTAGTAACTTAATGGTATATGCTTGAAGTGAATTTTATGTGAATCGTAAGGAAAATTTAACTCATGTCATGAAATATTCAATTCCAAAATTGAAAATTATCAACAATATTGAGTCACTCATGTCTTTTGAATGTTAGCCCTGAAGGCACTTAAATTACATAAATTTTGTATTAAATTACATAATCTGAGTCTTCAGAAACATGAAAATAATGAGGGGAGAATAAAAATGTAAACGGAACCTTCGAAAAGTCTTAAAACTTGACTTATATGTTGTTCACAATTACATTTTGTAAGCTAACTTCGTAGATGGTCGTATACCCACCTTTTGCGTAGTGTCGGATAGACTCCTTCCATACGACAAGTTGCTTCCATTTGACATCAACACATTATCCAGGAAGTTGACTTAGAAACAACCCTTTGGTACCTTGGTGCTTGCATACATCAATGAAAAGTTTTCTCTCTCTCGGCGACAGGTTTACATCAATGGCCTTCGACCGAAAGACTTTGTGTGGTGTTCGATATCAACTCATTTACTCACACCATATGGATTTTACTGTAGTACCTTGAGAGCCATTAACATCATCGGTGGTTTCCCTCACATCCATTAACAAATTACATCATTGGTCAGTAATCATATGGTTTCTACCATGTTCGACTCCAACTCATTGACTCACATGGATAGACTCGTTCATTGCTTTGGTCGTGTGGACACGATAGAAGACCCTGGATCTAGTTTCATCCATCCGAGCTGTGATTTTAGGAGTTATACAGAGATCATAATGTATGATGCCCATGATCATATAGAAAATCATCCAGTCATGGGTCCACCACTTTTCATCTGTGGATGCATATTTTTATCATTGTACATGTTATGTTAGCTTATGTGTTGAATATGGGTATGCCTCCCTCAAAAAAAATATGTCATGATATAAATGTATTGTAACAAATGAATCTCATTTGTTGCTCTTGATCCTGACTTGTCACAAGGTAAATCATTTCAGCCACATGTCATCATTTGTGACTTTGCACTTTATGGGGAAATCTGTTATAGGCCATTTTTTCACATCTTATCAATAGGCCTCCTAATTAGATCAATCAACATCCTATTCCCTTTTGTCATCATCAATACACAAATCCCTAAGCATTCCTCTTCCATTCCCTAGAGTTTCTTCCTAAAATTGCATCATCTGAGCCATTCTTAGGACCAATGCTACTTGGCCTCTTGTTGGAAAACGTTCATCTACAAGTTTCTCCATTGTGGCCTGTGTTTATCACCTACAGGTTCCTCCCATTTGCACCTATGTTGGTTCTAGAAATTCGAGAAAAAGAGAGAAATTTTGGAAGCTTCCTCTTCCAGAAGCTTCCAGAATTTGTTACAACCATTTACCTCAGATAAAACATTCAGATCCTATCCTACCCCTTTATGGAGTTTTCATCCCTTATCCTTTGATCCCATACTCCCATCAAAGGTGGATCTAAAACCTCAGATTGGTAATTGGATAATAACTCTCAATTTACCCCACTCCTCTATATATATATACAGACTTCCATATGTAAGGGGTTGGATTTTGGAGAGTGATCTTACCCTTATGGTGTTGTTGTGAGAGACATCATTTCATGCATTTAGGGTGATTGGAGGTGCACATTGTGATAAGGAAATGGCGCATCATCCTAGAGGAGCTCTTCTACAAGATCAACACCTATTTATGGTTGTAACTCCTTCCATTCATATTAATGCAAAGAGTTCTTTGTTTTCTTGTATATGATGTGGTTATTTCATGTATTTCAATACCATGTTGATCTATTGAATAGAGTACTTATATGATGTTGCATAAATCCCATATTTTTTTGGCTTGTGTTGTCTGACTATGCAGGTTCTAATTCTGGAAATCGGAGTTTGGATTGGAGCATTCAAGCTAAAGAAGGAGTGAATCATGCGACAGATTCCAGGTAGGATTCATCCTGTCATATATTTACTTTAAGGAAAACATTGGGTTCCTTGTCTCTTTGTTGTTCTTGGTTAGACCACCAAACCTAGGGGAGATACTTTTGTCCATAATCTTAAATCTCAAACATCCACCACTTTACATTTCCAAGCATATACTCACCATGCATCACTAATACCATATCTAGTACCACTCCATACCCCTTTGTTTTCTAATAAGCCCTTGTGTACCATTCGAGGATCTCTTATTTATTTGAGTTTAGACTCTTTGTTGATTTTGAAGTCAAATATAACATTGAAATGGGGCTCGAAGGCCTTTTATATTGGGATCAGGGTCTTGGATGAAAAATTGATGCCCTACTTTCAGTTTATTTTCAAAGTTGGGTAGAACCTAAAAAAGGCACAATGGTCTTATATCTTGATTGTCTTTACTTTGAAGTGTATATTTTTAAGTAGATTGATGGCCTTTTTTTCTTTCATTTTGGTTAGTACTTTGAAGAAGGTTGAACGCTTCCTTTAATGTTGGGTGAATCTTCGAATTATGTTGAAGGCCTTTTTTCAAGATAAAGGACCTTATGCTTGAAAGTGGCTTAATGAAGTTTTGGTTAATTTTTTGAAGAGGTCAATAGCCTTCATCTTTCAAGGTTGGGTCACTTCTTTAAAACATGCTTGCTGGAATATCTTTTAGAGATCTGGTATATGTTCAAAATAGGATCAATAAACCATCTTTGGAGTAGTATCGATGGCCTTTTTCCATTGAATTGAACACAACATTTATATCTAATCAATGATCAATTTTAAAGAACACCTGAAGGCTTTTCCCTTTAAATTGAGCACAACTTCAAAATGTGGTTAATGGCCAATTATGAAGAAGTCCTAATGGCCTTTCTCCTTTGATTTGGGCATAACTGAGAAGTGTGGACAATGGATAATTTTGAAGTGGGATCAATGAAATTTTCCTTCAAATTGGGCATGGCTTTGAAATGTAACTAATGACCAATTTCAAATAAATATTGATTGTGTTTTGTTGCAGTAGCATGTGTTAAAGAAAGATTGAATGTGAGTGAAAAGGGGGGTTGTGTGTGGTTTTTGACCCACACGTTGAGTTCAAAATTCAAGGGGAATGATCCAATGCATGATCAAACATATCTAGAAGAGGATGTTATATAAATGGCAAAAGAAAAACTCCAATTCCTTAGTGTAGTGATAGATGGGGTTGGATATGTGATAAAGTCCAGAAGTTGTGGTTTATTTATGATGTTTGTATAACTTGTGGTCACTCCGCATTGTCATTGATTTATTATGTTTGCATAATATGTGTCAAATACAATCAACTGGTTGTGAAAATTGTTGTTACTCTCCTTTCCTAGGTTCAAATCACAATTTGTGACATGTTTGTTCTTATTGAGTTGATTGTTGATGAGCTATATATGATATATTGAAGAGTTGTTGATGTATCCTTATGTCATTAAGAATATATGGTTTACTTGGAGTACTATTTTTAGAATTAAATGAAGTACTTGGTAAGTTTTATTTGGAATATGTCAACTAGAAAAAAAAAAGGGTGTTGAATAACAAACCCCAACACAAAAATTTGCATATGCAACTATTGAGTTGTTTAATTCCATGATTAAGGATGTTTCTTCAAATTGAATTTCATTTTTGTCATAAGCGATATTTTGTTGATGTAATGGAGGGAAAAAAGAAAAAGGTGTTGAATAACAAAATTCCAACATAATATTCCACTCATGAAAATATTGACTTGTGTATACCCATGACTATTGGTATTTCTACAAAATGTATTCATCTTATTGTTATATGTCATATTTTGTTTATGTAATGTGGAAAGAAACAAGTTTTTGAATAGCAAAACCCCAACATAAAATTCCACTCAATTGTGTAAAGTTGTGACCAATGATGTTTTCCCAAATCGAATTTCATTTATCATCACATGTCATATTTTGTTTAAGTCATGTGGTAAAAAAGCAAGTGTTGAATAACAAAACTCCAACATAAAAATTTTCTTATGAAAATATTGACTTGTTTAAACTCATGATTATTGATGTTTCTTCAAAATGAATTTCATTTATTGCTATATGCCATATTTTTTTTTATGTCTCATAGAAAAAATAAGTGTTGAATAGCTAACTGACAACATAAAACTTCATCTCATAAAATTTTTGACTTTTATGAAGTCACCAGTAATGATGTTTCATCAAATTGATTTTCATTTATTATGGTATGCCATATTTTATTCTATATCAAGTGGAAAAAAAAGAAAATATTGAATAGTAAAACTCCAACCTATAATTGCTCAAAATATCAAAATATAACTTATATAAATTCATGATTAATAATATTTCTTTAAATTAAATTCTATTTACTATCCTATTTCATATTTTATTTTATGCAAAAGAAAAGCTATGTATTTCAATAACAACACTCTAAAACAGAATTTAGCCCATAAAAATATGAAACTCTGTAAAATCATAATTAATAATTAAAATTAATTATATTTTGTTTATATTAAAATGAAATTAATTAAAAAATTAATAAGTATTTTACATTAACTTAATTAATTTTAAATAAGTTAATAAATTATATTTAATTATATATATTACTATATTTTTATTTATAATTTAAAGAATAAGAATTATAAAACTTAAACAAATAGCTCAATACTTAAGTAATATTAATAATATTAATGTCATAAACAACTTCTTAATATAATATCTAACTTAATTAATTTAACAGTTAATTTTATGTATATCATAATTAAATTATTAACATACAACTTAATGTATGTAATAGTAATTGATACAAGTAAAAGAAATGGTGAATCCCTGTCTATTTGGAAAATACCAATTTGATTGAATAAAATATGATTTTTTTTATATGTAAATATTTAAAAATAAAATAAAGTTATTAATTTATTTTATTATTTCTAGTAACTGCACGGCATATGTTTGAAGTGAATTTTGTGTGCTTTGTAAGGAAAATTTAAAAGATGTCATGCAATATTCCATTCCAAAATTGAAAATTATCAACAACATTGAGTCACTCGTGTCTTTTGAATGCTAGCCCCGAAGGCGGTTATATTAAACTGGGTATTAAATTACATAATCTGAGTATTCAGAAACGAGAAAATAACAAGGGGAGAATAAAAAAATAAGTAAATGGAACCTTCGAAAAGTCTTAAAACTTGACTTAGATGCTGCTCACTATTACATTTTGTAACCTGAGCTCGTAGATGGGCGGATACCCTTCTCGTGCATAGTGTCTGACAGACTCCTTCCACCCACGAAGCTCCACTTTTTTCTTTCCGTGGTCATATGATTTCAACGAACCTGAACGGTTCCTGGCTATGCAGTCAACGAATGTGCACATCTTCAGAAACTCCTCCCTATTCTTACAATCCACGTGAACCAGAGCTTCTTCATCATCAGAGTAACCCACACCCACTCCGCATCGACCATAATCTTCCAAATACTTACACCCGATTTGAATGGGATCACAATGAAAGGTCTTTAGTGTTTCTCCTTCTTCAACTGTTAACCAGGGCATCGCCGTTGCATTTTGGTTATCGGCTTTTGCGCCTCCAGCAATGGGTGCGCATATATCACCCTTCACAACTCTTAATTCTATATCATTGCACGGCTTGAAATTCTCGACCCACTTACACAATGAATAGACCTGCCTCCTCCTTGAATAACGCAGCTTGTCACAGAGAAAATGCATTGACCAGCAGAAGAGGCGATTGATGTTGCTATAAAGCCATGCCCTCAGTTTTGTGTTGAATTCCAACACTGCCGACGCAAAGCTCAACACTGTGGGAATCAACCAAAAGACTTTCTTGGTTTGGAGGTAGAAGCCTACCAAATTCAAGAGCTTTAGTACTTTCTCCTCCGACAATGACAAATTCACGGGGAGAAGCCATTTAGCGTCTGAATACATGAGAGTGTGGTTTTCAAGAATGATGCAATCCAGCGCTTCTGGAAACTCCATGACACCGCCTGTCACCACTAATTCCCAAAACTCCTTATAACCTTTCAAAAACACAAATTCTCCTTCGACTTCGTCAAATATACCTCCCATGACCAGCAGAGTCTGCCAGATTGGATGAGTAATGTAGTAGGACATTTCGCCATTCACGAACAACTTGTTCTCGTCCCTACTTTCTAGACGGAATTCTTCCCTCAAGTACGACATATTGACTACACTCTCAGAACTCTCACCACTTGCAGGGTGGCTTGGCAGGGGAGTCAACTCATCATGTGACCCTGGAGTCTTGGTCAGTACAAGGCATCTCACTTTCTTGAACACCCTGCCCGGATAACGCCGCAGTAATGCGTAATCTGAAGACAGGCGAAAGGGCAGCAGCGAAATCACCCATTCGAACACCCCTTGTACAAGCCCACCCACAGGGGTGAGCTTCATAAATTGCCATGTGGCAAGACATATTTGAAAGACAAGCAAGAAGTCGCTCATAATTTGCTGGACTTTCTCCATTATCAGAGCAGACCAGACCTCCTCTACACAAACAATAAACTGCAAACTACTGATGAGTGAGTGTGTGCTCATCTGTCTCCCCATCCTCTGCTTCTTATCCTTCATCCTTTTCTTTTACTTCCAACGCACGCATTTTCTTTTATGGACCCTCTTCTCTTTCCATTATTCCTCCTCCTCCTTTGTACCATCACGCATTTCTTTTTTTTTCGAGCATCATCTTCTTTTCTGCAAATCTTCACCCTTCACAGGCTACGCAGAGTAGCGTAAAGCCATCCATGTCGTTAGACAGAGAAAAATATGAAGGCATTTTCTCTTTACTTGAGCGTAAAAACTTCGATATTCGTGATTGAGTTCAAAAAATTATACCTTACCTCCATCTTCTCCTTTCACTTTGATGGCAAAGAGTGGGCACCAGTAAGCAAAACTCGTTCTTCATGCCCATCCTGTCGTCACCTTGAATGGATTTATTCCATTATCAGATTTCCAATCTCTCTCGTTGTTATCTTTTTCTTCTAAGAAGGCAGGCATTTTCCTTTTCCAGCTTCTTCACTTTGGATTATTTTTCTTTCTTCTGCCTCCATTCCTTCCTTCTCGCAACAATCATGCCTTGTCTTTTTTTTTGTCTCCATCTTCTTTGATTTACATATATTTCATTGGTTACCTTTTCCAGCATTTCACTTTGAATTATTCTTCTTTCTTCTCCCTGCATTCCTTCCTTCTCCCAACAATCATGCCTTGTCTTTTTTTTGGGCTCCATCTTCTTTGATTTACATATATTTCATTGGTTACTTACGTTAGCTTTTATTCAAATCAGTTTTCAAATGTTGCCCCATTATTATACGCCCTCCATGTCCCAAAAACTCATTATTTTGTGGGCTCCATCTTCTTTGATTCACATAACTTTCATTGGTTACTATTAGCTTTTATTCACATCAACTTTCATTCTTCTCCCTCCATTCCTTCCTTCCTTCTCCCAACAATCATGCCTGTTCCTTTTTTCTGGGCTCCATCTTGAAGTTTGATTCACATATATCTTTCACTGGTTACTTACATTACCTTTTATTCACATCAGGCTTCAAGTGTTGCCCCTCCGCATCATTATCAGGCCCACCATGTGCCAAAAAATCATGCCAACAAGAATATGAAGGTTAAACCTTTGATAATTCTGATTGACTTGAAGTTGTTGCATATCATACTTTTGTATTTTCTTTCACCTCAAATTTAAAAAATAGATAAATAAAGACTTAGCGGCAGATTTTATGGGAAAGCTCATACATTCTTGGTTAACAAAATACAGGCCATTTTTTTATTATTAACAAAAATACATTTTAAATAAAATTAATTTACAATCAAATAAAAAATTTATTATAAAACTTATATTTAAAGTGATGATAAATTATTATAGAACTTATATTTAAAATCATGATTTTATATGAAAGATTGTCTTAACAAAATATATTTATCCAAAACACCCTATAACCATTTATCCAAAAACTCTACACATAATTTTTAATATAAATAATTTGTTTTTTTAATTAATTATTAAAATTTATAAATATATAAATAAAGTAAAATCATTAAATTCATATATTATTTAATATTAAATAATACAAATATATTTATTTATGTAGTTTGAATAATGATTTAAATCAAAGGGAAAATTTCCAATATTTGTTTTTTATTTGTGAATAACATAGCTATTTAGTGAATATTCAAGTAGTGAAAATGAATGTTATTAAAATGTTTCATAATATTTGATTCAAATTATGGTTTTTTTACAATGGTTATTTATTTTTAATATAATCTAATTTATATGTGAAATAAATATATCTAAATATTTTAGAAAATTAATAAAATTGTTTGAAAATATGTGTTTTTTTAAAAGATTATAGATTTAGAGTGGATTATATATATCTCCATAAATTTTAAAACGAAGACCAATTCTACAAATAACAAAAAAAAGTAAATACCAATTTAATGTTTATCCATTGTTACTTTAAAATTAAATTATTATTATTGTGAAAACTATTAAACATATATATATATATAACTATTTTAATAAAAGAAAATTTAATAAAAATAAAACAACAAATCAATTATTATGTACATTATCTATAAATATAATAATAACATCTCCGAATGCAGATGACAGTCTCGGTTGATGGGACATCAGTCCCTGGGCGACTCCCGATGGAGCTCACGTGGGGTGGCCATATGGCCCTCTGCAGCTCCATAATCACTACATTAACTACGCCAGCTTGCTCGACATTAACTCACTCTCGTCGGCCTTTTCATCACCCTGCTCTGCTCGATTGGTTCGCGATGGATTTTGTCTCGGATAATTTGGATTGTTCTTGTTCTGCCTGTCGTTCTCCGCCTTCCCTGTGGAGCGCCTGCCCTTCTGCTTGTGCTAAGCCGAGTGTTCGCACACAGACGGGACGATGTTGCTCGCTCTTTAGCTGTTTGGAGACGTTACCGGGCCACCACTTCACCTAGAGTGCCTTCTGCTGTTCTAATTCCTATCTGCATACCCAGACTGCCAATCCTTGCTGGTTCCCATCGCTTTCTACCTGCTCTTTCTGTCTCAAGCATCTCCAGCACACCTCTGTGGCCATGCCACGGCTTCGTCACCGGATGTGATGCCGCCGTGGGGTAAGTCGAGGTCGTGTAGCTCGCCCTCGACCTTCTACCAGCTCCAACACTGAGACTTCCTCTAAGGATGTTGCGTGGGGGCACTATTCGGATACTCGTAGCCAAAGAGGTCGCGCTCGCCATTTTGGAAATGTCTGCATCGCTCAGACCACCCCGCTTCCTCCCGTTGACCCTCCTAGGCCTGTCTCCCCTGCCTCCCGTGCTTCTGCCAGTCATGCCCTTCGACAGTCTTCCCAGAGGGCGGAATTCCGTTTTGAATGCACTCTTAATCAGCCATCGTTACTGCTTTTGTTACTATAACTCTGAGAGAAGAGCTGCCTAACCTAGTTTTCTCACCTGTGCCTGATTTTATTCCCACTTCCCATGGTCCTAATCCCTCGCCGACTATGCACAATCCCTTGAACCCTGCTGCGCCCACTGAATTTGGGCATTCCGACCTGGGCAAGCAACCCATGCAGGTGGACGTCACCAACAAGGATAGCGAGCCAAAGGAAGACATCGAAGTTCCAAGGGACGAGTACTGGTGCAGAATTGTGGAGGAACCGCCTTCTCCAGCTCATGAATAGTGAATTTCGCTCCCCTCGGCCCGCCATGGTACAATTGCTCAATTGTTTTGGGAGATTTTTTGATTTTCTATGTTCTTCTTCAGCTGGAACAGTTGTATGCTACTCTAGTATGCTTTGTTTTGATATGTTAAATGATATAAACAATGAGCCGGTTTCCCTTTCAAGGGCGGCGAAACTCTCTCTAAAAGAACTAGTTTCCCATCCAGGGCAGTTCAGAACTTCTGTTAAGCATGGACATCAAGCCCAGTTTTCAGGCTTCCATAGCTGAAACTGTGGCAGTTTTGTATCAGTATGTTTTATAAATAGAATTAGTATTATCTAGAAAAAAAAATATAATAATAACATAATATATTATGAAAAATAATAAAATAAAAATATTCAAATTACATTCTAAGAAGGTTTGTCATGGAAAAATTCTATTAAAAAAATGTATATGTGTAGTGTATCATATACACATGTTCTACCTCAATTAATGAACTCGGAGTAGTTAAAACACCTTTACAATGTAATGTTGTTATATGTTTACATTTAATGATCATGTTTATTTTATATATATATATATATATATAGTTTACATGGAAAATATTTTCATATTTAATGTGAAGAAGGGATTATTTATCTTCAACATCAAGGCTCAAGTTATTAGATCAAAATTTATCATATCATTTATGGAACTTGAGTGATGAGGATTCAAATCATTCTTTTCAACAATACAAAATGAATTTAATGGACAAATAAATTATTTTATTAATATAAGATGTTTAATTTTATAAATTAGAATTTTAATTATGTTAAATAATATCTTTAATAAAAATGTTTGTTATTAAGTTGGATATATTTAATATTGCTTATTTTGAGGTTTTCTTAATTATATAAATACTTCTTTTTCTATTTACTTATTATCTTGAATTTTAAAAGATAATTTAGATTTAAAACCTATCAACACATTATTGTTGTGTTTATTATAAGGAAAAAAATAATTTAAAAATACAACTATTTCATTGGTAATGTATTTATATAATTTGCAATGCTATCTTCAAATTTACAACTTTCATTTTCCTATTACATGTTTAAAGGGAAAATGACCAATATAGATGTACAACTTGACTGAGTTTAATGGTTAAGAGAATGTGTTTCCCCTTAAAAAGTTGTGTGTTATCTATAAGAGGGTAGAGTATGTATCTTGACATTGAAAACTTGTTCCATAAACAATTTCACATATATTTAACATACATGTAGAATTCTAGATAACAGATTTTAAAGATTTCAATAACTTGTATCCACTTATAGTGATTTTAAGTTAATGTTATTTTTTGAAGAATATATGATACAATATCAATAGTGTTATATATTAATGCGCAAGTTGTTATTGTTGGATTATATTTGATCATATTTTGAAGAGTATATGATACGAAATCTTGGTGAAGATGACAAGGAACTTATTAGACAAGATTGTGCTATCATACTAAGAAGAGTAAAACCCCCTAAGAGAAATTTAAACCGTGTTCAGTTTTTGGCCCTAAAAACCCTAAGAAACAATGATAACATTTTCATCTTGAAAGCGGAAAAAGGAGGGGAAACTGTAGTAATGGGAAAAGTTGATTACATCTACAAGATGAGGGACCACCTATATAATAGTGGTGTTGTGTAAGCAATCCATTCTGCGAACAGAAGCGATCCCTCTGGTCCTAATGAAAGGATCTAGCAACAAATGAGACAAATATATGCAACCTTTCCTAACTTATGCTAGAAAAACATGAAGGAGGATAGATATACTACCTCTTTCTGATGCTAATGCTTGCCTTTGGTGTCAGCATTGCTTCTTTTGCTTCCACGCTCATGATCTCCTCTCTATTGGCAAAGATGAATGCATGCAAGGAAGAACAAGTGGAGACAACAAACAAATACAAAGCATAACAATCTCTAGTATAAGCTATGTAGCAGATCAAGGAACACTACAATAAACATGAAAAAATAGACACATTTATGGAAAGGAAAGACATAATGTATTATTAATAGAATAATAAAGGGAGAAGTACAACCAGAAGTTTTGATGTTGAACACCTCCTTCAGGTGAGACTCCAAGTCCTAGCCTCAACTCTTTAGACAGATTCCTCCTTCACAGATGGGAAGCAATTGGTTATGCTTCAACTCATAGGATGGCAATCAATTAAGAGTGGATGGTAGGGGATTCATTTATAGGGAAGGAGAGGGATTTGAGGATACATAAAATGTGGGAGGAGTTCCACATCTTAAGGGAAAGATCCATGGTCATGAATGGGAGGCCTCACTCCTATCATCAACAACCTGAAACCACATCGTTGTTCTCGAGGCTTATAGTAAGGGAAGCTTCTCCTCCATTTTTGGGAAAACTACCTAAAGAGGACTAGCATGAATTTTCCTATCAAAGGTCGCGCTTCCAGTGCTAGACACATGTTTTGCAAAAGGTTACAAGTGCGGGTCAATAGCGGTGCAGAGCGCATTGGGCTTGTAAAATATGGTTTTTGAAAAGCTTTCCATAATATTTTTAAATAAAATATTCTTTCACTTCTTCAGGGATGTTCTAGGAATGTTTGATGGAGAACATATTTTGCGACACTAGTGGCATGACGACACAAAGTGGAGTGTGACAAAATATTGTATAACAGATTCCCCATAAAGCATGAAATGAGAACAAGAAGTGATGGCTGAAGTGCTTTACAAGTGAAGGCAAAGACCGAGAGAATCACCTCAAGAGACCTGCAATCCAAACATGATACAATATATATGACATCTCTGATGTAAGTATGCCTAGAAATACATCTTTGAGTAGGCATGTAACAATACATGGATCCATGTCATGGACACAACCATTGACTAAAAAGGATCATGGCCATATGAATACATGAATCCACACCATGGGCACAACCATCCAACTAGAAAGGATCATGTGTTCAATCATGATTAACTCCACGCAGCCTGGATTTATCAAAGGAAACCCAGGGTCTTCACCTCTATCTCGACTCATCCAAAGTACGAATCTGACCATGTGAATAGATGTGTCGAAGTTGAACATGGTGGAAACTACCTAATTATTGGTCAATGATGTAAATATTTAACGGGCACGAGAGAAACCACCAATGATGATGACGGATCTCAAGGTACAACAACACAATCTACGAGTGTGAATAATGAAGTTGAATTTGAACACCTGCAGAATCTTTCGATCGAAGGTCAGTGATGTGAACCTATCATCAAATGCGAAGAACCTATCATTGAGGCATGCAAGCTCCAAGGTATTGAAAGGGGGTTTCTAGATCATCTTCCTGGATAATGAGCTAGAGTCGACATGAAGTGAGCTGTCAAAGGAGGGCCATAATGTTTCCCACATCATCGGCACAAAAAATAGGATTTGCAAAGTTGATAAGAGTGATTCAGGATTGATGTAGAGAAGGTCAAGCTAGTTATAAGTGGTTTGAATTTGTAGACAAGGACTTCACTTGAACATATCAGCGACACCATTCTAGAATTTGGCAGCATTTGACTCAAAATAAGATCAGAGGTCATGATGAAAATAGGATATAATCGAATGAGAGGCAAATGGACTTCCCAAACCCAGGAAGGAAAGTGACGAATCAAGGATATCCCAAACCCGACATGAGATATAGATAAGTGTCATGTTCAAGAGCAACATGTTTCCTTTCAGACAAAATACAGGTTATGTGTTTCCTTCCATTTTCCCCCACTATTTCTAGCGAGTACCTCTTTATTTTTTATCGCACACTTGAAGAGGATACCATATGCTTAGTGTATAAGTTCACCCTTCAGATGAATCCATCCTAGTAATTTTAACAAGCCCTAGGAAGGAGTAACTCACTCTCATCATGGTGACAAGTCCTTCGACTTTTAAGTTTTATGAGTCTGACGAATGGGTAACTCGACATATTTTTCATGTTTAGGGAGTTTGAAAAAGAGGTGGAAAAGAAAACTCCAGGTGTCCCTTTTCATAAATAGTCTCTCAAACCTAAAAAGGTAGAAAACAATATTCAAGAGAACCTCTTAGTCATGTTTGACTAAAGTATTCATTTTTCGTAATTAGTCTATCTCAGTCCAAAAAACGGTTAAAATTATACTGAGTAGACGTCGATTCATTTACTTTTATGAGCTCGAAATAACAAGTGCTCAGAAATATTTTTATTTTTCGGGAGTTAGAAAAGAGTTGAAAGATGACACCAGGGGGGTTCCTTTCTCATTTATTTTTCATGAGTCCGAAAAAGTGATAAAACAAAACTCACCAATTCACCCAAAATCAATTATTGTCGCCAATTTGTAACCACCTATTACTGCACCTGTGAACAAACGCTACCTAGTTCGAGAAAAATATAATAATATAGGTAAAAATAAATTTTAAATGGTAAAATATTTTTAAAAATCTATATAAACTCAAAAATTAAAAATAAAACTACCATTTGTAACTTGTCATTTTGGAGAGCTTTTTTACCCAAAATTACCCCGATCTTCAAGCGAGGAGTGTGATCAAACCAGGGTACCATTCGACAAGTCGTAAGTAATAGGTAAGAGCTATATCCTTCCTTTGCATTTCAATGGTATTTTTAATTTTTTTCACCAATAGAGTAGGTGTCTAGGGGAACTTGAAGAAAATAGGGCTCGTGGGAGACCAACACGGGATTTACCCATCGAGACCGCGTTTTTCGCCCTGAACTCCAAAGGACCAGTGCAATTATAGTGCGAGAAAATGCACAAACATTTGCATTGGTGCTGATTCATAATTTTTTTCAATAAAACTCAAAAAATACCCATTTATTTCTGAATTTTCCTCCATGAAGGCTAATTAATCTTTATTTAATGATGTTTTGCAGGTATTTTGCTAGAGAAAAATGGCCATTGAGTGGAAGGAAAGAGGTCACAAAATACAAGAACACCAGGAATCACAAAATTATCATTACATAAGGGATCTCCGCGATTGCGTATTTCTCAATTTCTTTCGTACCCCTGGGATCAGAGCCCAAGTATATTTACTGCATCACTTGGTGAGATGGTGGGATGTAGACCACCAAATGTTCGTGATAGGGGTCTAGGAGCTAGAAATATAATTATCAGACATATGCTTCATTAATGGGTTGTCCAAGAGGGGACAACCAATTCATTTTTTGGTGCTCGTGTAAGAGGAGAGAGCACGTATTTGTTGATTGCTAGGCAGTGTGTCCATAGTTCTCGCAAGACCAAAAGAGGGAAAATTGACATCAAGGATATCAAGGAAATTCCACTAAAAACAATTATATTTACCATAGAGCACGTGGCTGGAGTAGAAGCTCTCCACGAGGTGAGAAAATCTCACCTTCAGTACGCATTGGAATGCCTAAACCCTACCATATTCAACTGGAGTGAGCGGATACTAGCCAACATGAAAGACCAACTCACCAAACGCAAGACAAGGAAGTTAAAGTAGTTTGGATATGGATTGATTCTAGTTGTGTTATTCCTAGAACGCGTCTGATTGTTCAAATATCAGTGAGTGGAGGTGGAATCAAGTGGAATGTTTTCTCAACCAATGGTTGGTTAGAAACAGACTCATGGGACTCACTTTCGGGGAGAGTGGGATTGACCAAAGATGAATTCTGATCAATCACTTGATCAACTAGTGGAGGATAAGGAGAAAGCTTCCAGTAACCAACGGTAAGTTGTGGATGAGAAGTTGTATGGTTTTTCAACACTCTCTAGGCTTCATCCATATAAGGAAAAAGGTGAATGGGATAATTCCCTTCACATAACCTACAGGGAAATTTGACTTTACCTTGTTTCCCATGGACCTTATTATGACTAATTGAGGTTTTATCACCAAAATTATCTCCATAGGCCGATGAAAAAGGAATATATGAGTCGTTGGAACACACTTATAATACCTTAGGAATACTAGGATAATCTCTAAGAAGGTGGTCACCCTTACATATCTTGCAAGGAAATTTGAATTTGCGGGTTGATTGGAAGTTTTTCCCACAATAGTTCCATTGGTATAAATGGTTGCTTGGTTTCCCCCTTGCTTATTTTTCTTGTTTTTCTTCATCCTCTTCTTCTTCCTCTTCTTAGCTTCCTAGTTACTAGAATCAAGAATTTCACCAGGCGAAGATGATCTAGGTGGATATTGGTGGTCACCCACCTATTCGACTTGGGGCCCCACCATTGTCTCTTTCAGTTTTTTCAGTTTCGGCACAACTTACTATTTTTAGCAGTTTTTTGGGTCCTGAACTTCCGGAGCCATTTTGAGGCCCTAAACGACATTTTTTGGGAAAAAGGGGAGTAATATGGATCCATGGACCAATGTTTCTCACTAAAAATTTGTAGTCCTCGGGTAGATCTTTCTAACGAAGTATGGTACGCGTCAAACGGAGATCGTATGCCAAAGTTACGTCCTCGGGAAGTTGAAACACCAATTTACCCAAACGTGGCCCATAGTTTTGGCGCTTCATCTCCTAGGGTTAGGGTTTTGGCTGTTTAGGATTTCCCATTATTTCTAAATAATAAATAGGCCCTCGAGCCTCATTGTAACTTAGTTCAGAGGCCTGTAGCCACCACATCTCTTCACAGAGATAGCTACCACCGCCCTAGTTAGTTTTATTTCCATTCTGTCTGTAAGAAAATTTTAATTCTTCGATATTAATGAAATAAAGTGTTATTTCCGCTACATATTTGTATTTATGGTTATATGTTTATTCTGTTGCGTTCCTGCATAAATCCAGATTAGTGGTATCAGAGCAGTTTGTTTTTTTCTCGATATTTCTTTGTATGTCCCCAACGAGGTCGGGGTATAAGGAGTTAGGGCTCGATCTGGTGGAACCTTTGCAAGATCAGCCTCGCAAACCCCGACGGATGCCCATGGGAGACGAAAAGAAAGATGAGGGAGCAGGAGATCCTATCAAAATATTGCTCAAGGAGGCCCTCGAAAAAAAAAGCAACGCGATGATGGATAACTTTTCCCAGATCCTTCAACGGCTGCCCACCGACGGCGCATCTGCATGCAGAAGCCACTCTGGAGGTGTGACTCCTTTTAAGGTACAAGTAAATTTTGACATTCCCATATTTGAGGGTAAAATATATGCAGATGTCGTAGATAGATGGTTGAATCTATTAGAAGGATATTTCTCGGTTCATGACTTTTCCGACAGGGAGAAGATTATTTTTGCACTCCTCAAAGCTGCCCCCCATGTCAAGGACTGGTGGGAAACCCACTGTGAGAAAAAGGACGAGACAAAACCCTCTCTGTTCTCGGCCGTACCCACTTGGAATTATTTCCGAGACGCCATCAAGGAACAATACTATCCCGTGGGGAGCTATGAGGACAAGTACATACAATGGACCACGCTGCGACAACAAAGGGATCAAGATGTGCATGAGCTGACGAATCTGTTCCATACCCTGCGCACAAAGTTGGGTATCAAAGATTCAGAGAAACATCTCGTGCTAAAGTATCGCAGCTGTCTGCATAGATACATTCAGGAGGAAATGGAGTTCCTCGACATCTCCTCGCTTGGTACGGCATACCGGTATGCTGCCAAGATTGAGCAGAAATTCAAGCAGAAGAAGCGAGACTTTGGATCTGCGAATCAAAAGCAAGGGAAAGGTACTTCCAAACCGCAGAACAAAGGACAGATCCAAGGCATGGCGGCTAAAGACAACTCATCGAAGCCACAAGAAAAGAACAGCACCGCAAAGCCAAAGAAGGACACGGGAAAGTGGTGTGAGTTCCATAAGAGCTCCACTCACAACACAAGTGAGTGTCGGGCCAAGCAGTCGCTAGTGGCCGAGATGAGGGCTTCTAAGTCAGATGCATGCTCTGACTCCGAATCAGAACCTGAAAAGGCGAATGAAAAAGGGAAACAGATTATTGATGCGGAGCCCAACGCCACTGTTGCCACTGCAAAGATCCAAAAGGAGGAACCGGAAGATCAAGAGGAGGAGGAACGTCTCTTCCACTCCCAGATGTGGGTAAAGGGCTCCCCGGTACAGTTCATTGTCGACAATGGGAGCCAAAAGAACCTCATTTCAGCAGATGTCGTGAAGCGATTGGGCTTGCCGACCACAGCTCACCCACATCCATACACCATCGGGTGGCTTCACCAAGGACGAGATCTCCGCGTCAGCCGGCAGTGTCGCCTTCCCTATAGCATCAAGCCCTTCACGGATGAGGTATTATGTGACGTTGCTCCTATTTATGTTTCTGATGTATTATTAGGACAACCATACTTGTGGAAGCGTCATGCTGTGTATGAGTCTCGACCTCGTGCTGTTATTATTACTTTGGGAAATAATTTGTACAAGATACCAGAGGTACCACCTCCTACGACTATCTCTTTGGTTACTGCAAAACAATGTAGTAAGCTCATTTCCCAAACCAGGAAATTCGTTTTCCTGATGATCCGCCCCCAGGGCAAGAAGAAGACTGTGGCCACGACCTCCAGACAGGGCCCCTCTGGACGACAACAACAAATGGATAAGGTCGTGGAGGAGTACGGGGACATCTTCACCTCACCCACAGGGGTTCCTCTGCACTGCCAGGTCAAGCACCCGATTGATCCGACCCCAGGTGCGCCACTACCCAATGGACCGATCTATCGACGCTCTGTTCTGGAAAATGATGAAATCAAGAGGCAGATTCAGGAGCTGTTGCAGAAAGGTCACATCAGACCAAGTTCATCGCCCTGTGGGAGCCCGATCGTGTTGGTGCAGAAGAAGGATGGGACGTGGAGACTCTGTATTGACTATCGGGCGCTGAACAAGATCACTGTCCGGAATAGGTACCCAATCCCACGGATTGATGACCTTCTGGACCAACTCCAAGGTGCAAAATATTTCAGTAAGATCGACCTGAAGTCCGGGTATCACCAGGTACCAATTGAACCCTCTGATGTGTGGAAGACTGCCTTCAAAGCTAAGGAAGGCCTTTTTGAATGGCTGGTCATGCCTTTCGGGTTGACGAATGCTCCCGCAACCTTCATGAGGATGATGGACGGCATCTTGCGGCCATTCACCAACTCATTCGTAGTGGTGTACTTGGATGACATTCTGATCTTCAGCAAGACTTGGGAAGAGCACCTTCATCACATCCGACAAGTCCTCCAAACACCGCGGCAACACAAGTTGTGTGCCAATTTGGAGAAGTGCACGTTTGGCATGACCCAGGTTCAATATCTGGGATACATTATTGATGAAAGGGGGGTGCATGTGGATCCAGCCAAGATCCAAGTCATTCGGGATTGGCCAGCCCCAACCACTATAACAAAGCTTCGCAGCTTTCTGGGTCTTGCTAATTTCTACCGTAGATTCGTGTTGGGATTCTCTCATATCACTTGGCCCTTGAGTCAAGTCACCAAGGGAGGAGCGAGAGCAAAATTCTTTTGGTCGGAACCTCAACAGAAGGCGTTCATAGAATTGAAAAATCGCCTCTGTTCTGCCCCAGTGCTCACATTACCAGACTTGCAACAACCATTTGAGATCGAGACAGATGCCTCTGACTATGCTATTGGGGCAGTTCTTACTCAACAGGGACATCTAGTGGCATATCACAGTGAGACATTGTCTGACACAGTTCGCAAGTATCCCACTTATGATAAAGAAATGTATTCCATTGTGCAAGCTTGTCGACAATGGAAGCATTACATTTTGGGGAAGGAAACAATCATCCACACAAACCACCGGCCCCTGCAGTTCATACAGACACAAGGGAAGTTGCAGAATGATCGCCATCAGAAGTGGTCCACATATCTGCAACAGTTTCATTTGAACATCAAGTACAAGAAGGGTAGCACCAATAATGTTGCAGACTGCCTCAGCCGACCACCGATCGTGGTGCTCACCACCGTTCTCAACTCTTGTGGGCACGAGACTTCTAATTGGCCGCTTCTCTACAAGAGCGACCCAGAATTTGACCACACTTACAAGGCACTCTTGGGGGGTACGCAAGTTCCAAATTTTCACCTCCAATATGCACTTTTATGTCACCTAGGACACCTTTGTGGTCCTTCAAGCGAGCGTGCCAAGATGATATGAGAAGCACACTACAGTCGAGTCGCTGGGAATTTCAGGGTCGCGAAGACAGTAGCTGTACTGAAGAAGTATTTCTATTGGCCAAACCTTCGAAAGGATGTCAGGAAGCACATCAGATCCTGTATTACCTGTGCCATTGTCAAACTGACCATCAAGAATCAAGGCCTATATACTTTGCGACCTACCCCTAGTCTACCTTGGGAATCCATCCCCATGGATTACATGTCGGGCCTGCCTTCTACTAAGCATGGAAATGATTGTGTTTTCGTGGTTGTCGACAGATTCTCGAAGATGGCCATTATGGTGGCCTGCAAGAAGAATATCACAGCAGAAGCCATTGCTAAACTCTTCTTTGAATGAGTGTGGGTGCACTTTGGGATCCCAAATTCTATCATATTAGATCGGGAAAGAAAGTTCCTCAGCACATTTTAGTCCAGCCTCTGGTCAATGCTGGACACCAAGCTCACCAAGTCCACAGCTTTCCATCCCCAAACAGATGGCCAGATAGAGGTCATCAACAGAATGATTATACACATTATGTGCATGTACAATTCAAAGCATCCACACACATGGGACGAGAGCCTCCCCTATGTACAACATATTTATAACCAGGCTCTCCACAGTTCAATCGGCCATAGCCCCTTTCAGGTGGGCTTGGGATTCCAGCCACTATGTCCCATTGACGTAGCCATGCCATTTGCGGTTATTTAGGCCGATTCGGCTCATGTCCAGTCTAAAGTTGACAAAGCAAATAGCTTCATTGAGTGCATTCAACACATCCACCAACAGTTTCATGACATATTGGACAGAGCCAATGCTAAGTACAAGCAACGCCATGATCAACACTGGGTGCCACACAACTTCCAGGTGAGTGACAAAGTATGGCTACATTTGCAAAAGGAGTGCCTCACTGGACCCCACCGCAAGCTTCGCCCACTCCGATACGGGTCGTACACCATCACCAAGGCTGTAGGGAACAATGCCTTCGAGCTCAGTATTCCACCATTCCTTGGTCTACACCCAGTATTCAATGTGGACCGCTTTTGTCCTTACTTCCCACCTCTACTGGACACCTCTGACACTGCAGAACAACTCACACCAACAGAGTTAAACCCAGACTACATGGAACAGGCCACCACAGATTGTATCATGGACATGTAAATCAAGAACACTCACCAACAGAAGATCAAACTATATCAAGTTGTCAAAGTTGGCCAACTCCTGCACCAAGGGAAGTGGTTCACCAGGGACCAAGTTCAGCAGAAATTTCCTCATCTCATGGAGGAACTTAACGCAATGTGGGCCATTGCTTCCTAAGGGGGGAGGAATGATTCAGGTGGATATTGGTGGTCACCTGCCTATTCCACTTGGGGCCCCACCATTGTCTCTTTCAGTTTTTTCAGTTTCGGCACAACTTACTATTTTTAGCAGTTTTTCGGGTCCTGAACTTCCGGAGCCGTTTTGAGGCCCTAAACGACATTTTTTGGGAAAACGGGGAGCAACATGGATCCATGGACCAATGTTTCTCACTCAAAATTTTTATTCCTAAAATAGATATTTCTAACGAGGTATGGTACGTGTCAAACGGAGATCGTATGCCAAAGTTACGTCTCCGAGAAGTGGAAACACCAATTTACCCAAACAGGGCCCATAGTTTTCGCGCTTCATCTCCTAGGGTTAGGGTTTTGGCTGTTTAGGATTTCCCATTGTTTCTAAATAATAAATAGGCCCTTGAACCTCATTGTAACTCAGTTCAGAGGCCTATAGCCGCCACATCTCTTCTCAGAGATAGCTACCAACGCCCTAGCTAGTTTTATTTCCATTCTGTCTGTAAGAAAATTTCAGTTCTTCAATATTAATGAAATGAAATGTTATTTCCGCTGCATCTTTGTATTTATGGTTATATGTTTTTTCTGTTGCGTTCCTGCATAAATCCGGATCAGAAGAGGAAGAAAGGGAGGAAGAAACAACAGGTGAATAAGGAAAAGGGTTAAATTTAGGGTCAACATGAGATTGAAACTATTTAGGTGGAGGCGAGTGATGAACCTCATTATTGCAACAAGAATTTTGCAACTCCCAAGGCTAATGACTTTAATTATCAACCTAGGGTTCGTAAAAACATAAGAGATATCGGAACTATAGGTGCAACATACAAGGTGTCCATATTTTTTTGATGTGATGCAATGGAGTGAATGTCATGAAATAAAAGCCTAAAATAATTTCAGAAACGGAAGTGTTTCTTTGAAAAGAAATTAATAATAGGCAAGAACAACAATTTATAATTGAAATCCTAAGAGCACGAATTCAAATAAATAGGACTAATATAATTTGTAAAAATTCATGTCCTAAGTGGTGTTTATTCTTCATAAATCATGGATTTAGATCCTAGGGGTCATGATTTAATCCTAAGATACAAAAAATCAAACTTTGGGAGCAAATCTGGTCGAGTTTACACATGCAACAAGAGTGCTACAGGAAGTTATGTTTTTGCTACAGGAAGTTATGTTTAGGAGATAACTCACTGAATGACTAAATAAATCAAATGAAAATGGGATGCGAATTTTTTTTTATTAATTAGGATGTATTAGGTCCCCATTCCAAGTGGAATCACTCCAAAATACCCATGTTCACACGTGCTAAAAATAACAGAAAATTACTACTCTAAAAACTAGAAATTCAAGAACTAGTGAGCTAGTTAACCTATCAAATGCCTAACCTAATCAAGTGCAAATGAAATGGTGTAAATTTTTTCATTAAATTGAATAACTTTATGACCTAACACAAAGCTCATTAACCCATTCTAAAAAATAGCATAAAATTACTACTATTTCGCTACAAGCCATTTTCATAAATCTTATATTCAGAAACTATGCCTAATGCATATACTTTTTGTTTTTGCAACAAAAAAAAAAAATGAATAAAATAGGGAGGAAAAAATGCATAGTTTGACACCTCCCTGGAAGCAACACCAAAAATTGATGAGCCTCAGTATTGCAACAAGAATGTTGCAACTCCCAAGGCTACCAACTTTAATTATCAACCAGTGGTTCGTGCAAACTTAAGAGGTATTGGAACTATATGTGCAGCATACAAGGTGTCCTTATTTTGTTGATATGATGTAATGGATTGAATGTCATGAAATCAAATCCTAAAATAATTGCATAAATGGAAGTATTTCTTTGAAAAGAAATTAATCCTAGGAAAGAACAACAATTTGTAATTGAAATCCTAAGAGCATGAATTCAAATAAATATGCCTAATCTACTTCATAAAAATTCATGTCTTGAGTGGTGTTTATTCTTCCTCTATCATGGATTTAGATCCTAGGGGTCATGATCCAAGCCTAAGAGGCAAAAAAACCAAGCTTTGGGAGAAAATATGGCCGAGTTTACACATGCTACAAGAGTGCTACAGGACGTTTTTTTTTTGCTACAGGAAGTTATGTTTAGGAGATAACTCACTGAATGACTAAGTAAATCAAATGAAAATGGGATGGAAAATTTTTTGTTATTAATTAGATGTTTTAGGTATCCATTCCAAGTGGAATCACTCCAAAATACTCCTGTTCACACGTGCTAAAAAATAACAGAAAATTACTACTCTAAAAACTAGAAATTCAAGAACTAGTGAGCTAGTTAACCTATCTAATGCTTAACCTAATCAAGTGAAAATGCAATCAGGTAAATTTTGTCATTAAATTGATTTTTTTTAATTTTTTATGACCTAATACAATTGGAATCAACTCAAATGAAGCACATTAACCCATTCTAAAAAATATCATAAAATAAATATTATTTCGCTACAAGCCATTTTCATAAATCTTATATTCATGAACTATGCCTAATGCATATATATATTTCTTTTTGCAGAAAGAAAATAAATCAATAAAATAAGAAGGAAAACAATGCATAATTTGACACCTCCCTGGAAAAAACACCAAAAATTGATGAGCCTCAGTATTGCAACAAGAATGTTGCAACTCCCAAGGCTACAAACTTTAATTATCAACCCGGGGTTCATGCAAACTTAAGAGGTATCGGAACTATATGTGCAGCATACAAGGTGTCCTTATTTTTTTGATATGATGTAATGGAGTGAATGTCATGAAATCAAAGCCTAAACAAATTGCATAAATGGAAGTGTTGCTTTGAAAATAAATTAATCCTAGGCAAGAACAACAATTTGTAATTGAAATCCTAAGAGCATGAATTCAAATAAATATGCCTAATCTACTTCGTAAAACTTCATGTCCTGAGTGGTGTTTATTCTTCCTCAATCATGGATTTAGATCCTAGGGGTCATGATTCAAGCCTAAGAGACAAAAAACCAAGCTTTGGGAGAAAATATGGTCGAGTTTACACATGCTACAAGTGTGTTACAGAAAGTTATGTTTTTGCTATAGGAAGTTCTGTTTAGGAGATAACTCACCGAATGACTAAGTAAATCAAATGAAAATGGGATGGAACAAATTTTGTTATTAATTAGATTCCTTAGGTATCCATTACAAGTGGAATCACTCCAAAATACCCCTGTTCACACGTGCTAAAAAATAACAGAAAAATACTACTCTAAAAACTAGAAATTCAAGAACTAGTGAACTAGTTAACCTATGAAATGCCTAACCTAAGCAAGTGAAAATGAAATAGGGTGATTTTTTTCATTAAATTGAATTTTTTTATGACCTAATAAAAGTGTAATCAACTCAAATTAATCTCCTTAACCCATTCTAAAAAATAGCAGAAAATTACTACTATTCGCTACAAGGCATTTCCAAAAATCCTATATTCGTGATCTAGTCACCAAATCCAAGTAGGTTAATGATGAATATGACTTGTAAAAGTTGTTAAAAGGATGCATCATGCTTTTGAATCTATCAATAAACTACAAAACAACTCACTTCGACCATTTAACCAATATAACCTACAACAAAAGAAGCATGAACAGTAAATGCATAAACAAGAGATGCAAGTGAAAAAGACATTCAAAGGACATAAAAAAATTGTGCAAGAGGGCTCTGAGGCTCCTGGGATGGCCAAACCCAAGGAGACTCAGATTCCTATGGAAGAAACCAAGCCTTAGAAGCTAAAATTGAGACCAAACTTCATTATTTGAATCCATCCAAGTACATCCATGCAAGAAATGAGAATGGAACTGCTAAACAACAAAATTTCTCCACAAGAAGACTAAAAATACATGCTTCTAGAGGAAAATTCGAATTTTTACTTATAAAAATTGATGGGGAAGCATTCTCCTTGAAAGGAGGAAGCTTCCCCCCTCCAAAATCCCTCAAATAGTGGATTTGGTTCCCAACACTATGAGTTTGCATTAAATGAAATGGAACACATTCCTAGATTTTCTAGATCATTCAAGTTCTAGAATCTCTTAATAATTTCATGATACTTTGTTAATTTATTCTCAATATTTATCCTCTTGTAGTAGGGAGAAAATCCCTAAATTATATCCTTCTCCAAATCTTCATAATCTATCCAATATTCTCACAATATTCTTCAAAAATAAATAATGCTAGGCACAAATATGCAATTATCTCTAAACCTTTGTAAGAAAATATTAAAGCTTAAAAAAAATTATTAAATGTAGAAGGAGAGATTTAATATATCCTTTATGTGCCTAAGAAAGGTTATATGGGCCTTAATTTATGTCTAATTTAGAGGCCCATCAGCAAGCTTGGTTGAGAAGCAGTTTGGACATTCGGAACCATAGGGGTCGAAAATATAAAAACTGGCAAACCGATGGTAAATCTAGGAAGGGACAATGTTTCCATATAAGGAGAACCAATATTTCCAAAAGAAGGAAAAGGATGAGGATTCCCATCTGAGGGGTTTCCTTGATTAGTAAACTCAGGAACTGTTGTCATTAGTCTCAACCTAAGATCCACTAAGGAGTTGTTCCATGGGGAGGATGTTATTCTGTGACCAATTAGCTAATTTTATAGATTAACAACAGAAACAAATCAAAGAGAGGAATCTAGGCATAAATGTTTACCAAGCAATCATGAACAACAATATACACCTTAGCAAACCAAGGACTTAACATACGACATCCAATCTCCCTAAATGTTGTGTTTGGTGTATCACGATATACAAGGTGGCCAACTCGGTTACCTATGGATGGATAGAAACCTATAGGGGACTCCCAAAATATACTCAACGGTACATGAGAGTGTAGTCCATAGTAGTGTTGTCTAATGTGTAACTGTTTGATAAGAGCATTCCCATATACTTATCATGCGTGGAGTGTCGTCCAATATACCCGAAGGTATGTGGAGAATGATCCTATACACTTTTGTACGTGGAATAGGATATCAACCCTGGGATACAATGCTGGAAAATAACAATATCTCATATGTTTAACGATGCCCAAACATGTCTCTAGCCTAGACCTCTAGTTGTTTTCGTTAATGGTCCAAATGCTCCTTAGTTTAATTAAGGTAAATTTTAAAGTTGATCTTGAGTTATGTTTTGGTTTTAAGGCTCAAAGATAGATGTCACCTGAATACACCTATGATGAAAATAATATGAGAAAAATAATATTTTCATTTCGATGAAAGCTATCTAGTATAGGGAAGGAATTCCAACATTGATGCAATCAAAAAAATATGCGGCAAAAAGAGCTTCCAAACTAGAACTTTCACTTTTCAAATACGACAACGAAAGAGTAAATGAAATTCAATTCACCAAATTTCACCTATATGATTTTTTTTTGCTTTTCTTTTAAAATGAAAAATATGCACTTATCAGCTTTCAATCACTAAGCAACGTAATCTACGCTTGATGATAATCTAAAAAACAACTTTCCAATGCAATGTAATCTAATGTACTTTTTAGAAGTAAACTTGAGATGAAAGTTCAACAAATGAACATGCAATTCTTTCTCGTTTCCAAAAGAACTAAAATGTTCATCAAACATACATGCAATCAGAAAATTAGTAAATTCAATTACCTAAAGAACCTAAGATTCACCTCAAGATCTTCACTACTTGAACATGAGACAAAATTTTGCGAACCACAAAGAATCTAACAACAAGCCATCAAAATGCTAAGCACATAGAGTAGGAAAAGGACCCTAGAGATCAATATATCCCATAATTCTTGCAAAAACCCTAAAAATTTCAATCTTTTGGACCAGTGCTACTTTACCCAGCAAAAACCGTGCTACCAGTGCCCTTTTTTCAGAGAAAAAGGTGATGACCGAGAAACTGGACCAACGTGGGAAGATAGTGTAAGATAGGGCCTTCAGTGTGACTATACTCAGTAAAATATATGCTCTCAGTGCTCTACTTTCCATAGAAACCATGCTGGGCAAGGAAAGCTTACGAAAAGACAATCAAAACTGAAAATAAATCCAAATTCGACACTCTAAATACCAGACTACTCAGAATGGAAAGTTATAAGCAATCAAAATGATGGACTATAGGGCGGTTGGCCAAAGTAATCGAAGATACCAAAAATACAAAGAGGATTGAAGGTTTAATGACTCCCCAATGGAGTCACCATTTTTTTGTTCAAGCAATCCCTTCTAAGGATAGAAGTGATCCCTCTAGTCCTAATGAGAGGATATAGCAACAAGTGAGACAAATATATGCAACCTTTCCTAACTTATGTTATAAAAACACGAAGGAGGATAGATGTCCTACCTCTTTTTGATGCTAATGCTTACCTTTGGTTTCAACCTTGCTTCTTTTGCTTCCACACTCACGATCTCCTCTCTGTTGGCGAAGAAAAATGCTTGCAAGGAATAACAAGTGGAGACAACAAATAGATACAAAGCATAACAATCGCTAGTATAGTCTATGTAGCAGATCAAGTAGCAGTACAATAAACATGCAAAAATAGACACATTTATGGAAAGGAAACACATAATGTATTATTAATTGAATGATAAATGGAGAAATACAACCAGAATCCCTGATGTTGGATGCCTCCTTCAGGTGAGACTCCAAGTCCTAGCCTCAACTCTTTAGACAGATTCCTCTGTCACAGATAGGAAGCAATTGGGCATGCTTCAACTCATAGGATGGAAACCAGCCAAGAGTGGAAGGTAGGGGTTTCATTTATAGGGAAGGAGAGGGAGTTGAGGATCCATAAAAGGTGGGAGGAGTTCCACATATTAAGGGAAATATCCATGGAAATAGGATCCATGGCCATGAATGGGAGACCTCGCTCCCATCATCAACAACCTGAAACCACATTGTCGTTCTTGAGGCTTCTAGTAAGGGAAGCTTCTCCTCCATTTTTGGGAAAAATACCTAAAGAGGACCAGTGCATATTTACCTGTCAAAGGTCATGCTACCAGCGCTAGACACGTGTTTTGAAAAAGGTGACAAGCGCAGGTCGGTAGCGGTATAGAGCGGGTTGGGCTTGCAAAATAGGGTTTTTGACAAGATTTCAAGAATATTTTTAAATCAAATATTCTTTCACTTCTTTAGGGATGTTCTAGGAATGTTTGATGGAGAACGTATTTTGCGACAATGGTGGCATGACGACACGAAGTGGAGTGTGGAAAAAATAATGTATAACAAGTGGCGGCTACAAGAAACTCAAAGACAACCCCATAGCTAAGATTACCCAGATTGTTAAGAAGGTCATTAAAGATTCTAACCTTGACAATATAACCAAAAAGTGTCTTGCTCTAGATTGTAAAATTACCCTATGCATTTACAGAGCTCATAAAATGCATAAAGCAAGTTCCCTGCTCAAATATCTTGTAAACACTATTGGGCCACCCACATACCAATTTGCTAAATATGTTGCTATCATTTTGGCTCCGTTGGTAGGTAAAACCAATTCATTCATTAAAGACTCCTACCATTATGTGGATATTTTAAAGAAATAAAAATTAGATCCTAGTGATAAGATGGTAATTTTTGATGTTGTACAACTCTTCATAAAATTCCCTTTAGATTAATTTGTTCAAGTGGTGAAAGAAGTCGCTTACCCCCAAACAACATAACTTGCAAAGATTTTTCTACGTTCTACATTTTCTACTTTCCAAGGTGAATTCTTTGAGAAAACCTCCAGAGTGGCTATGGGGTCCCCGCTATCCCCTATAGTAGCCAACCTTTTTATGAATAAATTTGAGAATAAAGCCTTGGAATCCTACCCACTTAAACCTAAGTTTTGGAGCAGGTTCGTTAATGAAACTAGTGTAAATTGGCTTCATGGAGACAATGAGTTAAGAAACTTTCTGGACCATCTGAATAGTTTTTCAAAAGACATCAGATTCACTATGGAGGTGGAAAAAAACAACAACATCCCATTTTTGGACATTCTCCTTCTCAAAAATGAAGATGGATGCCTTGGACACAAGGTTTTCAGAAAGAAATCCCACACAGATAACTATCTACATGTTAAGTCCCATCATCTTCTTTCCCAAAAGATGGGGGTGCTTATCACATTCTTCACGTGAGCATTTAGAATATCAAATATGGAGCATGTTGAAGAGGAAATAAATTATTTAAAGAAATTTTTTTCTATCATCAGATTCAGGAATAAGGACTTCATCAAGACCATCAATAGAGTAAGATCTAGGATGGGATCTAAACCCCCTACAAGGGACTCCAATGTAATTAATAAGAATTTGTATCTTTCTTACATTCAAGGAGTCTCAAACAAGTTGTCCAAGGTTCTCATAAAGAAAGACATAATCACCTCATTCAAGCCCCTATCTACCATTAGACAAAATATGAGATCTATAAAATTCAAACTAGACCCTCTCCAGCACAAAGGTGTCTACAAAGCCATGTGTTCATGTGGAAAATGTTACATTGGAGAAACAAGAAGATCCCTCAAGATTATACTTAAAGAAAATTGCACTAACATAAAAAAAATATGAGAGCATGGTCTTTTGTGCTTGCAGAACACTCTTTGAATACGTGTCATTATGTTTTCCTTGAAGACACTAGAATTGTTGCTCAAGAAAAACACCAATAGAGGCGAAAGGTACATGAAGCCCTTGAGATTTTGAACCACCCTCACAATCTCAACAGAGATGGGGGTATGGAGGTTAGCAAAATTTGGTTCCCTTTACTCAAGGCCAATAACCTTAAAACTTGTGCTTAACCTAACACCCTCTACTTTCTTTCTCCCTTATCCCCTATTTGACTTCTCCTTTCTCCCCTTTCCCTCATTTCCATTAAATCCCCCAATATTATTACTACATTTACCTTCCATGCTCATTATTCCTTACACATCTACTCCATTAATTCCTAGGCTAATATAATAACCTTAACAATATATAATCATAATAAAATCATTAATCCATAAAATGATAACTAAATTATTTTTTAAAATCTATATGCCATAATATCTTACATCCCCTCCCCCAATATTTTTAACAACTATATTTCAATTTTAATTTAATCTATTTAATTCAATTTAAACTATATAATAATTATAAATTAAAATTTTATAAAATTCAATAACCATCCATTTGATTGTTAAGAGCAAATCATATTTTATTTCTCATATCACTCTCAATTCCTTTTTCATAAATTGTTTTCGTCATATGCTTTTAATAATTAATTGGACGTTCTGTAATAATTAATAATTAATTGGAAGCTCCTTAATAATTAATTCATGATTAGTTGGTTGACTCCTTAATAATTAATTTATGATTAGCTAGTCAGACCATGATCTTTTCTCATTCTCACATCTTTATTTATATACGCTCACTCATGCTTCTCTCCTTGCCTTTTGTGTTGACGATGAGTCTTGATATAGACTTAAAACTTTGACACTAAAATGGCTACTATGGATCAAATTCGAATTAGCAACATCACCAAAATTCTAGCCACATAAATCTTCAAATGCTCACATTGTAATTTTTAACGTTTTATCTCTCATTCAATATTGATGTTGTAGTATTGGAAAATCATTCTACATCATAATAAATATAATTTTTCTTTCACTTTCCACAATCCTCTTTAAATCCATATATCTAACATTAAATTGGTTTATTTGCAATTATATATCACATTACAAATAATTTAACATGACATTTACCTACTACAAAATTAAAATATCCAAAAAGTTATCCATAAAAAAAGCTAGATGGTCATATAATACTTAAACTTGAAAATGTTATTGAGTCAAATTTCTTAATATCTCTATTCCAACATGCTTTTAAATCTCTCCCTCCATCACACACACATATTCAAAACATTTCACATATGGACATGCCATGAAAAACACTAATCTGTATTCTTTTATTCATCTTTTTGTTTTATTTTACTATTTCATGGCATCAAGAAGCATGATTACATCTTGTGTAATTCCATGGTTTGCATTTGCATTAACAAGTAATATCACTAAGTATTAAAGTGTCAAAAGGTTTAAGGTTTTTTTTTTTAATCTTTTTTTTACAAGCACACACAAACAAAACTTTTAGCACCAGAAACTAGAGAAGCACACCGATTCTCTCACTTTCTTACAAACTCACATGTAAGTAACATTCTTGTTGAAATATATTTAAGAATCGGGCTGATTTTATTGGATCTACATAGAAACACACAAAATTAAGGGTGGCCACACAAAGATCGTTCTCTTTTTCCTAGCAACAAGAATGTTTAATAGTTGGTTTTTTGAGACCCTCAATTGTGGTCTTCACACTTGATGTGACATACAACAATAAAAAATGGTTTCAAAAAATTGCATCATACTATTCATAAACCAACATTTTAACATGAACATATGCATTGTATTTAAAATAAAGGGGAACATACCAAAGTTAAAAGAACACAAATTTTTCTAATTTATACAAATTTTACATAAATATAAGCTATATTTGCTAAAAGTTTTTTCAATTTCCTACATTTCATGTTTTTACACCATAGTATAATAAGTTGTACATGTACCTCTAATAATTCCTCCTCGTAAACATATTGGTGTTTTTTCAAATTTCCATTACAACAAACATCTCATGAGAAGGAATCATTAATTTCATAAACATTACCCTACACACCCTAAATAAAATTCTCAAAAATACAATGATCAAGTCCCCCTATGAATCCTCATTACTACCATCATGTTTATACCCATAGTTAATTAATACCTTATAAAATGATATTAAGCATTGCAAAAAAAGGTACTTGATTCCTTTTCATTGGTACCACAATGTTTGTATACCAACTCTTTGGTAGATAGAGAATACTCTTTGACACATACATATTCATTGCAAGTCCCAACTTTCTCCTAGGTACCACAATGTATTATTTTCCTTTCAATTCCCTTAGTTCATAAAATATAATTGAGAGATAAACACATTCATTTTTACAAAATTCATAGAATAGGTTTTTTACTCAAACTCTTCACTTTACCACTTCCATTTTGTAACTTTTGCATATCCTTTTCTTAAATAATTGTATGCTCCACTCTTTCTTAATTCTATGTGTACACCATCAAGGGTAGTGAGTGTAGAGGAGATCATTTTTTTGTGCATTAAGATTTGTATTACCACGGGAAGACATAATATCAAGATACAGCATCTAGTTGACCATAGTTCAAACAGAGTTTAGTGTAGGTGATTCCAGTCTTCCTCTTTGGAAACTAGATAATTTTAATCGCCTATAATATAATAAAATTACCCAAAATACAAATGTATTCATCAAAAAATGCCTATCTGCTACCATACTACATCACAAAAAATTTTTGTCAAACATTACAAACATTCAGAAATCAGAGGAAGTAAGAGGTGCAGGATTTTTGTCATTGGATCATGGAGGTGCTGGGAAATTTTCATCACACTAGAATTAACTCTATAAATGAAAAATATTGGCCTTCATTCTTTCTAGGAATACTCATTGGTTCCACTAATAATGTTTAATGCCATTCAATGCAATAAATATATCATATATTTCTTCTTGTTTGTCTTTTAATACCCTGTCCAGGAGGGTCTTCATTTGCCAATGTAAATAAATAAAATCGAGGTACAAATTCCCTCTTCCCCTAGCATGACCAAGGTCAGGAAACCATTTTGAAACCTCCTCCAATATCTCTAAGTCTGAAAACACTTATTTTTCCATGACAACACGAGATTCAAGGTGACAAATTTCATTGTCATTTTCGGGGGGGACAATGGAGTTACAAGTTTCAGAAGCTTCCTGCACCTAATTATGGTATCGACGATGGGCTTGGGGGATAAAACTTCTACCTTCTCAAAAACTTCTCATACATTGTCTAGGCATGTTGTTTGAATGGAAAAGGTACCAATATTTAGACAAAGATCAGTGAGGGGGAAGAGGAAAGAAACTAGTGTAGGGAATTTATAGAGTCAGGAAAGACAAAGCCACAAACCAAACCACAGAGGCCAGCATAGAGTATGGGATCTAAAGAGTAAAGAACCAATAAATTCATAGGATTGAGTCAAATGTTGGCACACATCCTCCAACCATACAACCTAAACCTAGCACAGCTAAAATACCAATAATACAAGACTTAATTAATTCTATACGGAAGGAAACAACAATACACACTAAGGAATCAAGTAATACCCTTAATTGGAAGCTTGACCACAAGTTGGAGATGGATTTATTAGGGTGGAATGGATCCCCAATGCCTCAAGAACCTTAGGAACTTTCTACCATGTTAATTTCCATGTACATACACTAGTACATATGGTCAATTTTCTAACAGTTTTGACGTATTGTCGGAAATTTCCCCAATTTTTCTCAATTTTTTTAATCCCACCACACGATGTCGCTCTTGCGACATCGATGGCAACTTTCTCTCTCTTGTGACACTACCAAAAAGCGCTGCTATTGCGATCCACCGGGCTAGGGTTTCACAATAGCGATAGTAATAGAAGCCAACATTGCTATAGCGACGCCTATGTTATGTGTGTCGGTATACCGACAAATTCAAATTTGACTCTGTCAACTAGCATCACAATAGTGACGGTTTATTTTAAATATATAGGGTGTGTTGTAAAGATGTTTTCTGACAACCCTATAGTCCTTAATCCCCTAATTCCCAAACCCTAACCCATTTAAACCCCTATACCCCTAAATCCTTAACCCATTTAACCCCCTAAACCCTAAACCTCTAAACCCTTAACCCCTAACCCCTTCAACACTAATTCCCAACCCCTAACCCATTTAACCCCCTAAACCTCTAAACCCCTATCCCATTTAACCCCTAAACCCTAAACCTCTAACCCCTAAACCCTTAACCCCTAAAACCCTAACTCATTTAACCCCCTAAACCCTAAACCTCTAAACCCTTAACCCCTAACCCCTTAAACCCTAATTCCCTACCCCCAACCCATTAACCCCTAAAATCCTTAACTGCTAAATCCCCTAGCCCCTAAACCTCTAAACCCCTAACCCATTTAACCCCCTAAACCCTAAACGTCTAAGCCCTAACCCCTTAAACCCTAATTCCCAACTCCTAACCCATTTAACCCCCTATACCCCTAAACCCCTAGCCCATTTAACCCACTTAACCCTAAACCTCTAAACCCTTAACCCCTAACCCCTCAAACCCTAATTCCCAACCCCTAACCCATTTAACCCCTAAACCCCTAAAACCCTAACCCATTTAACCCCCTAAACCTCTAAACCCTTAAACCCCTAAAACACTAACACCTAAAACCCTAACCCCTTAACCCCTAAATTATTAATGCTTAACCCATAACGCATTAACCCCTCATCCCTAAACCCTAAAATCCTTAACTGTTAAATCCCCTAACCCCTAAGCCCCTAATCCCTAATCCCTTAACCACTAACTCATTATTCACCTAACCCCTAACTGTGCCTAAATCCCCTAACCCCTAAGCCCCAAATACCTAATCCCTTAACCACTAACTCATTATTCCCCTAACCCCTAAATGCGCCTAAATCCCCTAACCCCTAACCCCCAAATCCTTAACCCCTTAACAACTAACGCATTATTCCCCTAACCCCAATCCCTAATCCCTTAACCATTAACTCATTATTCCCCTAACCTCTAAATGCACATAAATCCCATAACCTTTAAGCCCCCAATCCCTAACCCCTTATCCACTAACTCATTATTCCCCTAACCCCTACACCCTAAACCCCTATTCCCCTAAACCCTATTTATACCAGGATCGTGGTGCTTGCTTGAGGCCATACAAGGATTTTACAATCTTGCATGCTTTATGTTCATAACCCTTCACAAAAAATCCTTCTAGTTGGGACACAAAGACATAATCTTTCATATCTCCATTCAAGAAAGTAGTTTTTACATCCATTTGATGGACTTTCCAACTTTTTGAGTTTCTAGGGAAAAGAGTGTCCAGATGGTAGCCCATTTTTCTATGGGGGAAAAGTCTCCTCATAATCGACCCCTTATTTTTGTGAAAAACCTTTTTCCACAAACCTAGCTTTATTCTTGTCAAGTGAGCCATTTTATTTACACTTGTTTTTGAAAAATGTTAATGCTTAATTTAGCAAGGGTCCTAGGAGGGGTTCCAAAGAGAATACTACTAGATCAAGTGGAAACAATGGGACAAGGACCCATTGTCTCCTCATTCAATTTCCCCTACTCTTTATGAACTTTCACTGATGGGAGGAGTCTCAGTATAGCTAAATCACTAGAATTATGAGATCAATAATGATGTGTAATGTTATTTCCAATTCCCTTTCAAAGAAGATGACCAAATAATACATTGTTTGTTTTAGAAGCAAAAGAAGGACTCTCCAAGAAAGGCTTGAGGGAAATATGACCTCGAGTTTAGGAATATTAAAAAATGATGAATGCATGAGATAAAAACTTTCAAAATCCCTCATTTGTGATTGATGTGTTTATACTAGGCTTCAAAGTGAGGCAAGGATGGCTCATTCAATGGAAAGATCCAATTAAAGTGTGAGATTTGGGAGAAACTAGGCTGACTTTCCATGAAAAAACTTTTGAGAGAAATACTATAAGATACTAAAGGTTGGTAGATATGTCATGGTAAAGGCTCATCAAATGATCATTTATAGTTAGGATAACAGGTTTTGAATGATGAAATACAAATTACAAACCTTCAAGAAATTCCCAAGTCAAAGGAGCTTCAAGGGTTCCCTCTTGGTGTGATATTTAGGGCATCAATTTATTTGAAATTCCACCATCGTATTTCGTTCAAAATTGGAGGATGCCTAGAGCTCTAATCTAGCATAGGAGGTGATGCCTTGCTTGAGGGAATTTTTCTATTTTTATACACCTTATCATTTTTTATTTTAGTCTATGAGCATCATACTATTTTAGAGAAAATAAACCTTTATTCCCACACCTTGCATGTGAGCCTCTTCTTGGAAACTCCTCATGATGCAATTCAACCTAGCCATATATGCAAGGTTTATTTTCTTCATGAAGTCGAATTAGACCTAGTTTCATCCACACATGTTAATTATTACAATGATAAAGGTAAATATTGAGAGGTGATGTAGTCAAAAGGGATTATTATTGGCAGATTTCGTGTTTCAACCATGCAAACAATGAACAGTCTTGGAGAGGGTGTGCTCAAGGAGGATCATTCTAGGCAATGTTTTTATTTCATCCATACAAACAACAATCAATATATATATATATATATATATATATATATATATATATATGTGGTTACTAAAGGAAAACAACAAGTTATTACAAAGGGGGCACCATACTAAACTATTTCCAGTCGGTTGGAACTTCATAATAAGACAAAAATAGATATCATGGAGAAGTAGTGCCACAATGTTGTGTTGAATTGTTTCTCATACATTTAATGCACTATCCTGAGTATTACGTGCTAAAATAACACATATTTTAGAATACATGTGCCTCACTAAATATACTTTAAACATATTTGTCAATTAAATGGAAAACATTAGCTACAAAGTGTTTTGAGCAGATGTGTGCTTTCAAAAAACCTAGTTTTGAAAGACAAATGTGCCCCCTTTGTAATAACTTGTTGTTTTCCTTTAGTAACCCATTTAACCCCCTATACCCCTTAAACCCTAATTGCCGACCCATTTTGGCACCTTGTAATAATATTTTCATCACAAACCCCAGTCATAAGCTCTTCTTCAAGCATAATTTGGTTCATTTTGGGTTTCCAAAGACCATATTTCCTGATAGGGATAGTAGGTTCCTCAATATTTTATGGTTTAATATTTGGTCCATGATGGACATCAAGTTTGACCAAATCCATTTCCTTCCATCCCTAGATTGATAAATAAAAAGTAGTCAATAGGATTATTGTATATGTCCTTAGAGTATACGATTGTGAGCATCCACATACACGTGTTGAAAGCCTTCCATGTTTTCAACATAAATTTAACATAACTCTCCATATTTCTATTATCCACAACCATTTCAGGTGTGCTCGGGGTCCCAAAAATTGGCACAAAATGATGTAGCTATATTCATGGAATAACACTTGAAGATACCTTCCATACTTTGAACGAGGTAAGAAAAGCAACCAATTTTGAGGAACGTATCCAAAAAATTCAACATTGAGTTAATGATATTTTGTATAAAGTTGCCAACTCCAAGTAAAAGTAGATACACAATCCATTGGGTTCCACATAAGTCTCAGGTTGGTGACAAATTATGGTTGGACTTGCATAAAGAGCAATTGAAAAACTCCAATAAGAAGCTCATACCACTTTGATACGATCCTTACACCATCACCAAGGCTATGGGTGATAATTCGTTTGAGGATAATCATAGGATGATTTATATTACTTCAAAGGTATATGTTAGGATGATTTAAGCTTGATGGGGTGCATGTCTAGAAGAGTTCCTTTAAGAGAACAAAAAAGATGACCACACCATTACTGACATAAGTAATTGTGATATTCTACTTGAATGGCATGAGGTAGCTATACAAAAGAGTTTAAGAATGACATTTTTAGGGTTTGTTTTATATCAAGGTATGAGAATCATTATGTTTTTTTCCAAAGCATTTACATATGACTAAATTTTTTAAATAGTGCATCAATCTAATATTATTGATCTTACATGCTCCTAGGTTATAATTCAAAGCATCATATGTACTAAAACTCATAAAAAAAAATTTCTCTCCGAATAACTAAAACTCACAATTGTGCTACTCTTAATATTCAAACTAGCACTATTGTTAACACAACTTCCTCTAACTCTTGTTGTTCCTCCATCAGTAAGCTAACTACTAGGTGGGCTTGAACCATTATTAAAAATCTATTGTTGCATTACCTAAATGTATTTAAGAAGCATGAGGGGTGGGGTTGGTACAATGCCAACTTTGCTATTGTCTAGTGACATACCCACTACTAGGTTCTCGTCCTCTCTTAATAGTTGGGACACATTTGTTGGGCTTAGGATATGGTTTCCCATTAGTTCACTTGATTCTTTCTCATCTACAATATAGCTCTACATTGAATCCCACCTGTCACTTTGTAATCACATACCTCTTGTAATTCCACTCTAGTGTGTTCATCATACCTCATTGAAGTGCCTTGAATACTACTCCTTATTGATCTATATTTTATCATCAACCATTTGTTTCACAACCATTCTCTGGCCAACTCACCTTTCCCATTCAAATTCTCCAACTCTGTCATCCTCACTTCACTACTCCCTTCCTCAATAATCTCTTTTTGCAACTCCTCATTTCCTTCTTCATTTTCTCACATCTAGTTCAACCACCATTGGTTAGTTATCTCTACTTCCTGAAAGCTTGTTCAACTTGCTCTTTGGATTTTTTGTCCTCCATGGTTTTTTAGTTCTTTAAGCTCTCATCTTTTCCAACCCCATTTCAATCCATTCATTAATGCAAATTTTTACACCACCATGCTCATTGAGTTAGCAGAAAACTACTTTTCCTTCACCAACAATATTTCTATCCTTGTAAAGTTTGTGTTCACCAATATTGAATCAATAAATCTTAATTAACACATTAAATTAACTAATTATTAATTATTAAATCAATAAATCATAATTAACAGGTTATATTAAGATTATATAAACATTATTACTTATTGGGAGAGTCATTTTCCCACAATGATGGCACAGTTTTCAAATTTAAAAGGCTTCTCAAACAATTTTGTGGGAATTTTTTCAAATTTCAAGCACTTTTCAAACAATTTTGTCTTGAAGCATTTTAGAACACTTATCATTTCAGAACAAACTAATACCGAGTCTAGAGAGGCACGCAGTATTCGAGGCGATGCTGCATAGGTATTCAGCTTAAAGCATAACTAAGTGAAGGCTAACTCCCTGGCTCTGGCTCCTGATCTCATCTTGTTTGTGGGATTCGATCGCTGAAACTCGGCTTCGAATAGATCTGTGCATTCCCCATCGACTAGATCGTTGAATCTTGAAAAACAGTAGGGTATTTCTGTGTCTTTATTTTGAATTTTCCAGAGAAGATTAGTGTTAGGGTTTGAGATATACCAAACCATTCTTTGATGAGAGTCAATCCTGAATCTTGAAAAACAGTAGGGTATTGTCATGTCTTTATTTTGAATTTTCCGGAGAAGATTAGTGTTAAGGTTTGAGATATACCAAACCGTTATTTGACGAGATCTAGCCCTCGTAGACTTTTATAGATAGATTATTAACTCCACTTCCTTCAAGGAACACGGTGGAGCCCTCTCTTCCTCTGCATTGCATCGCATCAGCAGATCGCTAGGTTCTATTTGAATCAGTAGATCAATCTTCTCCCTTCAGAGGACATGGCTTCGAAGTTTTTTCAACTGCAGAACAAGGCAAATGTGGCTTCACAGTTTGTAGCAAATCATGGTAGTACCAATTACAAGCAACTATTGGATCAGAACATGAAATATATCCAGGAACCACCTACTATGGAGAAATGCAATGAGCTTTCAAAGCATTCCTGGATGATATGAATCATTCTGGAAAGAAGTGGACCTTCTGAAGTAGAAATTGAAAAACATGCAGGAGTTGAAAGTAGAGGATGTTGGAGTAGGAATTCTATTTGCACTGGAATGCTATGCATGGGGTTTCATTGGTGAGATTGATCCAAAATATTTTGTTTAAGATGTGTTAAAGAATTACATGTGAAAATTGTAGCTTAAAACAAGAAACTTTAAAGGCATAAGCATAAGAAGAGAGAAGAATTTAGAAGCATGCATGAAGACACAGAATTGATATTGGAGTTCGTCCAGGAGGGACTACATCTCTGGGCCCTGCTCAAATAGTGGGGAGGCTCTTTTCTTCATTTAGATGCAAAAATGAAAGTACAAGTATAAAAATGAGAAATAACACCCTTATACCTCCATAGCTAAAGATGCCTGAAAATTGCAGATCTCTAATGAAGAAACGAATAGCACCATTGGATTTGTGGCATCGGGTAGTGCAGAAACCATATAAAACTTGTTTGAATCCGACAAAGTGAAAATCTGACCCCCTCTGGAAATGGCTCAGATCATGGTTTTTCCCCCCTCCTGCACACTGCTCATGGTTACGCTGCCTTGGTTTCCATGCTCGCTCTTGGCTGCCTTGGGCGCACTGTAGAAATGAAGGCTTAAATAATATGAAGTTGGTGGATTTTCCTGAATCATTCATTGGACAAGTTGGTTTCAGATCCGAGTTTGGTGGAGGAGGTCGGCTGGTCAAACCCTGACCCCTCCGAAATAAGTAGAAATAGTTTTAAACCCAACATATTTTCCCTTTTAAAAGTTTTTTGTTGATGTTAATGGGGGGGGGGGAGAGCGGACTCGTATTGGGTGGCCCACCTGTATCAATAAGTGCCAAGTGTAAGGGGTGTGGGGGAGGCGGTGGGGTTGACAGCCAGCGCCTCGCCCAATATGGTTAATGTTATCGTATGGTGCAGTCAGGTGGTCGACGGCGGGGTCACGACATTTTCCGACCCCCAATTTAATAAGTCTTGTTATCTTCGTTGGATGGGAGGGTGGGGGCACGACCAAAATTATATTTTTATTTTTATTTTTATAAACAACCCAATCTTCTCAAATATTCTGGAAATTGACTGTAGGAGTCAATTTAACCATCCCACAAATTCACCAGAAATCCGGCCGGAGTTGGCCAGAATCTGGTGGTCAGGTTTCAGCCAAGTTGTTGCATCCTTAAGCCTGCCCAGTCACCAAGTCGAACCAAATATTTGACTGCCTCTAACTCCTTAATACGGACTCGAAATTGAGTGTCGTCTGCGTCGTTAGAATCATAAAGCTGAGATCTACAATTTGAACCTAGCTCGAGATCAATCTGAACACTTTGATTTTTGAGCCTTGTACTAAGCCACTTGTTCTTAGACCTGTTCAATCCACTTGGATAATTCCTCCCCACCGAAGATCTTTTGGACTCCAAAAGCCTTATCAATAACCTGGCAACTGAGGGAATTTCTCCCTCGCCTTCTCCTTTTCAAGCCATTTAGCTTGGGTGCATCCCTTTGAAACCAACATGGAGATACTCCACATCTCCTCATCATGAAGTCCTGGATCTTTGATCGAGAATGATTTCCTCTGGAATTTCATCGAGATATTTTGGTGCAAAGTCATCCACTGTAGGAACTAATCCTACCTCCTCAGTGTCCATAATCAATGGTGGTTCATAAAGTTTCAAATTTTCGACATTCATGACTGAGTACATATACATGTATACAAGCAAGTTGAGTCGGAAAGCATTATTCCCAATCTTCTCCAATATGGAAAATGGACCATATCGGATCGGTCACAATTTCTTGCCTTCCCCCTTCATTCAATCCTTGTTGATATGGAGCCACACTTTGTCACCAAATTGAAATTGATGGTCGACTCGGTGCTTATCATGTCAGGCCTTATATCGGGCCTGACTCTTTTCCAACTGCTGTTGCACTGCTTGGTGAATTGTCTGTATCCACTAGATGAACCGTTGTGCTTTTTCCCTGTCATTACGTCCACTGACATCTTCATTCCTTCCATAGATCATGTCAGAAGGGTCCTTTGGTAAGTAACCAAATCATGTCTCAAATGGTGAACGCTGCATAGAGGAATGCACTGCTCAATTGTAGGCGTGATGCACATATGGAATATTTTCATCCCACAACTTGGGATGTTTGCTGCAATAGTCCCACAAAAAGTGTACCACGATACAGTTGACGACCTCTGTCTGTCCGTCAGTTTTTGGATGGAACGTCGTACTTATCTTCAACTTGGTGTCCATCATACGCCACAAGCTGGTCCAAAACTCTCCAAGGAAGCGAGAGTCTCGATCTAACACAATCGATGTGGGAAACCCAAAGTGGACCCAAATATATTGAAAGAAAAGACAAGCAGTTTTCTCAGCAGTGACCTACCTTTTACAAGGCATTAATATGCACATTTTACTAAAGCGGTCGACAACAACATAAAAATAGTTGTGACCCTTTCTAGAAATAGGAAAACCTCCTACAAAGTCCATCGACACACTTTCCCATGGACGACTCGGAATAGGGAGTGGTGTGTAGAGACCGAGTTTTATATTAGAGGGCTTCGAAATAGAACACATCACACATCCCTTTACAAAACGGGTTAGAATTTTTTTCATATGAGGCCAAAAGAAAAACCTTTGCAAATTACATAAGGTTTTTTCGATACCATAGTTATCAAACACAAGAGAGGTATGTGCCTCTCGAATTACATGTACCCTTTTTGTTGTGGGTATGCATAATTTTCCCAGGTGATACAACAGCTTCCCCTGCAAATGATAGTTGTCCACCTGTGAACCATAAGTTAGCTTTGCATATATTTATTTAAATTCATCATCATTATCGTATTGTTCAACATAACTTTCAAAAGACAACGAAGCATTATGAAAAATAATAGAAGTAGCAATAGGAGGGCGAGAGAGCATATCTGCTACTTTGTTACTAGTGTCCTTCTTATACTTTATTACTATATGAAACTGTTGTAGAAATTCCATCCACCTAAAATGACGGGATTGTTGTAGCTTGGTCTATGACTAAAGGTATTGCAAGGGCTGATGATCCTATAGATGATGGTTTCCATGCTGATCAGGTAGTGTTCCCACTTTTTCACACTTTGGACCAAGGCATACAGTTCCTTGTCGTAAGTGGGGTAATTGATGACAGCCTGGGAGAACTTCTCTGAATGGTAACATATTGGCTTCTTTTGCTGCAACAATATAGCTCCCATGGCATACCCACTGGCATCGGTTTCAATCTCAAAAGACTACTGGAGATCAGGTAAAGCTAGGACTGGTGCAGTGTTGATTTTCTCTTTCAGTGCTTCGAAGGATTTCTGCTACTTTCCTCCCCACTGAAAGGCTTGTTTGATACTTGTCAATGTGTGTGAGGGTGATGAAATAATGGAGAAGTTGGCAATGAGCCTCCTCCACTACTGTACTGCACCTAGAAAACTACGGACCTCTGTTACATTGGTAGGCTTAGTCAAATTTACAATCACCTCAACTTTGGAGGGAAAAATAGACCATTACCGACAATATGACCAAGGTAAACCAAAGAGGTTTTCCCGAACTCACACTTTGATAACTTTACATACAATTATTCCCTCTTTAATACATCAAACACTTTCTTTACATGGCATACATGTTCATCCCAAGTACTACTAAAGACAAGAATATCATCTAAATACACAAGGAAAAATTCATCAATGAAAGGCCTAAAAAGATCATTCATGACCCTCATGAATGTGGCTGGAGCATTGCAAATTCCAAATGGCATCACCATCCATTCGAAAAAACCCTGTTTGGTCTTGAAGGAGGTTTTCACACGTCCTGCTCTGCAATTCTGACCTAGTGATAACCACTACGCAAATCCAATTTGGTGAAATAGATAGCATTATTTAATTGATCTAACAAATCATCAATGCGAGGGAAAGGGTATCGATTTTTCACCGTGATTTTGTCTAGTGCTCTATAATCCACTCACATTCTCCATGTGCCATCTTTCTTGGGTACTAACATGATCGGCGATCCGCAAGGCGAAGTACTTGGTCAAATGACACCTTGGTTTAATAATTTTTGTACCTGATTTTTTCTCTACTCCATCTCGATAGATGACATCCTATACATACCAATGTTTGGCAATGGAGAGTCATGCTGCAAATGGATCTCATGTTGGATCTCTCGTTTCAAAGGCAATCCTCTGGGTTCTTGAAACAACTCACCATACTTAGAAATAAAATCACATAATTCCTATTTATGAGCCGAATCACATCCTAGGAAACCATCAGATATTTCTGAATCCTTTTCTCTCACAACCATGAGCAAACACCCCTTGCTGGAATTCACCAATATCTTCATCTGTCCTGAACTTACAAGACTGGCACTGACTTTGGCTTGATGAGCTCTTACAATATACTCTACCCCATCTTTTTAGATTTGGTATTTATTTTCATGTTGAAAGAAAACTGCTTTCCTGTCATAAAGATAGGGACTCCCTAACACAATACCACAGATATCCAAGGGGATGACATCCAGTTCTACTTCATCCACCAGTTTAGAAACAATTACACATTTAACCTTACATTGTTTGGTTACATTTAGTTTTTCTTTGCCATGTATCCATCCAAGTGGATAAGGTTTCGGATGAGGCTTAACTTTAAGCCTAACTTTTTAATCAAGGATTCGGAGATTAAATTTTCTTGAGAGCTCGAATCAAGTATAGTTTCTACTTTTGTATGATTTATGATCAGGCGATCATGTGTTATGCTAAAAAATAAAATTTCTCGAAACTGTACCAAACCTTACGAATGGAAAGGTGTCATCGTTGCGATTCTAACGCCGCAAACGGCTCGAAAAACTGATGTCATATGAGGAAGATATTATGTTCTGTTAGTTTTCCCAAATAGAAAAAAATTTGTGACTGGGATGCCCAGTCAGCAGGTAGGTACAGTCAGCAATTGGTATATTTTGGGAATATTATGTTTTCCTAAGTGAACAGGATTTCGACATGTGGCATGTTGTGGATCGTTGATCTGAGATGTATTTCTTACCGTTGATGTTATTTGAAATGGGTCATTGGATGAGTGACATGTGGCAAGCCTGGAGGCTGCCACATGTCCTTAGGAGGGTTGATTAAAATTTTGTGGAGTCGGGGGGGGGGGGTGTTTGACCCCGCGACCTCCGACCTACTCGCGAAGACCTCTGACCAGTCCACCTATGAGTTGTTTCTTAACCCTTATGTCTCCCGCATTCATTTATGTTGTATAAGTTTTATGGTTAGGGGGGGGACCGCTAGCGGTCCCAACCCGCTGGTGGCCCCAAAGCTTGTGGTCACATGTTTATACAATGCCGCGACGGTTAATAAACACCAATAGTTCGAAGACAACGACATTAAATCCAAACTTATCGCATGAAAAACCACATCATTCTATATAGTCGACGGTTCCACAAGAACTAACCTTAAATGGTTTCTGAAACCTGTTCACAAGCGTAGTCTCCGCACGGTTAAGACCTAGATTCCGCCAGGATAAGCGCCAACTGTTACGGTCAGGCGAGGTAGCGGGTGCGCATGTGGACACCCCTACCCATAAAATTCAATTCCATGGTTAACAGACTGCTAAAATTGGAGCGCGCCCTTTAATTTAGGGGTTTTTACTAAATTTAGTCCCAGTTAAGTGCCAGTCTCCACTTTTAGTGGAGCTTTTCTAGCTGACATTGGGAAAAATGCATTGGGAGGTCAATTTTCGACTAATTTGGGTGAAACAAGAGTCTACCTAGACTAATTTGAGCATTCTGGAGCCATTGGTGCAAAGAAAACATCCATTAGAGGCATGTAAACACATGTAATTTACACTTTTGAGCATAATGACAAAGACGGACATGCCATTGGGAGCTGGACCAGCAGATGTAGCCCAGGAGGGGTGAACTGCTTCATCATGTCTACTGTGTAAAACTTATGTGTGATTGTATTTATCTATTATACAATGTTGTATGGTGTTATTTAGGCTTATTTTCATGCTTAAAGTTCAAAAATTCATCTATGTTTCATGGTTAAAACACTCATTCCTTAAGAAAAAAAATGGAGACAAATTGTACATGTTTTTAATACTAAAAGGACACTTATCATAGCAAACTAATACACTCCTTTCAGATCAGGTTGGTATCAGTGCTATAGTTTAATCTCTGGTTTTTTTGTGTGCCAAGATTTGTTTAACTGTTTGCAAGGCTTTTCATGCTTACTAGGCTCAAGCTTAACAGAGGAGAAGGAAAATTGGTGGAAGAAAGAGGTTCTCAAAGTGAGCCACAACAAAGGAGGGAAATATTGCCACATTCTCCACCACCTAGTTCACCTCCAAAAGAAGCAGAATCAACATTAAGCATGCCTCCAGGAGAAGAAAAAATCCATGAAGAGATGGATCCCAAAGAAGAAGAAAGAGTGTATAGACAAGCACTTCTTGACTTGACTGAGATGATTAGAGTCCTTTATCAAGAAAGGAATGAGAAACTAGAAGAAGAAAGGTCCAAACTTCACAAGGAAGGACAGGCATCATCAGGAGGCCACAATGATGAAGATAAATCAAAGAAGGGAAATGGAGGAAATGGAGACAATGGAAAGTCACCATCATCACCCTCATCTTCATCCTCATCATCCTCTACTTCATCTTCAATACATCAGCCATACAAGTCAAAGAACACGGGTAAAAGTCATTTGCTAAAACTTGATGTTAAGTTTTAATTGCTAATGTTTAATGGTGAAGTTAATGCAGAAAAGCTAGATACTTGGATTAGGAAATTGAAGGTCTATTTGAGAATCCTAAATTTTCATGATGATGATACTAAAATCCAACTAGCTTCATTGAGGATGGAAGGTGCAGCACTTGTTTGGTGGGAATCCAAGACAAAGGAGGAGATCAATAAGCATGGTAAGATTATCCTATCAAGGACTGATTTCATTTCTACAATAAAACAATAGTTTTATCCATTAGCTCACATGCAAAAATCCATAATGACTATAAAAATTTTAAACAATTGAAAGAACAAAATGTACAATTTTATACTCGAGAATTTAGGAGAAGAGCTCTCTTATTAGGAGTACATTTGCAGAACCAAGATACTTTTCTCAAGTATATAGGAGGCTTACATACATACCTAAGACATACTATCTTCATGTTTAACCCTACAAGCCTGGATGAAGTTTGTGTACAAGCCACACATTTAGAGGCAAGGGGAAAACAAAACTTATATGAGAATGAGGAAAATGAGTTTAAATGAAAATGGACGAAAAAAAGAAATGCAAATGTCAGAAAAGAGAAGGGAAAATTATTTTGCAAAAAATGTTCTAAAACTAGCCACGATGAATACCATTGTTGGAAACTTCATCTAGAGTTGAAACCAGAAAGTTTGAAAGCCAAAGAGAAAGCCAAGGAGAAAGGAAAAAATATTGCAATAGTTGAACAAGACTTAGGGTCAAATTTAGGAGATGAAACAAAAATCATAGATATGGGACTAAAGGATACGAAGGGAAAAGAGATTGAAAATAAACCCAATTCTAGTATATCTAACTGTCACATACAAGCTCCAAATGAAGAAGAGAGAATTGAATTCTTTCATGTGAGGGTCATTTACAAACATACCAAGGTTAACACATTGTTTGACAGTGGGTCACAAGAAACTTAATCTTTGAAGACTTGGTCAAGAAACTTAATCTTGAGACCATTCCACATCCAAAACCATATCCACTTGGTTGGATTTGTAAGGATACAAATTTACAGGTTTCAAAGAAGTGCATGTTGCACTTTGCAATAACTGCACATTTCATTGACACAGTTGAATTAGATGTTGTTCCACTTGATATAACAGGTATGGTGTTGGGAAGTCCTTACTTGTATGACAGAAAATAAATCTTTCATTTCCATGATAAAAATATCATTTATTCAAAGATGGCAAGGAGTATATTGTGAGAGCTCATCGCAAGAAACTAGACACTTCTTTAGTTAATGCAGGGCAAATGAAGAGGCTAGCCAATGCAAGCAAAAACTTGACACTGATGATGATTAAACAAAGAGATGTTCTACATCATCCTTTTCAAACAAATTTTGATGTATGTAATGATTTGTTTCAGTTTGAAAGTAGGTGGTCTTTGAAAGAAGATGACAAGCAATTGCAGTAGTCGATATTGGTGTTGAACGGTGCTGAAAGAAAGGTGTCAGTGCAAGAAGTTGCAAAGGTCCAAGAGAGGACAAAGAAACTTGACAAAGAAGGCACAGGATTCAGAAATGTTCATTTTTGTTTTCCGAAAGGCATGGCACAATGGCAAAGAAACTTGGTCAAGAGTCGACACAAGTTCAGGGCAAAAGCAGCAAAAAATTTCCATAAGGAAAGAATGCAAGGTGAGAACAATTCCAAGTTTCATTTGATTATAGACAAATGTAGAAACAAGATGTTTACTACAAATTTAGTTGTTGTTCTGCAAGTTCAGAAAATGTGCAGCATGACAGTGTCAAAAACAGCAATGGTTGGTCGACGGAATCAAGGAAAATTTTGTATTTTCATGAAAAGCTTCAATTAATGAAATTAGGGAAATTTCAGTGGATAAAGATTGGAAGAGTGGGGAAACAGTCTCCACATCTTCATGTTCAGTAATCCAGAGAGCTTTTGGGGTGCAAAAGCTTCCCAGTGGGGAGGTGTGATTAGGAGATCATGTGTTATGCTCAAAAATTGAAGTGCTCGAAACTGTACCAAACCTAAGCGACCAGAAAGGTCTCGTCGTTGCAATTCTGGTGCCATGAACGGTTTGAAAAATTGATGTCACATGAGGAAAATATCATGTTTTTTTCGTTTTCCCAAACAACAAAAATTTTGTGACTGGGATACCCAGTCAGCAGGCAGGTATATTCCAGGAATGTTTCATTTTCCTAAGTGAACAGGATTTGGACACATGGCATGTTATGGATCGTTGATCTGAGATGTGTTTCTAATAGTTTATTTTATTTGAAATGGGTCATTGGATGAGTGACACGTGGCAAGCCCAGAGGCTGCCATATGTCCTTAGGAGGGTTGATTAAAATTTTGTGGAGTCGGGGGGATTGACCTCGCGACCTCCGGCCTACCCGCGAAGACCTCCAACCAGTCTGCCTACGATTTGTTTCTTAACCCTTATTTCTCCCGCATTCATTTATGTTGTATAATTTTTATGGTTGGGGGGCATGGGGGGGGGTCCGCCAGCAGTCCCAACCCGTTGGCAGCCCCAAAGCTTGTGGTCACATGTTAATACAACACTGCGATGATTAATAAACCCTGACAGTTCGAAGACCGCGGAATTAACTCCAAACTTATCACATGCAAAACCACAGCATTTTATATAGTCAACGGTTCTGCAAGCACTAACCTTAAACATTTTTCAAAACCTGTTCACAAGCACAGTCTCCGCGCGATTAAGGCCTAGATTCTGCTAGGATAAGCGTCGACCATTATGGTCAAGCGGGGTAGCGGGTGCACATGTGGCCACCCCTACCCGTAACATTCAATGCCATGGTTAACGGACTGTTAAAATTGGAGCGTGCCCTTTAATTTAGTGGTTTTTACTAAATTTAGTCTCAGTTAAGTGCCAGTCTCCACTTTTAGTGGAGATTTTCTAGCTAACATTGGGGAAAATGCATTGGGAGGTCAATTTTCGGCCAATTTGGGTGAAACAAGAGTCTACCTTAACTAATTTGAGCATTCTGGAGCCATTGGTGCATAGAAAACAACCATTAGAGGCCTGTAACACATGTAATTTACAATTTTGAGCATAATGACAGAGAGGGACATGCCATTGGGAGCTGGACTAGTAGATTTAGCCCAGGAGGGGTGAACTGCTTCATCATGCATACTGTTTAAAACTTATGTGTGATTGTATTTCTCTGTTATACACTGCTGTATGGTGTTATTTAGGCTTATTTTCATGCTTAAAGTTCAAAAATTCATCTATGTTTCATGGTTGTGGGGCAGCCACAATTGGATAAGCAGAGAGGAGACCGAGTGGAGGCATCCACTCAAGAAGAGACTTCCAATATGGGGGGATTTTGAGACAGGCGGGTAGAGGGAGCACATGCAGCCATACCTCCAGGTGAGAGGTGGGGAGATGTGAAGTCATAATCGCGAGAGAAGAAATTTGGCTAGGGTCTATTGAAATGTCTTGTCTCTTGGATCATTACCTGGCTACGGGGGCCCACAGTACATAGTAACTGGATGGATCAGTAGCATTTGATGCAGTCAGATGTCAGAGTGATAGATGTCAGATACTGGAGTGAAGATAAGATTTGGAAGCAATGCGAATGGCATAGATTTAGAGTCAGCAACGACACAGAGTTTTCAATAGACAATGTAGTAGCTAGTAGCATTAAGAGACTCCAGAGACAGATGCATCATACTGATTCAGTTTGTATGTTTTTTTAGTTTTAGAAGTTTCAGTAGAAAACAACACTAGAGAAGTGTTGCATGCAAAACATTCCAAAATACAGGATCGGGATATATTTGAATTCCTTTCTTATTGAGAGGGAGTGTTGAAAATGGAAACAATAAATATTGAAAATGGCACCCATGAGGCATCTGATTTAATTTTCTCTTAAGTAAATTAGAAGTAAATTGTAATTCCACGTCACATGACAACTTGTACGAGTTAACTAAGTCATGAAGACTTAATTAGTTCAGCCAATTCAAGTTAAGGGTCAAACTGGAGGCATGTATATTTCTCTCTAAGTTTTAGGGGGTCCAGTTGCAGTTTATTTTGAGTTGTAATTAGTTAACTCAACTATTTGAGTTAAAATCAGTTTAACTAGTTCTAACTGAGAGATGAGAAAGTGAGAGGTCCAGTGAATTAAATATGATTTAATTCACATTTAGTGATTAATCAATTAACTGATAATTCACTATAAATAGTTATTGCATGTCAATTCTAAGGAAGGCCCATTTGAGATTGGAGTTAAAGGGAAGATAAATATCACTTGTATAATTAAAAAATTATACTAGTCATGCATGAGGTCATTGGGAAGCCTTGGATGTATTACACAATCATTAATTGGGAATTTCTTAATTAAAAGGGGCTCAATTAGCCCAGGAATACGTAAGCAAGGCTGGTTAGGCAGAGGCAAGAAACTAGTTAAATATTGGACCAAACTTTCTTAAATCATTACTACGATCGAAGCAAGATCAGAGTGAGACAGTCAGCAGAATGTAGAGGCTTCTCAGGAAGAGAAATGGCATTGTATTATCTCATTTTCTTGACTTAATGCAATATACAGATAGTGAGGTTTTTAGCTGAGGCTTTTCCCATATACATCTTTGGGTTGTGCGATTGAAAATTATTTATCTTTCTTGTTCATGTGATTGTGCGACCGTAATTGGTTTCTGCAATTTGTAGAATTGATTCAATATTTTTTTTTAGTACATTAGAAGATCAGTTGAATCTATTTAGATATTTCTACAAGATAGTCCATTGACAGTTGGGTGAGGATCGTTGATCGCGGTGGCTTTCAGTGGATGGTAATCTGTAGATTCGAGAGAGAAACAAGTTCCTGTTTGAAAGGACCAAAATACTGTGAAAGAATTCAATCATTCAAAGCTCATGGGAGTGAGTTGATATATGCATAATTTTTTCAAAGATTAATAAAAGACTTGAGTAGCACAGCAACAGCACGGTGGTTTTTTGGTCGAGATGGATTTTCCACCATAAACACTTGTGTCCATGTGTTTATTGATTTTGTGCTTTCATGTTTATTATTGATGCTCTGATTTATGGTTGTGTATTTCATTTCAAGGATGGTTAAAGCTTAATTAATTTGAGAAAATTTTATAAGTGCCTCACTACTAATTCACCTCCCCCCCCTCTCAATAGTGATCTAGTTTCCAACAATTGGTATCTGACCAGGGCTCTCAGGTGCATCTTGATCACTAGAGAGTGGATCTCGGAGATTTTGGCATAATTTTTGCAAATTTACTGGAATAGATCAACAAGGTACTCCAGTACTTCTCGAAGGTTAATTTTCAACTTGGAGAGTAAATTTGCATTCATATTTTTTATCTTTTTATGAAGATATTTTCTGTTAGTTGAATATGGTGTTAAATATAAATCAAATTATTTAGCTAAAAACATTATTTTGAATAGTATTTCAAAATATGATAGCAAATTTGTGATTCACTATGAGACTGCCAAAGAAATGTTGGACAGATTGGAGAATTTGCATCTTGGAGGAAAATTGCATTTTTCATATTTAGAGAAAAATGCAGAGGATTGTACTTTTATTGCAGTGACTAATCAATCATTCTCACAAGAAGATGATGGCATTAGTGATAGATCGAGCATCAGTTGCGAAAATTATGAGAAATACAAGATCATGGCGCTAGAAGCTGAGATTCAAAGGCTCGTGAAAATAGAGATCAACAGATGTTGCTGCAAATGTTTGGTGAAAAGGAGTGTTCATTCAAGGAAGAAATTTCAGATCTGAAATTTCAGTTGCAAGAAGGAATGAAGGTTGAGCTTGCAATGAGGAAGCATTTCAATGAGTTGGAGGATGAATGCCAAAGTGTGAAGGCGGAATTGGAGAGGCTCAAAACTAGAGCTCAAGCATCTACAAGCAAATCAAAAATTGTTGGAGCACCTAGTTGCAACAAAAGTAATAAGAACTGTGAGCCATGAAAAAGGGAACAAAATAAGAGAAGGAGGCAAAAGAAGAGAAATAGAGTTGGAAAATGCTACAAGTGTGGAATTCATGGTCACATAGAAGCAACTTGTAGCAATGGAGAGATTAATCTCTCTCGTCGAAAGGAGTGACCAAAGGAGAAGCCTCTTCAAGCATGCATGCAAAGTAAATATCCATTAATCAGGTATAATAGTTTGTTTTATGGTTATTGTTTATCATGCAATGATTTTGACCATAGGGCTATTGATTGCAAGGAACTTCCAAGGAATAGAAAGTATTCAAATAGAAGGCATCAACCTATTTCTTCATTCCTTGGTTACGTTAGATTTTTTGTGTGTGACAATATTGGCCATAATGCCAAGGATTGCAAGTTTCACATGTGTTTCAGGAGATCCATCCAAAGAGAGGAGAATATTCAAATCCAACCGCATAAGAAGAATAAAATTCAGCAAATGAAGGTTTGGAGGAGAAAAGAACATCAAGGGTCTCTCACAAAAATTGAGGCCTACATGGTCTCAGGGGGATCATATGGTTGCACTATAAGTTTCATGCAAATTTTTAATTGTGCAACCATATGGGAAAGTGTATGAAAAGAAAAATCTGCAATTTTAGAGATGCATGTATTGAGGGGAAAACCTTGAGGTTTGATTCGTTATTTTATTTTTTGCTCTATTTTTATTCAAGTATGTTTTTAGTTGGACCAACTATGTATATATGTTGATTATTTTGGAGCAGCTATAAATTTTGGTTTGGTTGATGTTAATTATGATATGGAAGCCATGCATTGTCAAAGTGTGGTGAGGGATCACACATTCAGGGGGAACATCTATGCTTCCAAATGGATTTGGAATGTGTTGGCATTCTGTTCGGGGATATTTTTGTTGTTGTTGCCACACATTGCATGTTGGATGAGATAGTATGGTTTGCATGACATAGTTGGTATATTGATTGTGATAATTTTATTAGATCATATTCATGTATTGGCATTCATATATTTTTTCCATGGAGATTAGATGATATAGTGGAGATAGTTCATCTAAGGTATGCACTTTATTACTCATGTTTACTATTCTTGATGTATCATGTTGTTTCTCATGTGTTTTTGGATGGATGAGATATGATTATATGATTGTTGTTGCTCACAATATTTGATGAATGTTGGTTGGTTGAGATATTGTGCACTCATGTGGATGAGTCATGATGCTATATATTGTTGCATGTAGAGTGTACATATTTTGTTTCTCACTAATTTATTGCTTATGCCTCATTGATGATATATTTCTCACCTATGATGAGGATAAGTATTTGTTGTTTCTCATGATGGTTTGGCATAATGGATGTTGATGCTCGGATTTTGAACTCAGTGTGGAGAGATTGCACATAGTGTTATTATTGCTATTGTTACCTATGATGCATCATGTTGATGATTGATGGGCTCATGATGATATGGATGTATTTTTTGTTTCCTCTATGATATATTTTCATGTTGCTGCTATTAGATGATTTTATTGTTGTACCTATGTGGAACATGGTGAACTTCCTGCAAGATATTCATGGAGGGATGGTGATGGCCAAGATGTTGAAGCATATGATGATAGTAAGTACTTCTTATTTGTTGCGGCTACACATGGAGGCTATATTATTGTCCATGGAGGGCAAGAATTTTGATGCTTATTCCATTTATTGGTGTTGCGATATGGAGCATATGTCATTGCTCACTTTTTCCATGTACTCATGTTATTTCATGTTTTGGCCATGTATTAATGAGATCACATTTGTGTGCAATCCATGCACTATCATTGTATCATCTTTTGGGCACATTGTTCATGGAGTGACCCGTGGTGTCTAGTATGGATTGGTCATTAGCTATGTATGGGTCAATGGATGTCAAAGTCATGTATTTTGATGTATATCTTTATTGTAGCCTCACTTCATTGGGTACATGATGTAAACTTGGGTCCATAAAGTCATGGTTGGTGATAGGTGTAGAAGAGTTACGTGTCATGACTATGTACTTTCTCCATGAAGCATTTTGATGTATTTTAATTCATTACATATCATATCCAAAGTTAGTAGGAGTCATGGTCATGTGGAGTAGTCTCTCACACTTAGAAATGGGGTTCATTGAAGCAGGAAGATGTGTTGTTCAGAGGCAGAGTACGATTTCAGATCCATTACATGCTTAGGGGGAGCATGTTTCAGTCTTCAGAGTGGCATGGCATTGGCTAGTGGTGTTGGAGGCCAGTTTCCTTATTCTACATGTTTATATTGTAGATGATACTTCTATGGGATGCATCAGTATGATGTTGAGTATGATAGGGGGATCACTCTTCTCTTCCATCACATTATTGGCATGGTACTTCAAATTTGATGGCCCATTTCCATTGATGTCAAAGGGGGAGATATTTGGATTGATAATTTAGCCTCACAAATTATATTGAGATTGACATCAATGCCAAAGGGGGAGTTTGTTGGCATTGTAGTGTTGGAATTGATGTCAACAAGCTCTTGGTGTTGTTGGTCATATGCATGTGTGTTGAGTGCTTGGTGATGAATGCTTGGTGATGGTGTTGTTAGTTGGCATTGATGTCAACATACCTATGACTAGACCTAGTGGAAATGATGTTGTGGCTGCTGAGGAGATGGATTCCATACTTGATGTGTTGGTTGGTGATGATTCTACTTCTGGAAGTTGGAGAGCTGCTCTTGATGTTGCATATGCCTTTACATGTCTTGAGGACATTAGTTTGTTGCTACATGTGTTCAGTTGTATGATGCTTATGTTGGAGATGCTTCCACCAGTGATGGAGGCAGTTGTGTGACTTGAGGTTGCTTCTACACAGGATAGAGATGTTTCTTAAGGAGTTGGAGGTGTTGGTCTTGGAGCAAGTTGGCACGTGATATTACCTTGGTGCAGATAGTCTTAGTATTGACATAACCAAGGTATTTTCTTGTGGTAATGGTTTGGATATTACCATGGTACATGTATCCTTGGTATTGACATAACCAAGATATTTACCCATGGCACTGAGTTGGATATTACCATGGTACAAGTTTACATGGTATTTCCATAACCATGGTATTTACCTGTGGTATTGACTTGGAGATTACCATGGTTAAAGTATTTGTGGTATTGAGATAACCATGGTATTTTCCCAAGGTATTGATTGGAGATTGTTGAGGATATTTTGACATATATTCTTGTGATTCAAGTAGCATTGAATCAAAAAAACCTCTTCCATAATATGAACATAGATCCACTACGGAATTGGAATTAATTGATTTAATCATCCTCAGAATTTCGCTAGATAAAAAAGTGGTAGTTTTTCATTCACGTTTGTCAAAAAATGAGGATGGGTCTCAAAATTCAGAGACATGGGTTTTTTACAGAATGGACCAAATTATCTTTCCCAATTACTAGTGTTTCAAAATTTAGTCTATATTGAGAGAAACAGAAGATTCTTCGAAGGAAAGTTTCATAAATTTTCTATTGTGGTCGTTTTCCAAATTGCCCCAATTGCAATTGCAGATTTGATTTGCATCCAAAAAGTGATTACCATTGAAAATATCAAAAGGAAAGTGGAGATATTGGATTGATTGATTCAATGAGTTGAATCTGGATCCAATCAAGCATATGAACAGAGTTGTGATGCCCAGTAGTTTTGTGTAATTATTAATTTATGCACTTGACTTCATATTTATATTGGATATAGCACATTGTGCGATGGTTGATTGTTGAGTTGATTTCACTAGTGTATGGAGTGAGTGTGAGTTGGAGAAGACCCTGCAAACTGTGTGAGCTTCATGATGCAGAATTTCTAAAGCAATTTGCAGATGTAGCAGTAGATATCTGAAGCATATTTCAACCATTATGTTTATGAAGTGAGTAACTTGTTGGTGTGTGATTGGAGTAGAGTTTGAGGAGATTGTATTGTTGCTTGTGTGGATTTTTTATGTAGAGGTTTTGATGGCAATTGTTGCTTCGAATTTATTTGATCTTTGATGATATGTTGTTGCAGTGTGCATGTTGAGAAATTTTTCAGAGTCCAGTTTGAAAATATATGAAACGATGCTTGCATGGAGGTAGTGAAGGCATGGAAGCTTTGAGTAGACAGTGACTTGATGGATTCATTAGAGGGAATAATTTTCTCCATCAAATATGATTTGGATATTCCAATGGTAGTTGGGTGAGGATCGTTGATCATGGTGGATTTCAACGGATGATAGTCCATAGATCCGAGAGAGAAATAGGTTCTTGTCTGAAAGGACCAAAATACTATGAAATAATTCAAGTATTCAAGGCTCATGGGAGTGAGCTCATCCATGTATAATTTTTTCAAAGATTAATAAAATAATTTAGCAGCACAAAAACAATAGGGTATTTTTTTCACGGGATGGGTTTTGCACCATAAACATTTTTGTCCATATGTTTATTGATTTTGTGCTTTCATGTTTATTATTGATGCTCTGATATATTGTTGTGTGTTTCATTTCATGCATGGTTAAAGTTTAATTAATTGGAGAAATTTTTTATAAGTGCCTCACTACTGATTCATTCCCCCCCCCCCCAGTAGTGATCTAGTTTCCAACAATTGGATCGCAAAATTCGTGACAATCATCTTGAAAACTATGAAATCTTTGAAAAGATGAACTTTCAATTAGAGGCTTGGGATTATGATGAGAATTTTATGATGGGAAATAGATCTGGTCATATTCATCAGGCATGTCAAGACAGTGAGGATTTTACATAACCATCAATGAGTGTGGAAGTGCCATAACTACTTGAAAATTACACCAGATAGTAATATGTTAAACCATAAATATCAAAGGATGTAAAAAAAATTTCATTGGATGTGCTGATGGGAAAATAGTAAGTTGAATGACACTCATCAGAGACAAAATCATGATCAAATGTGCCAATTAAAGCATCAAATCCCAGTTTGTAATTAACAAGGATAAATCAATTTGAACAGTTTCACAAATGCTCTGCATAATAGAATCATCTTCCTGGTGATGAGTGTAACAAACCATTTTCTTATTATTGGTTACACATTGTACTAGCACCGTAATTGTCAAAAGAGGTAAAAAGGAATGCTAGTATAGCACACACATGAAACCATTCAGGGTAAAACAAGTGAATAATAATTTTATTCGTTAAAGAATCCATGCATTCATTACACTCAAGAGGATTTCAGGCGTGACAAAGGAAAATATTAGCATTAAAATATTCACAAGAAGGATGAGGAGTTGATAGTTTTCAAAATAATATGACAAGTATGACTCCTTTCGCCAAAGATAATCTGTAAAATAATAAAATTGACAATTCCATGCTTCTGTGAGAGACACCCTCTCCAAACCTAAGCTAAGAGCAAGAGTTTCTCATGGAGATGAATCAATTGAAATAGAAACTTGAATCCGATCGGGAATCGAATCTTGAAAGTTTGAAAGATTATATCCATAATTCCAAAGATATTTCAAGAAGCAGTTTACATCAATTGAAGCCATGTGGAAAGAAGAGTTTTACGAGTAAAACTTGACCTGAATTAGTTCCTGGATCTTACCAGAGTTGAGAGATACTAACATAACCATCAACGGAAGTTGAAGTTCCTCAAATACCTGAAAAGTCCCGAAACTTTTAAGGATTGTAAAACCACATTTTGAATAATGAACTAGATCATGCATGGCGTGAGGATAGTTTCTTTCACTAATTTCAATGAGACCACTGCTAATGGGATGGAAACCATCTATGTCACTGATTTGATCGGGTTTTAAAATTTTTACAACCAAATTACTCAAGTCGAAATATTCTTCTAATCGTGAATACGAGGATGAATGAATCAGGGAAATTTCATGGGAAAGATGATTTGAAGAATTTTCTTCATTCAAAATGAGAAATAATGAGGGATGGAGAGAATATTCAATATCATGGATATCCTCGCTATCTTATAGAAATTGAGAAGTGAACTCATAAGATGAATAACTTGAAGAGCATGGAGTATCTTCGTCACAAGTTGATTCATGGAAACTGTAGGGCATAAGGGATAGTGAGATGAAGAGGAAGATCTAAATATTTCAAATTAAAATCTTCATGATAAACTGAAAGATCAACTGGGGCACTTGGGCATTCATCATCACGTATATCAACAGGATTATCATCATTAGAATTATTGTTTCCCAATACTACACATCTAAACAAATTGATTTCATTTGATTCATTATCGTGACTAACAGATTCAATATTAGTCAAGGATGAGGAAACACCATCTACACATGGAGGATTTTGGAAAAGAGAAGAAATATTGAAAGAATCTTCAACTTCCTACTCCTCTACCTATGTAATGTGACTACCTTGAACATGATTTCAATTTGGACCAACAATTTGAAAATTAGGAGAGTGTGAAAAACTAGTTGGTGGAGCAGATTGATCAAGTGGATCACGGTACAAAGAGTCATAGCATGTAGATGATAGAGGATGATATAAATCCAAATCAAATTCAAGACTAGAGTTATTAATGTTAATATCATCTTGAGGAATGGAAAAAATCATGTTTAGCATAGGCTTCATGAGCCATTCCAGGATTCCCTCTATGGGATTTGAGTCATGAAAAGCAAAAGGGGGATGAGAAGATGGATTAGGAATTTGATGTGCAGATTTCCCAACTTTATTATCATCACACGGAGGCACCCTCATCAGAACCAGAAAAGGAGGAGGACAAGGAACGAAAGGAGTAGTAAATTCCTCCTCTAAAATTTGGGGTGCATCTTGGTTTACAAGAGTTGGGGAAGAAGAGAAATCAGGTGGCTTGGACTCGCCATACAAAGAGATATGAACCAAATGGTCAAACTTTTGTTTCAAGAAATCCCAATAAGTATCTTCTTCAAGAAATTCATAACAGAGGTGAAGGAATCGATTAGAGAAATCCTCAACTAATTCATCAGGCTTCATTCTAAGATGATTTATTCTTTATGAACATATCAGTAATCACACCTATCAAATGTTAAATAAATATCCTCGACAACATGGTTAAGAGAATGAATGGAAGTAGGTGGTAGAGTGTGACACCATCAGCTAACTTTATTTTCAAGGGTGAGGCAGAAAACAATACAAGCCACTTCTTCACTATCAATTTCATAGTATTCACAAAACTTAAGGAAAAGAGATGCAAGCTCAGTAATGGATGTACCACCCTCACCATCAAACTTGATTTGAGACAAGTCATGAAGAGATTCATCGGGGATTGAAAGCTCACTAGGGGATAGGTTATAAAAATACCCTGGGAGTATGATTTGAGGATGAGCCACTTACGATAAGAGATTCAAAATAGAATCAACGGGCTTAGATTTTCATTTGGCCCTCATTTTAGTGCCATTGTTGATGGTGTTGGAAATATGTCAATGAGGGGGTATTCCCGATGTGAAGTCCCAATTAGACCTCACATCGTTTTAATAGGAGCCCCATCCAGAGTATCGAATCAACTGCCATGTATGTTGTAGATTTTCCTTAGCTACAAAGTTCAGCACAGGAGAGTAATGCACAGGTATCTTCAGATCAGAAAGTGAGTATGCCTTGTGAAATTTTTAGCTACGGAACATATCAAGGTCCTTCTACCAAAAGGGGAGATAAAATTGGGCCCTTTAAAGACAAGTAATAGTATTAATCTATAAAAGGCACAACAACACATGCATAAGAATGAATTGGTGATCAACCATTGAAATATTTCATAAGGAATCAATGATTGTTAAAGAAAATAAAACACATCTTTGACAAGATAAGTATCAAAGACACTGAAATAGTTCAATTTCCGTGGTACATATGAAAACAACATACATCCCAAAATTCAAATAATAGTCTTACAATATTCACGATATATGCATGAAAGTGTGTCAGCTCAATGAGCTTCTGAATTAAGTAAAAGTTCCAAGATACATCAAGACAACGAACACCACTAGCCCCAATAGTGTAGCATTAGAGAAGTCACTCGCTCATCCAAAACAATTATCTTCCTCTCTAATGTATGGTAGGAGGAGCCAAGGTGAAAATTCCTTTGCATGTATGATGAGGGTGTATATATAACAAATGGGGTGATCATTCACCTCCCATGTAAATCTTGGACTACCCTCATGATTGTTTGACTTCTCTATGACCTTTCAACTCCCACGTGAATTTTCACATTACATGGATGACTCTTGGAATTCCACTTTAAATTACATTTTACAATATAGAATTTACGTAATCCACAAATTATGTGTCACATTATGACTCATGACATGACATTACACTGATGACATCGATTACATGATGACATGGCAATGTCAAGCCACTCTTTGTTGTTCCTTTGTCCTTAAAAAGAGATGTGCAATGTTTCATATTCATGAGAGATATGATTTTTAATTCATATCTGCCCTCCAAAGGGTTTTGAATCATATGGAGCCTTCATGTAGTCCTAATATTTGATCTTCTTTTGTAATATGGTGTTCCCTAGTCTTGTCACGTAATGATCATCTTATCTCTTTAACTCCATATGTGTCTTCTAGCATGGTTTTCCTCTCCTTTTCCTCCATCATTGTCCTGTCACGAAAAGATAGAATACCTATAGCTAAAAAACATTCATGACAAGCCAACATCAGTCGAAAAAACCCCTTACCTAACATATTTCATGAACTAACCTGTTAGGTATGGAACTAGTGACTGGTTGAGTGACTGGCTAAGGGGATTACGTAGTTCTAGAGGCCAAGGTCTGGGACTAAGGCTTCATACTACACAATGCAGAGTTTTGGATGGCGAGGTTCGAGATATTTTACATTTGATGGATTTAAAAGCTCAATGCATGGGCTTGAGGCTTGAATGTGCCCACTGTGCATTTATGGAAGGAAAAAGGCCACGGAATTGCATAGTTGAGGGACTTAAGGACTCTTTCTGAAGGCTTGAGCTTTGAGACTGTGCAATGCATATTTAGGGAGGCTTGGGTAGAGAGATTGTACAATTGAGGGACTCAAGGGCTCAGGTTGGAGGCTCAAGCCTTGAGTTTTCCCACAGTGTAGTTTTTGGAGGTAAGGAGACAAAATGATTGTGTAATTGCACAGTTTAGGAGCTCAACATTGAGGCTGGAGGACTGAGGCTGTGCAATGCATAAATTAAGATGAGTTAGAGAGAAAGATCATGCAGTTCTTGAGCTAAGGGTTGGGCTTGAACACTGATATTGTGCAGTGCGCAATTTTGGAAGGCAAAGACTGCACATTGTGCAGTGGCAAGGGACAAGTGTGTTGCTTAAGGGTTAAGATAGTGCAATGTGCAAGTTAGGCTAGGAAGAATGAGGCTGAGTGGCCCGGCTGGGGAGTTTTCCCAGTTTGACTAAGTGTTGGATCAGTGAGTTAAAGATGAGTAAAAGATATACTCTAAGCATGATTACACACTTATATCACTTGAAGATATGATAAGGAACACTCTGAACATATGAAAAAAATACCTTCCTTGATGCAAAAACTTTGCGATGGCTCCTACCAAGTGCGACACTAAAGATACACTTTGCAATGACAGTGATGACACTTGTGTGAAAATGCTTAAAACTTTCTGAAAGTGTGTGATACATGTTTACATGATAACAACAACTCATTATCACAGATATTACCTCGTAAGACAAACCAAAACTCCACTTTACATGATGAGCGACACTTCCCATGCCAGAAGACAACACATGTGATATGAAAATAAAAGTGTGAACGACACTTGCACTACACGAGCGACGATGAGATCGACACATGTCAGTGCAAAGATAACATGACAACAAAACTAATCAAAGTGAAAGCAAACAAAAGAGACCGTTGAAAACATGAAAATGAAACTCACGAAATTGAAGTTACGCAAAAGCAAAAGTTTGAAAAACACACCAAAATAGAAGTACAAACACAGTTGAAAGTGAGAGACTATCGATGCACATGCGCACTAACTGTCAACATGGGTTTAGCATAGCATAGACATTGGCTTGATGAATTTTGCTAGGCCTAGTCAATCTTGCACGAAATAATGCACTCATGAATTCATTACGGATTGAACATATGTGATCAGGTGACTTCTACATTTGCAATCCAAACAGGGAGCCAAAAGTCTTCACAAAACATCACCAGACAAGTAGTGACCACAAAACGACCAATCACAAGATTCATAGTATGCTCTAAAATTCGAGTGTAGGAAAAAATTTGGAGGGTGTTATCGCAGCGAAAAAACATTGTGATTTCCTTTTTTCAAATAAGAGAACTTGTTAATAGATATAAAAAGCCACAACTAGGACTTATAGGTGGAGTTATCAAGATTCCAACCAAGATATCAAGGATTCAACATTCTCTGCGTCATGACAAGAATAATAATGACATAAATGTAGTATCAGTTACAAAGATCCTAAGGTTAATAAATTATTACTCTTTTGGTCACATTCATAATGATTGTGTGAGATAAAAATTTAAAAACAAGAAAAAATAAAAAGAATTGATAAGTGGGAATCATTTTTCATGGAAAACAAAAAAGCATATGAGAATGAAACATATATCGACAATGAAGAATTTCATCACAAGAATAATGAAGAATCTATTTATCAAAATAATGAAGATCCAATTGCTAAAACATTGGTGCATGGGTTCATTGATTCATACAACATCTTTGATCTTTAAAACAACCAGTTAAATATTTCTCCTACTAAAGGATGCTTTCCATTAGAGATTTTTCAAGACAAACACTCATAAGAAATGATTTTTCCCACATTGTTTTATGGTAAAAAACAAGATGTTGACATAACAACTAACTTTCATATAAAAAAAATTACAAAATGGGATGTGTTACATAAAAAACATGACTTTGCATATCATATAACAAACTTGTTTTACAAAGCAATACATGTCATTCTAAATCAATTGTTTAGTAGTATATTTGTTAGAATAAGAAAATGACAACTAAAAGGAAGAAAGCTGATAGAAAAATATGTCAAATCAAAGTCAAACCCTGATCATTTTTTAAGATTCAACATTGGATACATGGATCTCAAAGCTATTCATACATCTCGAAATTACCATGAACAAACACATAGGAAATTAGATGTAATGATATGACAACTAGGACTGCCAACTTTTTTATTTCTCTTAGTAGTGCAAAAAATCATTAGCAGCCATTGATTAATGCATTCAAACAAATCTATTAAACAATACAAATAAGACATTGAAAATGAACTCGAAAGCAATGGAATTGACTCATTGATCATAGATGACCCTATTACTTGTCCATGTTACTATATAAATATAATTTTTTCTTTACAAAATTTAATATGTCATGAAAACACGAACTGCGAAAGTATCCAAAACTACTTTTTTGTCACATAATTCTAAAACAGAGGCAATGAACATGACTATGCATTAATATGGATAAACAATACACCAATATTTAGGAAAAATGCAGACATGGAAATTGATAAATTTATGAATACAACTTTTCATGTGATTCCTCGATAATTGCATTTGACTTAAAGATATTACATAATCATTGTCATACAAAAACTTGTAGGAAAAGAAAAAATTTACAATGCAGATTTAATTTCCCACAATCGCCAATGAAAAGAACAAGATTATTGAGACCTTTCAAATATGACAATAACAAAACAAAGAGAAAATGAAAAACTAATATTTCAAACATGCAAAATTATAAATATGACGATGGATATACATTCGATATACATGATTTAGAATTAACGCATGAAGAGTATATGCATGCAATAGCATGCAACTTGAGTCGTATAATTTTATTATTACAAATATAACCATCAGACATGTAGACACATAATTTTTCAAGGCATATTCCAAATATATGGAATGCAAACAACTACAACAACTACATACTATAGCTCGTACGCGAAAAAATTTGATAGAAAAATGACATCGAATTTTAAACGCATACAAGAAGAGAATCAAATTTCAAATGTTATCATTAAAACAATTAGTAGGCTTGGAAAAGCTTTGGTGACTATGCAACAAATGTTTGCACAAAACGTTATGCACATAATTCTATCTCTACCTCTATATAAAAGTTCAATAAATTGTATATTCATAAACGCTTCACCCAATGAACAAAGAGCATTTATTCTAAAGAAACAAAAAGAATTATATTGGCAACCAGATGATCTTGATGACACAATGTGTCCTTCAATAATTTATTACTACACACATTGTCTCGAAGCAATTGACCAAATATGCTTATGATATTCTTAGCATAATTTGCATCAACTTATACAAAAAAGGCATAAAACGATGAAATAGTTCCAACCCATATGTCATCAAATACATAAAATACAACAAGCACAAAGACCCCGATAATTACCATTGAGAAAAAATGATATTTTTTGTTCCATATATAGTAGATGAAAATATTTTCAAGCAACAATACACTACATGGGACAATGCCGACAATTCACTGATAGACATCATAAAGAAAAATGAAAGAAATTTTGCATATGAATCAAATGCAACATGGGGTGACCTTGAAGATGCAACAGATGAGATTGAAAGTAAAGAATAATAATTATTCAAAGTATACATTTTTTACCAAACAAGAGAATCTATTGAATATGACTTTGAAAGTGGATTGCAAGACTTTCAAAGAACAAGAAATATAATAATAATAAATGAAAAAAAAATTCAAATCCTAAAACAACCACATATAATGGATAATACAAAATTAGTTAACATTATAAGACAATTAAACCAAGAATAAAAAATAATTATGTGATGGATCCGAAAACAAATTCTACACACAAAGTAAAGGACATATTAAGCCAAAAAATATCTAATCCAAATAAACCAATTCACATATTCCTAACAGGAGGCACATGAACTGGAAAAACATTCACTGCTAAAGCAATATTCCAGTCATTGATTTGATTATACAATACAAAGATGCATTATGACACATCATAGTTAAAAGGGATTATAAATTTTTATACTAGAAAAGTAGTGTTCAATGCAAGGGGTGTCACCATACAATCTTCCCTCTATATGTCAATTAACAAATCAAGTTATCTTCCACTAAGTAGGGAAATTTGGATGCATTGAAAAAGTACTTTCAACAGCTTCATGTATTTCTCATTGATGAAGTATTTCTAATTGGAGCAACACTCTTATATGAAGTTGACAAACGTTTGCGACAAATAAAGCACATGCCGACAATTTACTTTGAAAATGTTGGCGTGATGCTTTCAGGAGACCTGTACCAAGCACAACCTATAAAAGACTCATTCATCTTTGATAAACCAATCGCTGGTAAAGAAATTATGTAATACTTATTTTGGGAAGATGAATTCAAGTGTTATGAATTATGTACCACAATGCGACGAAAAGACGTCGATTTCATTAAGATCTTAAACAAAATGAGACTCAATGAACAATCAGATGAAGACATCAATTACATAAATAAACATTGCCATAAAACAACACCAATGGATCCATTGTTTCCGTATAGTTTTTTATATAAACAAAGATGTAGATAGACATAATGAAAAATGCTCTCACTATTCAATGCAAAACTAGTAGTCATTGAAGATATTGATGAACTTGAAATAAATCAATACATGATGTTGGTTTATGAAAAAACAACACCATTGCCAGCAAAAATACTAGTTAAACAAACTATGTTGGTCGAACTATATGCAGGCAACTACGTAGAAGATGGAATAGTCAATGGTGTCGATGGAATATTTAAAGCATATACAATAAAATACAAATATCTAGATGTTGTTTGGATAGAATTTGTAGATATAGCAATCAGAAAAGCACAAAGAAATAAACATTGTCAACTATATGATAAAAGAATTAAATCAATTTAGACACCAATACTACGAATAACAAGAACAAATGAAATTTCTAGAAACAAACTCAAAAAATTATTTGAAAGAAATTTCCAATTCAATTAGCATGTGCTTGAACAATTCATAGAAAATAAGGTCTAACTCTAGATGTTCTTGAATTTGACCCAACATGTGTTACACAACATGGACTTGTGTACACAACATTTTCAAGAATGAAAAACGTTTATTCACTATATTTTTTAAATGAACTGACAAAAAAAAAAAAAATCATGTGATAAACAAAGTATCACATGCAATAAGTCGTTTAGAAACAAATGCACCATGGCTAGTAAAACAAATACATAGATCAATAACCTCCAAAAACAACTTCTTAATTTCCACATTGAACACACATAGCTTAAAAAATCATCTTGAGGATATTTTGCAAGACAAACATTTAGTGGAAAGCATGATTATTTGTTTTTAAGAAATTCATCTACAATAACCACCAACAATTGATCAACTAAGAAAATTCAATTTTAACATTGCAGATTTTGTGCATGAATTTCTTACTTGTGTTGATAAAAAAATACAAATAAATAGAGCAAAAAACTATTGCAATGACAAAGTTGAACTCATTGTCACAAATATACATGATAAATAATCAATTATCATATTCAACATATCTGCAGCACCATTCACACCTATATCAATAATAATTAACACAATTTCATTAGCAAGTATTGGGCTACCACAAAGGGATTATATCTTTATAGTAATCGGTGATTTCACTGTCAATATCCGTGCAAAAAATCAAAATACAAAGTTTATACAAGAATATATGCAACCTTTACAAATGAAATAAATTATGCATAACTTTGTTCAAAAAGGAAAATATGTTATTGATCATATATGGACAAACTTACAACCTGAAAAAATTTCAAGTCCACATATCGGAAGCATATTGGACTGACCACAACATAGTTCATCTTCTATTAGACTTTGCCTAAAGGTCACATTTCGTTGCTTGACAACAATTTCTCAACAAGCAATTGCTTGACAATATTCTATCCATATTTGACTATTTCACTTTCTACACCAAAATGAAGGTAAATTTATTGGCCTCCATTTTTTTCATGTTAAAACATAGGCTAATTTTCTATTTTTTATTGTTTACCTTATATGTATTCCAATGCCAATTTATTTCCCTTTAGTTATAATTATTAACACCTTGTTCATTTTTTTCCCAAATAGATAATAAGCAACAAAACAATCATTTGTTTTCTTTAGCTATTGGTTAGTTTGAATTACTTCTAATACACAAGTTTCTTTATATTATATCTTTGTATACTTTAATCTTATTTGTAACATGGTGAATATTCTAACAACATCATGAAAATACTCTGTGAAAGTGAAACCGAAAAACAACCATTGGGAACATAACAAAAAAGGTAAATATTATCAATTACAATTCCAATAAATTGTCTCCTGATTGCTTTTTAAATGGTCTTACATTTTCTTTTTTTATAACATAAAGTTCTCTTATATTCACATACACAAATTAGTAGCATGCATACCTATAATCATTGAAGAGATGACTAGCTACAAAGTTGGGAATAATTTCCATGGAAACACCATTGTCACATATAAAACAACGCTTGATAAAAAAAAAGACAAATGAAATTATTTAAGCATATTTGACAAATGCCAAATCACCTTGAATCTTTGTGGAAATCATATTAATGAACATGAGCAAAAACGTCTTCCAGGAAGAGGTATTTGTATAATAGATTTCAGAATTGGAGCAAAAACAACCTATGACCATGGTGAGTCTAATCGAATACTACTTGCAAACAAAGACACAAGCATAGAAATTTTTTCTCATGTATGCCACCACTACAACTTCATCCCAAATGCATCAATCAAAAGGAATCTAGCAACAAATGAAGATTATGCACATGGGACAATAGGTGCAATTTTCACTAGTGCAAAAAAGTCAGGAATGCAATATACTTTGGAAATCAAGGATGGAAATTCAAAAAATTAAAAGCCACTATAAGTCTACCTCTTCCAATCCATATGTTGCTTAAAATAAAAACAAAGAAAGAAATATTCTCTTTTCTAAAACGTTATCTCTCATTGTGATGCATTTGTAAATTTTCTCATGATCATTTGTAACAGAATTTTATTGCACTTTGATTCATAAAAAAACAAATGCATATATTTTATTGTAATGCAACTATACTTATTCCCATCATTTATAGTATAATTTGATTTCATCCAAAAGCAACTCATAAAGAAAAAATTTCCCATAATGTTATTCAAAAAAGTTGTAAAACGAAAAGCAGCACATGACACACTTTGCACTGGCCAGTTAACTATCATCACGACGTTGAAGACAAAAAAGACTTTGGGATATATTAAACCATTGCTCATGTCCAAAAAAAAGGTGAAACATTGTAACTAGGACATTTTATGTTATATTGAATGTTTTTTTTCCCAAAAAGAGTGTATTGGTTGGTTGTTTGTTAATTAGGTTAACAATATGCTAGTCATAACAAATATATATATTCAAATCCTTTTCAGCGAGTTTGCTCACAATGCAACTTAGTAGTAGAAAACTTTGGTTCTATAGAAGGAAAGATGTTGTGTTGTACCAAATGTGAGGCACAAACTGATTTTACCTATCAACACCTATTAAAGTGCACAATAGTGAACAAAAAAGTTGGAAAAGTACCATGTACTCTTTGAGATATTGCTTTAAGCAAATTATTTCCAAATTTGACAAATTTGTCCTATTAAGGCTATCTAAGAGACAAAAGTATTGTTATCTACATGTTGCACGACTTCGTTTTTCATGGAAAATGTATAGTTAATCATAATAATGTATTTAGTGATATAGAGACAAATTCCATGCATGAAAATTTTTCAGTAAGTAAGTTATGTTCCTAAACATTCTTGTCTCATATTCCTCGTGAATTTTTCTATCATGCAAATATGCTAATAAGACAATCTCAAACTTTCCAATGCAGTTTATTTCTTATTAATTTATGTTGTTTAAGACTTTAAACTATTGCTCAATGTTGCAAGGATGGTTCGAACAATCATTTGAGACTTAGCCACTCAAGGACAAGGGCTGCAAGTACTGACCACCTAAGCAAAATCCTCATGCCACAACTTTTTTTTGTATCTTTTTGTTTACAGTCAATAACATTAAAGAAACTTTAGTAATATTGCATGGACAAACATTTTTTGTATCTTTTTGTTTATTGTCAGTAACATTAAAGAAACTTCAGTAATCTTGCATGAACATATATTTTCAGCTTTAAACTAGAAATGTTTCTCCTATTAATTTTTCCAAATTCATTATCTTAACACTATAAAACTATAATTATCTTGGTTTGTACAATCTAATATTTTTATTCATGGAGTATATTTGTAATTCAAATAATTATAGAAAAATATATGAAAGTCGTTTTTCTACATACTTCTTTATTTTATTTTCCATTTAATCTGTGTATCGTGCCATAAACATATGGCAAACAAAGAAAATCACTAACATGATCTGATACCCTTTCCAAATGGTTGAAAAGAAACTCTAAATTTGACATATTTTCTCATTGACTCCATTCATTATTTCTTAATTCTTCAAATTTATCATGTGAAAGGGATAAGCATCCATACCCCACCTGTTCAATAAATAAAATTTATCATGCGTAAAGGGATAAGATTTCAGACCCCATATGTTCAATATAATAAGCACATAAGACTTACAAGTTGAAATTTCCCAATTAGGTTCTATTATCCATATTATACCTAGATACAGTATGTCATCCATATTATACCTAGATACAGTATGTCATCCATATTATAACTAGATACAATATGTCATCCATTCCACATCATTTAACTAGAAAGTACTTAACTGCTCTAGCTATCCTCCATGGATTTTGGAAGACCAGCCAAGGAACTTATTTTGAAAACCACTCTAGTACATCAAATTCTGTAGTTATCTTAACAATTGGAACTGATATAATTTCAAGTTCAGGTCTCCATTTCTCCTTGAGATATATTTCTCTCGAAGACCAAAGGTGAGTATCATCACATAGATCTACATATCTCATTTCTAACAAAATCCTTTTTCCTATCAATTTCTCAACTCCACTTTATAACAAAATCCTTTTTCCTATCAGTCTCTCAACTCCAAAAAGTCGTTTTTCCTATCAATTTCTCAACTCCACAAGAAAAAGGCTTAGGGTGTTTTGCTTGATTCTAAAAAGTTTACAATATAAAGCATAATGATTAAAAAAATATAGTTGAAAAATCACAACAAACAATAATATGAGAAGTTATAAAGAGAAAGGATCAAAAGTCAAAAATTGAGTACTTGACTTGATGCACAATTATTTGGAAGATGTGATTAGTTTATTCATCTCCCATTGCAAACGATTCTCTTAACATCAAGATATTACTCTCTTGGTTTGTTTCCTTCAGTTCTTTTAATTTTAGATGTCTTCTACACTTATCAAGCACAAATTCCTTCATCTCGCGATTTGACAAAACTTTTCAACAAGAATGGTATTTACCATCATTCCCATCTTGCATCATCTTGATCGTAAAACATATTGGTTCCTCACTAATATTCTTGAACAAACATATGTAATGTTAATAGCCATAATTTTAGAAGTTCTACATATAATGTTAATAACAATTTAACCACCATCAACCTACTTAATTCCAAGATAGCATGTCTATGGGCCAATATAAATGTATACCAATATAAATCATGTATAAAACATTTGAAAATTTATTTTGATGTCATCTATAGCATCCTCAATTAAAGGAAAAGGGAGATTATCATTGGGATCTCTATGAAACATGACAAAGTGAGTGGTCATTTGGAGGAAGATCACATATATGGCATGGCCTTCCTTACTTATCAATGAGAAGGCAATCCAATCTAGATAACTTCTGTAGTATATTCTCCTTCTCATCCTTGGACAAATCTTGAAAAGAAATGCAGAGATAATTGTATTATTTAAAAAAAAAAAAGCTAATATAAGGCATTAAATGACATGATTGTCTGATGAATAATATGGATAGATGAAAATTATGTTCACCTGCCCGATATACACTACAAAAGAGCATGATTTATTTCCTTCTGTTTGAATTTCTCCCCCTCTCTCTACCAACATAATGCTTCTTTTGATATTCATAATCTGTAATGTTTCCAACTTCACGAGGTTTTCCATCCATTTCCCTTTCAACCTAGGGCGATAACGTAAATGCAAATATTGTAGTGACGAGCGACAATGAAAATCATTAATAAAGTAGACGTAATAGAAATCATTACATAATTCTTTAAGTTCACTGCACCTGGATAAATTTAGCTTTACGAAATTCTTAATTCTTAAGTTGAATGAAACTTATGGGAAGCTTCTCTCCAAATGGTAACAACTAGATATTAAATTCAACTCTCTCAAATTTCCTAATTCCATAAATAAATCCAAAAGTTCTCTTAAACTTGAGAAACGTGACATGTCCATTGAGAACACGTATGACTTTAATCGTCCAATGCTTTATGGAATACTTCATAGGCTTTCAAACTTACTCAAAGACAAGTTATCAACTAATGTTCAAAATAATTAAAATGTGTAGTATTTAACTCGATTCGTGTAATTGCAAATTTTGGTTAAAAATTATTAAGGTGTGTAGTATTTGGTACATATTAAATGTATAGTTATTAGTTATTCTCTCGGAACATGAGTCTGAATTTAGTTATACAATATTTTGGTTTGTTATTTTCAAATTTTTTAATTTGGTAATATAATATTTAGCAAAAATTTATATATATATATATAACAATAATGAGAACATTTTACTAGGCACAATTGGTAACTTCGTCTATTTCAACATGTCTAAGGAGACTTGTACCCACCCTATTTGGAACACAAATCGTGACTGCTACTATTTCACCTGTTAGAACCAATATTTCATAAATGCCATAAAGGCTAACATGTCTCTGGAGACTTGAACTCACACTGCTTGGGATACAAATCATGACTATCACTATTCCACCTAGTAGAACCAATATTTCATAAAATTCGCAAGGGCCAACATGTCTCGAAAGACTTAAGCCCATACTACTTAAGACAAAAATCGTGAACCATACTACTTGAACTAAGTTCCTTTAACTATTTAAAATATATTTTTAATATATAAATAAATTTAATATATTTAAAAAAATTTAGAAATTAAAATTTCTTAAATTTTATAATTTCATAATTTTTCCACTCAAAAATTTTGAAAAATTATAAAATGAAAATTTTATTTAAATTATTTAAATTAAATTAAAATATAATTTTAGTTTCGGAGAATGAATACAATAAAAAAATCTAATTGCAATAATGGCTTTTCCCATGATATTATTTATCTATTAATCAAAAAAAATCTAATTGCAATAATGACTTTTCCCATGATATTATTTGTCTATTGTGCACTTTCACTTTCAACCTTCCAAATTATTTTATTTATGAATATGTGATTTTAGAATGAAACAAGGATGATTATTAAGTATTTAGTTTTTGAAAAAAAAATTATTAAAATTTAATTAAAAAAAAATTCAAAGTATATAGATTTATTTCTTTTATATAATTTCTAAACTTTATAATTTAATAAAATTTATTAAAAATGTTTGGCGTATTGAGAAAATTGTGACGATAAAATTTTGATTCATGAAATTATATCAAATACCCAAATTTCATATTAATAATTATACAATATCAAATAAAAGAGTAAAACATGTTACTTACATATTTGAATATTGTTTCATTGAGTTTAATTTTCATGTGGAGCATCCTCAAAAGATTCAAACAGTCATACTAAGATCAAGTAACGTATTCCATTCCAAGCAGAGAATATTAAATTATATTTAAAAAACTAGAAAGGTGTTTTAAATTAATAACTAATATTTAGTTTAATTTATAAATAATATATGTTATATTTATTTAAATTTAATTTGTAATTAATAAATAATTTTAAATATATAAATTGATATTGCTATGTAATTAATTCAATGATTTGAATCAGTAATTTAAATTTTAAATTTTATTTATTTTAAATTATAGAAACTTTTAAATTTAAATACATTAATATTCATAGCTTTGAATTCACTTGTGAGTATTGTAGATTTAATTTATTTGACATTTCAACCTTCCTAAAACAATGTTTATGGAGTATAATGAAGAACAAAGTGGTATTCATCAAAAACTTTTTCTTTTACGAATAAATCATCTATTTTCAAGAGGAGTTGTCTTTAGTGCGATTTTTTGGAGTTTCAGGTGTCGGAATCTGGTGAATAATTTGAGGTAAAATCTTGATTTATGTTATTTAAACTGATTTTTTGACTATATATATGGATTCAGCGCCCTAAAAAACCCCTAGGGCACTTCGATTGTGCAAGGTTACCCATCGAATTTCTATTTTCACTAAATTCCTGCCGAAATTTAGAGAAATTAAACCGGAAAAAACTATAGTAAAAGCCTTCAAAAAGTCGCATTATAAACTACTGCTTTTCAAGATGTTAAAATTATAACTTACTCTTTTTAATATGGAGTAGAATCAATTTATGTCTTTTTTTTTAAATAATGTTTTTTTTCCAGTTATATTTAAGATAAATAAATAAATAGAAATTTCATATATGATTAAAATTTCAATAATCTCATTGGGGGAGGCAGGAGCACGAGGGGTAATTTATTGTCCCGACGAAAAAATAAAGATTAAATATGTGTGGGATATGGGAATTTCCACCAATAACCAAGTATAAGCACGAGCTCTATGGTTAGGTCTAAAGCTAGCCATAGAAAGAGGCATACATCAACTAATTGTAATAAGATATTTGATGCTAAATATTCAAAAATTCAATAAAAATGAGCCAAGTGGTCAATATTGAATTCCCTTGGATCTAAGGATAAGAGAGAAAATAAAAAAGTTTGAGATTATTGACTTTTATCACATAAGAAGGGAAAAAAATAATATTGTTGATGAGGAGGAAAGCATTGGAGCTTGCCTTGAACAAGGTGATCTGTTACTCAACCAAGGAGGTAAACCTTATCATCATTTACCATGATAATTAAAAATAATGATAAAGGTAGGAAAATATTCATTAAAAATTGGAGAATGCGAAGGATTGATGAAAACCCGATGTTTGATTGGGCACTTAATTTATTTTCTAAAGGAAAAAACCGCAATTCCATTAATAAGATTAACAAAATTACATTTTGCACATGCACCTATCATGAAACCAATGCATTTCCAAGATTTGTCCCATTTTGAAACATAAAAAGAAAGGATGCCCATTAGTTAGAGGCATACCCAAAATTGTATATTTTCTAGTATAATGAAAATTTCCATGGTTTAGAAGAAACCATCCAAAACAAGTTTGTCAAACATAGTTTGATGAGAACCTTTCGAGTATCTTGTACCAAAGAAACCCTTCAACGGAAGAGTCGTTACAAACAAAAAGAGGAGTTCATTGTCAAGAAGACCAGTGGAGAAAACCAAAACATAAAATGGTCAACCAAGTGACCATAACTACGCATATCTGCAAAATCAAAAACAAAGAAAAAATATAAGTATGCATTATGGGGCTAGGCCTATGCCCCCAACAACCTTATCTTGTCCTAAAAAGGCTTGTAATAGCACTCATAGTGGAGCACACCAATGTGTTATATTACTTGCCAGAGTCCCTTGTCCAAGAGAAGGCCTTCTTTAGAAAGTTGGTCGGCTTCCCTGTTTCTTTCTCTGTAAATATTCCTGCAAGAGAATTGCATAAAGTCAAGACATAGCCTTCTGATATATATTACCATGTTTTCCAAATAAATATTTTTTCAATTTTGAACACAATTCACCCATTTAACCACCAACAGTGAGTTTCCCATCATTTGTAAACATTCACACCCTTACTCCCTATCAAAAGTAATTAAGGATCTACAAGCCAAAGTCTCAACCCAGTTACTAGTGCCACTTCCAAGGTCAATTTTTACATGATAATAATGTTGAACAGACATAAAGAGAATAAAACCCCCACCTGCCTGAAGCCCATTGTTTTGAGAGGCCCCATCAAAAAAACCCCAGGGAATTCCAACATTGAAAATTTCCTATATGATATTTCTAATGGGATCAATGCCTTTAAATTATGGGTAATGAATTAAAATAACAATGCACTCCACTGCTATCATCCTCGGGTAGGAAACAAGATCACTAAAGATCAACTAGTTTCGGGAAGTCCAAACCCCTAGCAAATGATGGAGGGTAAAGCGTGCATCAACCTGTTTAAGTAGTCTTATTCCCATGATAACCATACATCTACAAAGAGATCCCCATTCCAACGGAAAGGAAAGCGCGTGATAGCCTGACACTCCATTCAAATTTGTTGAGTGAAAGGGCATGAAATGAACAAGTGATCCAGAGATTCACAAGAATTTTTTCAAAGTGAGCACCAATCCAACCCAACCATGTACCTTCTTTCCAATACCTCCCAGTGGGAATTTTACCTTCCATTATACACCACATGAGAAGTTTTGATTTGGGTGGACATTTTTCCCTCCACACTACTCTCCACCACCATTCAGGGTCACCAAGTTGATTTTTAGACATGATGTGAATGTATCCCAGGTTTGGAGTGTAAATATTGTGTGGGGATGAAATCCAAATTAGTTCATCCACCTAATCATTTAACCCGGTACGACCCCTTTCAAGAACTCGTACATAATGCCTCCATTCCTCACGGAACTCCGCAGGCATATTTAATTCTTCTGTAATAAGCCAACCTTGTCTCCAAATCATGGTAGTGCGATTATTTGCAACTTGTGAGAGTGTTACACAGTAATTTGTCACCGTCCCTACCATTCCCCGTCCCGCACAATGGAGGACCCATTTTGTGACCTGAGAACATTGTCATGCCTTGAAATCATCATCAATGCATTCTCTAAGCATGAGCTTCAATTTCCCTAAAGACATCTCCTTGCAAAAAATCATGAAAACATCTCCTTTTGCATTGGTGCGGGCAGACAGTTCATCACTCGCGCCAATGGGGAAAATCCTATAAAGAGGCCACGCCAACTGGCGCTCTGTCCCAGAGCAGTAGTCGCGCCAGCCAATTTAAGGAGTGTTTTTTAAATAAAGATGGCAGAAGTTATGTTTCAACAAACTCAGAAACCATTGCCTATCTTGAGTTGGGAGGTTTGGTTGCGAGAGTTCTATGGAAGGGAAGTGGTTTGCCACCTCCCATGGAGCCTTCCTTGTTGATAGGGCCAATCCCACAATAATAGGGATCCCAACTCCCTCCTTCCCCATCTATAAAAGCCTGCTCAATTCCATGGCAAGCTAGTCTTGAAGTGCCTAAGCTTTGAATCTCCAAATTCCCAAGAGCCTTTGTGCTGTAAGAGCCCTCTTTCTTCCCATAAGGCCGACTCAAGTAAGGAGACTATCTTCGAGAGACTCTGGAGAGGTTTTCCCTTTCCCTGGCGAGCTTTGCGAGATGTGAACAACTGGAGACCCATCCGAAGGAGACCACGACGTCAGAACATTGGTTGTAATCTCTTTCGATTGTTATTTAATGAATGATTACGATTATGGTTCCACTTTGTTTTCGATTATGTTAATATGAGTAGTATCCTTTCTGACTGATATTTAGTTGCGTATGCTGGATTTTATGCTTGTATCTGTTTGTTTCTTGCATGTGCAGGTGTCCATCCGCGGAGATCGTGGAGGATCATGATCTGTCGAGGCTGAGGAACGGGAACGCTCTCTTCTTCAGATCGTAGCATTGGATTCCAGGTAGGCCTCCATCTTTGGTCTTTTCATTCGTAATTATGAACTTGCGTCGTAACATTTCGTGATTGTTGCTAGACCCCTGCTAGGCTAGTAGGGATCGCCTCTGTCCGCAGAGGGGATTTACCTCCTCAACAATTTGGCGACTCCACTGGGGACCGTCTAGATTTCACTGTCTAGATTTAGATTGTCTTGTTTTGATTATTTTTTGATCTTCCTTGCTTGGTTAGCCTTCTGGGTTGGGTTCTTTTGCTGTCTTTGCTTCTTGGTTTGCTTAGTGTACATTAATTTTCTTCTGGAGTAGTTCTTTTTTGTTTTTGGCTGAGAAACTCGACTGGCGCGCTTTTTAGCCCGACAGTCGCGCCAATTGGCGCATGTTGCTTTTGTATAGACCGCGCCAATTGCTTTCTGGCGCCAGTTGCAGCCTTACAGTCGCGCCACTCCTGTAGGGTTTTTGAGTTTGCTCAGTTTTGAACTCTCTGGGTCTGGTCAGTGATTTTCTTCTTGATTTTTCGACTACCTGAGTGTGTTGGAGTCCTGTTTGACTGGGAAGTTGCCTTCATCCTTTGGTTGTTTGCTTTTATCTATCGATTTCACGTTTTAAGCCCTAGGGCATCTAGTGGCTTTGTGTATCGAGCCCTCCTTGGGAGTTTTGGTGTTTCGTTTGTCCAGTCGACTCTCTGATTGCTCCTCCGCATCCTCTTAGTAGTTGTTCACTGTTTTGTTGCGATTTTTGGGTGATTGCTCATTCCTTCATTCAAATTTCGTTTGGTCTTGCTTTGGGCCTAGATCACACGGTCCATTGGAGCCTTTGAGTCTTTTTCTTGGTTTTGAGAGACTTTGGTCGATTTGGGATCCGATTGCTTGTGTCGTTGAGTGAAATTTGTTTGTTTTGCTCTCTCAATATCGTTTCTCAAGTTGTTCCGTTTGTTTTCAGTTTGTTTAGTGCATTTAGCTATCAAACGTTGAAAATTACAAAAAAAAATCTCTTGTGCTTTTGGTTGAATTAGTGCAAATTGAAATTTTTCGATTTTACTAGTGATTAGTGATTTGAATGAAAAGTTTTCAATTTCATTAGTTGCATTAGAGATCTCATTGTTTGTCTTCCGAATCATTTTGTTTGTGTAAAGACTCTCAACTCTTCTGTAGCTAGTTTTCATCGAACAAAATGGTCTACTGTGGCATGTAGCTTTGCATTTAGGAGTTTTTGAAGCAATACATTCGTTAGGGCCTGAAAATTGAAACCTAATTGAAGATCAACTTTAAAATCTATTCAATTAACCTAAGGCAGCATTGAAATCTAACGAAACATATTTAGAGGTCTAGGCTAGAGACGTGTTCTGGCGTCTTTAAACCTAGCAGCTGTCGTTCGCCTTTTGGCTTTAGAGAGCACTAGTACAGACTTGTGCTCCCCGTACCGTCGCGTATATAAAGGGAGACCCCTCTAGGTTTTCAATCCCTTATCCACAGGAAGCCGAGTCTACCGCCCTATACCCGTGATACACCAAACACAGCATTCGGGGAGATTGCCTGCACGTACGGAAAGTCCTTGGTCGATTTCTTCTTCATTATCAAAACAAAGGTGTATATTGCAGTTCACGGTTATTTGGTACACCCTTTGTGCCTAGTATTCCTGAGCAGTCATTTGGCTTTTTCTGACTCCCTAAATTTGAAAAGACCGTCAAGCGCTTGTCCTTTCACGCTTGTGTCAAATTTGAAAGAGATAGAGTCATCTTTTTATCGTTTCTAGACTCTTAAAACATGAAACGGTAGAGTTTCTTATTTTTCAATGTGGTAAAAAATTAATCACCCACGATTTTATGCCCTATTAGATATTTCTTGTTGACCGTTTGATCGTGTGTCATGACTCTTTTTCAGCCCGTGTGTGGTTTTGAGTTTTGATGGCAACCTTTTCAGAGTTTACCAACCAAGGAATCCCCTCAGAAGGGAATCCTGGTCATTTTCCTCCTTTTGGAAATGTTGGTGCTCCTTACATGGCGACGTTGTCCCTTCCTGGGTTAACTGTTGGGTTGCCTGTTTGGTTGTTTTCAACCTCTGTACTCCCGAATGTCTCCACTACTGTTCAATCAGTTCCTTCGCCGGAACAACATCATGTTGATTCCAAGGTGGACCTCTCCCCTTCTTCGCCTGTTTCTGCGTCCTCCTCTTCTACTTCACCTGGTGAAAGCTTGGATTCGAGTAACTAGGTGGTTAAGAAGAAGAAGAAGAAGACAAAGAAGAAGAAGTCTGATAAGCGAGAGGCTAAAAGTGCAGCCACTATTTCTAAAATATCTCCTCTTGATATACCTCCCAAACCTCCGCGGAAAGTCAGGTTCCCCTGCATGTTGTGCACGGGAGACCATCTTCTTCGACACTGCCCTGGCATTCCCAAGGTGCTCGAAGCATGGTCCAACGGCCGTCTGCCGTTTCCTTTGACTCCCGGGAGCCAGGTTGGGGGCACGTCCTCAACTGGTATTGATAAGGCTCCTAAGAAGCAGGGTAAGATCACCAATCCCTGTAAGTTGTGTGAAGGGCACCATGCCATTCACCTTTGTCCTTATATGGATGAAGCCAAGCGAGTTTTGGACAACCCAACCGGTTCTACACCACACCTTCCACCTGGTTATAATCGGCTTTCTTTGAGTCCTCCGCCAGCTGATCCTACGATTGGTCAAGAGTCATCCTTGGTCGATCCCACTCCCCCAGAAATTCAAATTCACGAATCTATCCCTGACCAACCATTGGTCGTAGGATCGGTTGAACTGGCCCCGTCCGCAGTGCACCAGGTCTTTTCTGTCGAGAGTGGATCTCACACACCCCATGTCCTTCTGATTTCTTCAGATTCTTCAGACTTGGAGAAAGATTCTCCCGTCTCTGTACTTCAAGAAGCTGCTCCTCTGCCTCCCATGATGGAGGCTCTGGAGGATATCCCCCCCGCCTTCGAGATGGAGGTTATGGAGGATGTTTCTTCTTCCGTAACATCAGGGGAAGACCTTTGCATTTCGATGGTAGCCCCTCCGAGTAGTTTGGTCGCTTCCTTTGATTGGAACCGATTTGCAGGATTCCGCCTTCCGTCTTACGTGCCTTTCGAGATCACAGTACAGGCTCTTGGTCTGGTCGTACCCAGCACCATTATAGATGAAGGTTCCTCTGTTAGTATTCTATCCTCAACTACCTGGCAAGCTTTCGGTTCGCCGCCGCTTGCGCCTGTTACGCAGAATTTGTTGACTTTTAACAAAAGGACGAGTCAACCGTTGGGGATCCTTCCAAGGTTACCGATTACTTTGGGAGGTAAAACCGTCCATATGGACGTGATGGTCATTCCAGGCCCCTTGGATTTCAATCTTCTCCTGGGGCACGATTACACCTATGCCATGGGAGCGCTCGTCTCCTCCATTTTTCGTGTGGCCTGTTTTCCACATGAAGGACGGACAGTGACCATTGATCAGCTGTCGTTCTTTGGTCCTAATGTGGCAACTGGTCCGCCATCACCCCCTCCTAGTTTTTATCCACCTATTGTATCTGCCCCACCGCAGGTCAACTATGTGTCTACCTACCCTGCACCCGCACTCAGTGAAGACACTGTCGTGCATAGTGTACTGGGGGCATTGGGTCCTGACTTCCAGGATGTTTTCCTTCCACCGGAAGTAGAACTCTTGGGAGCACCGCCTTCTTGTTCATTTTGATGTAAGTCGGTTAGAGCACGGTTTCCTCCTTGTGTCAAGCTCTTTAAAAAATGAAACTAGGTTCTCGGAGCATAGTTCCTCCACTTGTGTCGAGCTCCTAAAAAAAATGAAACAAGCTGTTCGAGGATAGTTCTTTTAAGTGTGTCAACCTCGTTAAAATAATGAAACACGAGCATGTTCAATTCGCCTTTTTGTTTTGAACCTTCACTCCATTTTCAATGGACTGAAGCTTGGGAGGCATATTCCTCGAATTGAGACATCATGCTGGGGGGCATGCCCGTTTCCTTATTTCAAGCATAGTTTGTGTTTTAAGCTTGCATAAAAATAAAACTCATTTTCAAGCATAGTTTGCATATGTGTGTCCATGTGTGCTTTTAAGCTTGCGTAAAAATTAAATGTGTGAGTAGATACATTGTGTGAATACATTTCGCATTGGGTTGTTTGTTATGTAACTGATACATTAGATTACATTTGTATTAGACATTCGCATGACATATAAAAACATCATCACATGTAAAAGATCCATCCAAACTAGTCATATGTATATATATATATATATATATATATGTGTCGAAATGTTTGCACAGTGTGCATCATGAAAGTCAAAATATACATAATCGTCTTAAGTACATCCGGAGACGACACGTCTCTCAAAAAATAGGTGTGGTATAAATCCTAAGAGATAATCCGCATGGTGCTCATGGTAGCATGTCACTGCATGCACTAAGCGTCTCAGGATTCGGTGGATCCGAGTTGGAAGTCCCACCGTATGACGCTGGTATGCCATCGGTACATCCGCCAGCCGAGCATAGTCCAGGATCCCTCGGGCAATGCCCTCGAGATTCTGGATCAAATCCTCTCCTCCGGTGCCCTCTCCCTGAGGATCAGGGGCGAGTTGAGTCCTCCGTGAGATTAGAGACATCCCAGGTGGTCTCTCAGGTCCCACATCTGCATACATATATAAAATGTGTTAGACGAATGTGTATTAACAAAAAAAACATAAAACATAAAAAATCAAAAACATGAGGTCTTACCCAACTCCTCGTCCCAGTCATCTCCTTCTGGCAATGGGAGATCTGGGTCTCCGGTGAATTCAGTTCCTGCATATGGCCAGTCTTCCACTACAATCAGCTAGCGTCGTAACCACCTAAAGAACTCCGGCCTCCAGGACATCTGTTGGCCGCCTCCAGCTCTGGGCATTAATGCTGCCCAGCGAGCCATTCTTGGCTCTCGTGGTATCGGATCTGCTACTGAGGCCCCTTGGCCCTGGAAGATTGGTAAGCGTTCCAGAATGAACGATACCAGGATGGAACCATAGCCAAACTGTTTCAGTTTAGCTTGCTTGCATTTTGTGAGCTGTCTTTTCATGTTTATTGTTACTGTTGTTGCCCAGTCAAACAGTAAAGGACTCATGCATTCTGAGGCTAGCAGGAGTTGGGCCTTTGTGGCCTCGTGCGATGCCTGCGACCCTGCAGCCCGCGTGATGGTATGTAGGACAACTCTCAATGCTAGATCGGGGATAGTGTGGATATCCACCTTTTTTCTCCTTGATCCCATTTGTGCTCCTTGGCACACTCGTGCCATCACTTCTTCCATCTTCTCGCCAGATGGTCTACTCCCAGTCAAGACGGGGATCGGACCTCTGCGAGACAATCCGGTGATGAAATACACATCAGAAACCTCCAGCTCCAATACCTGATCTCGCAACTTGAACACTTGTTCATGTTCATCCCAAATACTGATCAAATACTGGAGGAGCTCGGGCTGAGCTCATAGACAGGGTGTAAGGAAGAACTTCTTCAGCCCACAGTTTCTGAGGGCATTCATGCAAGCCTCACTTTGGATGGCCTGTTCATCCTCTTCTCCATGCTCTCATTCTTTCCATTCAATCACCATTTTTCTTGATTACCTGCATCCATATGGTCATAAACCCTTAGTTAGATCTCTGGTAGGCCTCAAATTCCATTCAATTTGGTTTAAATATTGAATTTTTAGGCGGAATTTTAGGTTCGGCCACTGGCTCGGCTGTTTTATGAACAGTCGCGCCACGTGGCGCAAGCCCTTTGTATAAAAAATCCCATTGACGCGGGTCCGTGCCCGATACCCGCGCCAATGAGCGTGGCCCTAAAAATTCAAAAGTGGCCACAGAGGACTGATACACAAGGGAAAACTATCAAAAAATGGATGAAAATGTAGAGCAGGGAAGCGCCTCTTACCTGTAGTAGACGAGAATCTGAATGGTCAACCGGATTTGTCACAATCGCCGTCAGAAGTTTCCACTCCAAATGGACCACTGTTGCTTTTTACCAAGGTGAATAGTAAATGTAATTTTATTTTTACCAATTTGGCATATTTATAACTTTTTGACATAAAATGAGTTGTAAAAAGTTATTTTTATCAAATATTTTAATATGTTATGTCGAAAATGGGTTTTACGCTTGCTTGGTATGTGCAGCAGCAGGTTTTTGCGACTTTAACGATGGAAACGAGTTGTATTTTATACTTTTTCGGACTCGGTAAATACACGAAAAGTCACTTTGGAGTCATCTTTCAGCTCTTTTCTGACTCTCTAAACATGAAAAGATTGCCGAGGCCCTTGTCGTTTCGATCTCGTTATATTGGACACGAATCGACATCTACCCAGTATACGTTTAACCCTTTTTCGGGCTGGGATAGATTGATTACGAAAAAGGAATACCCTAGCCTATCGCGACTAGGAGGTTTTCCCGGATATTGTTTTCTACCTTTTCGGATCTGGGGAACTATTTACGAAAAGGGACTTGTGGAGTTTTCTTTTCCGCTGTCTTTTCAAACTCTCTAAACATGAAAAGACACCGAGTTCTTTCTTTGTCAGACTCGTTAAACCCTGATGACATTGGATTCCGTCGCAATGACGTTCTCCGAGTTTCTCCTTCCTAGGACTCGTTAAATGCACTAGGATGGATTTGCCCGAAGGGCAGACTTATATCACAAGCATATGCTATCCCCTTCAAGCTTGTTATCAAAAATAATTGGGGTACTCGCCAGAAATGGTGGGGGAAAAATGGAACCATCGTCGTTGTCGTCGGCAGTATGTCGCTCTTGAACATGGCACTTGTCTGCATTCGTGTTGGGTTGGGGACATCTCATCTCGTTTCTTCACTTTGCCTCCATGGGTTTGGATAATCCCTTTTGACCTCTCATCTGCTCATTGCCTCGTCACCATGACCTCTGACCCGTTGATGTCAAATACTGCCAAGTCCACTGTCGTGTCGTTTATATGTTCAAGAGAAGTTGGCCTCTGCAAATATCAACCTTCCTCTGATTCTCATACGATCCTGATTCACAACAAAACATCATGTTCCTCTGTCTCGTGTCGATGAAGTGGGAAACATTATGGCCCACCTTCGATCAAGGTCAGTTCATGTCGACTTCAGCTCATTATCCAGGAAGCTGATCTAGAGACTCCTTTATGGTACCTTGGAGCCTACATGCCTCAATGGCAGGTTCGTCACATTCGACGTGAGGTTTTCATCATTGGCCTCCGATCGAGTGATTCTGCGGGTGTTCGACGCCAACTCATTGATTCACACGCCGTAGATTGTACCTGTAGTACCTTGAGGGCCATTGTCGTTATTGGTGGTTCCTCTCGCGTCTGTTAACGACTTTCATCATTGGCTGGTAATCAAACGATGTTCCTGCATGTTCGACTTCAGCTCACATATTCACATGCTCGAACTTGTACTTTGTTTGGGTCGAGATGGAGCGCAAGACCCTGGATTGTGTCTGTTGTAATCCAGGCTGCGATTGTGGATTATTATCATTATGTATATGACTCGCTGATTGGATGGCTGCGACCATACCTGAGTCTATTTATTTGATCCTCGCTGGATGGTCGACCTGCTACCCCCGGATCCGATTACGTTGTACTCGTTTTCCTATTATCGCGCCCATACCACATATACATCATGTACTTGAGATATCAATATTTTTCGTTGTGTTTTTTTACCTACGGGCCTCTGCCTTTTGAACATGTTCTCGTAAAGCATTTCACCCCTCTCTCTCTCAGGCCTCATACTTTAGGGGGCATCTGTTACACAGTAATTTGTCACCGTCCCTACCATTCCCCGTCCCGCACAATGGAGGACCCATTTTGTGACCTGTGAACATTGTCATGCCTTAAAAACATCATCAATGCATTCCTCTAAGCATGAGCTTCAATTTCCCTAAAGACATCTCCTTGCAAAAAATCATGAAAACATCTCCTTTTGCATTGGCGCGGGCAGACAGTTCATCACTCGCGCCAATGGGGAAATCCCACAAGAGGCCACAGCACTGGCGCCTTTTTCTGAAGAAACAGTCGCTGCAAATTACCCAGGAGGTTTTAAATAAAGATGGCGGAAGTTATGTTTCAACAAACTCAGAAACCATTGCCTATCTTGAGTTGGGAGGTTTGGCTGCGGGAGTTCCATGGAAGGGAAGTGGTTTGCCACCTCTCATGGAACCTTCCTTCATGATAGGGCTAATCCCACAATAATAGGGATCCCAACTCCCTCCTTCCCCATCTATAAAAGCCTACTCAATTCCATTGCAAGCTAGTCTTGAAGTGCCTAAGCTTTGAATCTCCAAATTCCCAAGAGCCTTTGTGCTGTAAGAGCCCTCTTTCTTCCCTTAAGGCCGACTCAAGTAAGGAGACTATCGTCGAGAGACTTTGGAGAGGTTTTCCCTTTCCCTGGCGAGCTTTGCGAGACGTGAACAACTGGAGACCCATCCGAAGGATACCACGACGTCAGAACATTGGTTGTAATCTCTTTCGATTGTTATTTAATGAATGATTACGATTATGGTTCCACTCTGTTTTTGATTATGTTAATATGAGTAGTATCCTTTCTGACTGATATTTAGTTGCGTATGCTGGATTTTATGCTTGTATCTATTTGTTTCTTGCATGTGCAGGTGTCCATCCGCGGAGATCGTGGAGGATCGTGATCTGCCGAGGCTGAGGAACGGGAACGCTCTCTTCTTCAGATCGTAGCATTGGATTCCAGGTAGGCCTCCATCTTTGGTCTTTTCATTCGTAATTAGGAACTTGCGTCGTAACATTTCGTGATTGTTGCTAGACCCCTTCTGGGTTAGTAGGGATCGCCTCTATTCGCAGAGGGAATTTACCTCCTCAACAGAGAGGTAAGTGAAACCCTCATCTTGAAGGAATAAGATGATTTCATGGGAGAGGATATGATTACCCGTACTACCCAGCCAGGGGTTATAACCCAATCTGAGTCTTTGATCATTTCCAATATTCCAGGCAATATAAGATGCAATCTGTTCAAAAGAGTTTGCAATCGCTCACTAAACAATTGATATATTTCCTTTTGGTTTGACAGGAAGTATGATCCAGTTTTATAGAGACATGGGACTGATGTATTTTTGTATCACAACCTATAGCCAAAGACTATTTGTGGACAATAAACGTGATCCACATTTTGCTACAAGAGATTTTGCAAAATAGAAGATACTCTTTAGCCCCCATCCCCCAACAATTTTGGATTGGCTATTCTCCTCCAATAGACCCAAGGTAAAACATTCTTGTCCACCATCCCTTCCCAAAGTTATTTGAATCATATGTAACCCCCCCTTCCCATATCCAACCAAGAAACCGGCCAGTCAGGGTAAATATGTGACGAGAGGCTACTATAGTGAGATTCAACCTCCTAGGTGACCTTAAGGAAGTGGAACCGACGAAAACGTAACATACAGGCGTTGTACAACAACAACAACACCCCTAAGAGGTACCCAACCATCAAGATTCTTACCCCTGGGCCACAATGACATTTTCACTGCTTTGAGCCATAGCCACAGGCATAACACTACATGCCAGCGACCAAAAGGCTATATCCCTAGCAATAACATTGCATGCCAGCGCCTAGGGCCCAAAAAAATCAATTTTGTGCCTGCATATTTGGGATTTGAGCCACCTTTTTAGGCCCAAAACTTAGCGCTTTTCCCAAAACTTCATGAGAAGTTCAGAGATGATAAATAACAATAGGACAATGATAAGGAATCAATCACATCATAAGAACTCATATGGACGCCTCCTAGACATGACAGGAATTTTGTCAAACATGTCACAAACATTGAATCTATAGGGGTAAACAACAGAAATGAGCATAGGGGTCTCATACTTATTTGAGAATCACTAAGAAGCATTGCTCCCCTACATCATAAGCTGTAATATAATATATTTGACCATAGATACATTGTGCATTCGTTTACAAGTAAAAACATGGATAGAGCCATACATCATCACTGATAAAATACATGTTTATAAGTAGCATAATAACAACAAAAATACCATGGATACAACAATAATATAATTCACATAATAACCAGTGAAATTATACTTCAAATACCAAAGGAATGAATTTCTCACTAATGAATATATAAACCAACCGGAGATGTGACTTCCACATTCCACTCGACCATAGATTGGTTGAGCCAAATCTCTCTTTAGCCAATCACTCCCGTGACATATTCCAAACATGAAAGTGGGACTCGTAACTAACCAAAATAACCAAACAAGAATGAATGCTACCGGAGTTCTCCGCCTACCCTGTGAGGAATTTTCATGTCTCCTAGTCTCTCAGGCTTTACTGTAATCCACAGTCGGAATCAGGGATCACTAGGTCCTAAACCAAGACATACCCTACAGGATTTATTTTACATCCCATCCCGAGACTACTAGGCCAAAAAAAATATCACCCACCTTTGAGGCTTTATCGTAATCCATCCCAAATCAGTAGGCCCTAAACTGAGGCAAACTAGCTCTAGGCTTTACCATATATCCGACCATTCACATGAAAGGATTCCTAGGTCCACCGAGGAAACACACTATCTGGCTTTACCTCAACCCATAGTTTGGTTCACAGGTTACTAGGCCATGTGTTATATCAATTTGGAGATCGAACTCACTCAGCTTCGAATCCAATCCCGCAATCCAATTCAACCGAAGTATGGGAATGCATCTTATCAATGATATCTAGAAATGGAAAGGCTAGGCTTAAAACACTGTCACACCTGGAAATAACCCATGCCAAGACAAAAAATAACCACATGAAATACCATGCATTCCAGATCTAGAAAGGAAACCACACATGCAAATCAATACCTACAAATAATCTTGTTGTAGTTACTTGATCCTGCTCTTCCTTGCTTGCTCATTCCTTTTTCTTGCTTTCTTTGCCTTTATTGCTCCAATGCCAAAGTGCTCCAAGAAAACTCTAAGTGTTCAAGAGTGATAGAGAGAGGGAGAGAGAGAATAATGAGAGAGCTCTAAAAGCTGAACTCACAAAAAGGTACCAACGGATTCTTAGAAGCCTTTTTATTGATGAGGCCTCTATTTTCTTCATTCTCCATTATTTTCCTTCATTTTCCTCCTCACGTGCAACCTATGACCTTTCATCTCCCTTTTCTCCTAATTTCCATTATTTTTCATAAACAAATGTGCCAAATATTCCATTTTTCCTTTCCAAATCCTTTTCCTTTTCCAATTCCGTTAGCCATAATCAACCAAATGAACACCCATTAGGATGCCTTTCCCAACATTCATCTTGCAATAAGTGTTGCATCAACTGCGGTTATTATTTTTTAACTTTTATTACATGGAATTTTCACTAGGGTTGTTACAAAAGCATCCCCCTTGGGGGACACTATCCTTGGTGTTAAATCACACATACACCTTAAAAAAACCGTTGGAAGACAACATACTACTCATGGAGCTTTATATCATAGCTCGATGTAGTATTTACAATGATCACCCTGCTGAAAAACAACCCATCGTGAAAACATAACAACATGACATCATAGCCTTAAGGGTTAGCTCAGTAGGTCAAGTTCCTGTTGCTTAAGTACCTTGCCCCTTAAAAGGTCACGAGTTAAAATCTTCCGACACCCTTGGGGTTAGGCACTGCTTGTTTGGTCAACGGGTAGATCCCTTCGGGTTGATATGCCTAGATTTTCCCAATGAAAAATAAAATAAAATAACAACATGATAACTATACTGACATGACACCCATACCACTTATTGGAGCTTTATAACATATCTAATGGAATCATTTACATCCATATACATATGTACATATACCCGAACACCACATTAAAACATATATAAAAATATCACCAAAACATATGCCAAATAAAAGCTGACATCACACCAAAACTTATTTGCCTCAACCATTAAAAAGGAAGGATACATTTCCTGCATCTAATCCATCATCTCCCATGTAGATTCATTGGGCCCAAAGTACTTCCATTGCACTTTAACTTGCTCTATTGCTTGATTTCAGAGCATGAGCACCTTTTTCTGCAATATACACTGAGGCTCTAGCTGGAATTCTTTATCGCATTCCACCTGCAATACAAACCAATCAATCACATTATCATCATCTTTAACATACTTCTTAAGAAAATATATATGAAAAACATCATGGACTTTCACGGGGGAAAACAATGCAATTCGATAGGGCTCTAGCTTGATCCTCTCAATGATCCTAAAGGGTCCACAAAATTGTGGTGCCATCTTGGCACATGATCCAATCTACAAGGAGATCTTCTTGGGCTTGATGCAAAAATACACCTGATCCCCAACCTAAAACTCCCTGAACAACCTATTCATGTCTACTTAACTCTTCTGCCTATCGTGCACTTCTTTCAAGTTCTTATTAATCACATGCATTTCTTGTTCCATTTTTGCCAACATCTATGGTCCAATCATTACCATGTTAACTAGATCACTCCATCTGATAGGAGTGTTGCAAATCTGCCCATACATAGCCTCAAATGGACTCATCTTCAATGACTCTTAATACCCATTGTTGTAGGCGAACTCTACTAGTGGAAGATACTCTTCCCGCTTGCGTTGTTGATGCATCACATACATCCTCAACATATCCTTCAATATCATGTTTACCCTCTCGGTCTGTCCATCTGTCTGTGGATGCTAGGTTGTGCTGAAGGCCAACTCGGTGCCCAAACCTACAAACAACTCGACACTAAAAGAAAAAAGGACATTGGTGAGGAGCGAAAATGGTCACCATAAGCTCATTGGTGAGGGTCAAAAGAGCTTTCGTCACCAAAAATTGAACGTCGCCAAAGGTGTCGTCGCCGAAAGTATAAGCATTGTGGTGACATTCAAGGTCCATCACCAATAATGATTTATAGTGACAGATAGTGACCGTCACCATTTCATATGAGCAATGGTGACGGACAATAGCCTCTGTCACCAAAAAAAAGAACGTCACCAAAGGTGGCGTCGCTGAAATTATGTGTTGTGGTGACATTCAAGGTCCGTCACGAATATTGATTATAATGATAGATAGTGACCATCACCATTTCATATGAACAACAACGATTTTTTGTGATGGACCTTTCATGGCCGTCACTACTAATGCATATATATGGCGACGTTCATTGACCGTCACCATAAACTCATTGGTGACATCAAGGTTCGTCATGAATAATGACTATAATGACAAACAGTGACCCTCACCATTCCATATCAACAACAAAGATTTATGGTGATGGACCTTTAATGGTCGTCACTATTGATGTGTATATATGGTGGTGTTCGTTGACCGTCACCATTTCATATTTTGGTGAGGGTCGAAAAATGTCACCATAAGCTCATTGGTGATGGTCAAAAGAGAATCCATCACCAAAAACTGATCTTCATCATTCCCTATGAATATCATGGCACAATGGAATCGAACCACCAACCTCCTGCTTGTAAAGCAGGTGCTCTTCCATTGAGCTAGTACCCTTTAAAAAACTAACATTTAAACTAGCAATTTCCCCTAAAGGTGCAAAGATACACCAAAGGAATAGAAAATATAGGAAAATCAAAAGTTGCTATAAATAATATGTTCAATATACATAATAAAAAGACAATAAGAATAACTTTTTATATAATCTAACAAAGCATATACTACATAGGATAATAACTGGAAAGCACAAATAGAAATTTGAATTACAACATAACAATATAAAAGAACATGCAACACGAAAGGAACAACTCCATAGTTTGAGAAATATGAACAATCCATGGGCCTGTTCTTATATATTGATATAGATAACGAAATAAAAATATAGATTTATGAAATTCAAGTATCACACAAGAATGTCTTGAACAAATAGCAATGTGTAAAATAGTATTTTTTGCATTTGGATTTACATTGCAGAACCTCGAGAAAAAGTTTCCACAGAAAAATCCAATAAACATAACAACCTGGACCTCATGAGAAATTGTGCAAGGGATAAAATATGAAGGTAAAGCACTAGAGAAGTATTCAAAGTAAATGATGAAAAGCGTATCTAGAAAGAACTGAGAAACCTCTGAAGTAAACCACACATTTATCATCGTGACTAGTACACTTGCAAAAAAAAATCAAAATAAATTATGAACTATTCCACCAAAAAACAGTGAATTTTTCCACTAAAATACAGTTTCAAATTAATCACTAGCATGACGCTAACTTCTCTACAAAAATAGGGAAGTTTCAAGACAATGTATAATATCTTTCATGGCAATCATGTTGATAAAACCCCCCGGATGCGAGTGTATGATCCAGGACGGGAGGTGGCGGCCCCATTGCGTGACACGTGGCCTAGCCACATGGCCACACATGGGGCCTGTCCTATTGCCCATAACTTCTCCAGCTGCTCGCCTCAAGGTGCCTTAACTGCCTCTGCCCTCCACATTTACGCATGTCCGGTCCGTAGCCCTGCGCTCCTCTTCATGGTGTCGCGCCCTCCATTGGTGTCATTCTCGTCATGTCATCTTCGTTTTTTTGTAGTCTCTACTCCAAGCTCCCCCTCGCTCTTAGAGATGCATTGTGACATTCGTCTCCTGTTAGCCTCGTCGCCTCATTGCACCGGCTGCCATTCAGTCTCACGGGCTCTACACACTAACACTCACTCGACCTCTAAGCCTCTGCTAACTAGCTTCCCTCACACTCAATCCTACTGTAGGATGCCGAGGAGGCATAGAATGAGGTGGTGCCGTGGAAAAGGAAGGGGCCAGTCCTTACGTCCGCCAATATCCATTCACTCTGACAGTCGCTCCCCGCCTCCTGAAGACAAGTTGGCTCATTTCCACCATGACTGCTCCCTGGACAGACCACGAGTTACAACCACCATTATTTTCAGCTTCCAGGAGGTGCCTTCGAGCTCAGCTGGGTCAGGCTCCAGAAAACGTCCTAGGAAACCTATAATCTCTCTAGCGTCTCCTCAGTACTCACGGAAATCTGAAGCTATGTCGATCAAACCAGAAGGGCACTCCTCCAACAACAAAGGTAGCGGAAGCGGAAGTCCAAAATGCTCGATGGGTGAGAAGAGGAAAGGCAACACAAACCTTGTGTGCACTGCCACCACGCCGGAACCCACATCTCAACACTCGAAGAAAGATGACCATTCCTCTGATGATTACAGGTGTCTTATCGTTGAGGAGCCACTGCCACAGCCTCATGACACTTAGCATGACAAGCAACCACTGCAATGAGAGGTTTCCTCTTTCTGTTTTGATCAATTTGCCTGTTAGCATGTATTTGCTGAACAATTTGGCAAACTCTTGGTCTTTTCTGGTTAAATTTGGTTTCCCTACTAAAGGAAGCGATTTTTGGACCGATTTCCCCATCTGGGGCGGTCTCATTTTTGTCATTTTTGTCTTTTTGAACTATGCTCCCTCTGGAATTGGCTAGCATAGCAATTCAAGAAGCAAGCTTCAACCTGTAAAATATGTTCATAATTAATATAATAGTCTAATTTAGAAGAAAAAAATTTGTGTTGATAAAACCTTCCAAGGAATAAGACCACAATGGTCAACAAGAGTGCCATCATACTTAATACTATCAAATAGTGGTCAATAGCAAAATTGAATTGACATACCTTCATAACTTGCGTTGGTTCCTTATCCTCCATCCTACCCTAAAATTTTAGACCAAGGTTAACATTTTGAAGGGAAATTAAGAAAAGTCACATGATCTTGTGAAATAAGATTTTTATCACTACCATTAACTATAATGCAATTGTTTTGCACAAACAAAGCATCCTTGTCTAAAGTGAAGTAGTCAGTGATGATTAAGATTAATTGTGGGCTTAGAATTGTTTTTCCATTTTTTTTTTTGAATTGTTAGAATTACCGTACTTAGTAGCAGAGGCATTTCCACCATGGATTGGGAAGTCCACAACAACCACTTATGTAAGTGGGATTGTTGACTATAATCATTTTAACCTTCTCCTTCCTTTTTCTCAGCTACTGAAATATGTGTTGAGATCTCTTTGCTTAAGACGTCCCTCATTAGAATGGGTAGACCATTAGTGATAATAACAACATTCTCGTAACATTTCCACTATCATTACAATTTCTTTTGGGCTAAAATTTAGACTCATGGGTATCTTTTTCATGCCTTGTAAACAAATCAAGATGACAAGGGGAAGGAGAAGAAGTAGAGGGATTATAAAATATCCACTGAGAGGAGCTTGAATTATTGTCAATGATTCTCCATCTTTAGGGATCGCTTCTGTAACTTGCTTTAAATATTCAAGGCAAGCCAGAAAGACTTGCTCCAATGAACTGAGTGCATGCAAAATCCATCTTGTATTGAATATGAAACAAGAGACACTTGATAAAATTGAAACATTAATCCCCGATGATGATTTTTTCAATATACTAATGAACAATCAATACCATCAATTGTCAAAGAGGCAGCCACCGCTAAGCAGCTTCTTCCTAAGAGGTTAGAAACATTATCTAATAACTAGTTTGTAGAAGCCATCGAAATTACCCAAAAGGCACCACATTTCACACAACATGTTGAGTTGTGGGAGAAAGAATCTTAAATTAGAATGCACCCTTTTGTGAGAGTAACGGCATTTTGGAGAAACAAAAATGCCTATGATAAGTGATATACCTGCTGGAGGTATAGAAATGCTACCAGCAGATCAGGAGGTTGGTCCAGACCCCAAGAGATATCTAGGCAACAACCCCAAACCCGAGTAGCTCTGAGGTTATGGCAGAAACATTGAGCAGGAATGTTAAGGAAAAATTCTTGCAATCAGAATAAACTCACAGGATAACTATGAACCAATAGTGACAAAGTTCTAGATAGTTCCTTAGTCTAAAGAGGCTATAAGCTCATGCAACACTAGAAGGTTATTTTATTGGGCAAAGAGAATGCTATGTGCATATTGCATATGCAAACTTCTCTTGCACATAATGGGAAAAAAGGCTTGCAAAAAGATGCCTTGTGTGCGGCATCAACGCACACAACATTCTCTTTTGCCCAATGCACTAACCTTCTAGTTGTGGCCAAATAGCACTTGGGTCACAGTGGCAAGCCTTTCAGTAGCAGGTACTTACCAAATCTTCCATAATTTGCGTTATTGTACTAGAACTAGATCTTGGACCTATGCTAAGATGTGAGGTGTTTCCACTGCAAGACATCAAGCAACGTGTTTAGCATTTAGAGCTGACAAACTTGAGAAACACCTTGACCAGGGAAAAACAACAAGAAAGAAACGAACAAATAATAATAATAATAATAATAACTCTAGAAGATTATAAATAGGAAACCCTACTATCACTGCACTGGAGGTGCAGGCCTTCACTTTTATATTTTTCATTATAATTTGCACAAAATCCCTCCAATCCTAGCCTGCCACATTTTTGCATTTAGCAACAGTTAAATCCTTTTTCATTTGGTCATGTATGAATCCCAATGGACAGCTGGTATTATATATGCCATACATAACAATTAGGAAGCCAAAACAAGTAAAGGAAATGTTTCAATTGTAACTTCTTATCATGAAATGTTAGTTAGAGTAACAGCAATGGTATGCCAATTGCATAAGCCATATGTATCTCCTTTGGAAAGGCTGATTATAATCCCCGTGTGAGCCAAAATCTTAATAAATAGCAACATAAAGAACTAATATGCAGCGGAATTGTTGTAGAAACTATTTTATAAATGGGAAAGTTGGTGAATTATGGAATAGCATATCATGCGTACTACCTATTTTGTTGCTTACCCTACAATATCTACTATCATTTTCATTTTCTTTATTATTTTAATGCACTGCTCATTTTATCTAGAATTACAGTGAGATAGTTGTCTAATAGTTGGTCATATTACAGTAGGAACGTCATCAATGTAGGAAATATAGTTTTTTACTGAAAATGAGAGCAGGGCATAAGGAAAATCATTGCCACAAGGTAAAACTATGATTGAAAACTTCTTATTGGAATGTATATTATTTGGAGTTAAATACTAACTATGATTATTTTTGGTATGCTATGGATGTTGGAGAATAGATATTCAATAAAGTATTGTCACTGTAAAACGTCTACAATGTAGTTGTAGATCCTTTTTCACCTTGGTTTCTATTTTCTGCAATGGCTTGTAGTGGTAGCATGATGCGTGCATTAGATATTTTCTTCCACTGTTCTAGTGAACTTGATATTTTTAAGAGGGTCATAACCTATTAGGAAATAACTTATTTTTTCATAAGAGGCATTCCTAGAAAAAATTGGTCAAGAGGCCAATCTGCAAGACAAAATTATAATATATATTGTGACTTATCCAAAGCTTGAAACTTATTCACTGGTTGATACTTCACTAGTCAGTCAATAATGCAGCAGCCTTCAGAAACTAAAACAAAGTGGTGACTTGCAGGTCATGTTTGCATTATGCTAGTACAAGCTTAGTCTATTCAGAGGCCTACCATATGCAACAAAAGAGATTTACAGAGAAGCTTTCCATGTGCACTATTGGAATTGTAGGACAAATGAAATAGTTATTTTATATATCTTCATCGATTTTGAATTAGGAAAGAAGCCCTTAAAATGTACATCCATCATAATACTAGGCCAAGTTCAATCTAGTCAAGGGTGTTGCTGCTTGCACACACTTTTTATTTATTTTTCCCATCTTAGGCCTTAGCAAACTGACATAGTAAATGTATAAGAGTTCCCAAAATAATTGTCTAAGTGAGATGGAAGACATGTGAGAAAATTCAAGCTGGCCTATCCATGTTCACCCATTATTGGGCTTCTTTAGGATTAATAGTTCAGGAAAGTTTTTCAGCACATTGGGACTAAGAAACTATGCCATATTGTAAGATTAAATAACATTGCAACACCATGAGAGCCATCTAGAATTGTTGAACTGATGTTGACCAATTTAGCATAATAGTAGGAAACAACTTAGCAACTTCTTAGTATCATGTTGCATGAAGAATTGACTCGAACCTAAGTTTTTGAGGCAACTGATATACTGCTCAAATCATGTCCTTTAGTAGACAAATTTTGCACATTGAGTGTGTGAGAGGGTGAATGGGTATCATGTTCACATGGATTGATATATTAGTTCAATTTATTTTCTCTTATCTTTTCCTAAAGGCTAATATCAGTAAATGCGAACATGAGAGTGGGTGCCCTCACATTTGAAGAGACAAATCTAGAGGGATTGTGTTAAAGACCATTTAAGTTAATCATTCTACCCTCATGCTTAATGGAAATAAACATTTCATATGATTCATGTCATATGTGCCCAAGGTTTGAAAACACTAAAGTTTAAACTCCCAACATGTCCTTTATGAGAGTGGGTGCCCTCATATTTGAAGAGACAAATCTAGAGGGATTGTGTTAAAGATCATTTAAGTTAATAATTCTACCCTCATGCTTAATGGAAATAAACATTTCATATGATTCATGTCATGTCCTCCCAAGGTTTGAAAAAAATAAAGTTTAAACTTTTAGGATCTCATCACTTTCTCTATTTATGATTTTTACAAAAATTGGAGGTCATTGGTGAGAAAAAATCTCAAAAACCCTAAAAAAATTATCAAAATGATTAGAAAAAGGGGTGTTGCTTGTACAAGGCAATTTTTGTTATAAACCCATGAGTTAGTGAATAAAACATCTAAAAATACCAACCACCACCAGGATTAGGAGTTGGACTAAGAGAGTCTTCTGGTAAGGAACATAAAGGATCTCAGGAGAATCAGAAATGGTATTTGCACTTTCTGATTTAAGAAACAGATGCAGAAAAAACACACAAGCACCAACAATTTCATCCATTTGCAGCTTTTGATTTTCTTCCTTTTTTTTTCTTTTGCACCTTCAATACCATATAAACTATATGCATCTATAGGCACACTTGGGAATTATCTTACATTTGTTCCTATATTTGAGCCAAAAGGTATTTTGAAGAGAGTATGTCCACACTAACAGATTTGTTGCAAAAATTGCATTGCGCATCTCCCTCCTCTAGTGGTGCTCTTTCCAGCATTAAAAATAAAATATTTCAGCAGAAACTCTGCAAATCCAAAGTGTAAGAGTTCCATAGACTTTCCAATAAATTGGAAGCATATATTGTCCAAAATGAGGACTTTTCTTTCCCATTTTGGCATTTATATTTGACACCTAAGATTTCTCCGTCCACCTGTGAGTTGGACTCAAGCAGGTAAAATTTTGGCATTTATATAATATATTTGACACCTAATATTTCTCCATCCACCTGTGAGTTGGACTCTCAGGGATGTATAAATTTGAATAACTGTTAAATTATTCACCGAGATTATCCTGATCACACACTATTTGAGCTTCATGCATAATACATAACCTCTTCTACTATTGATCATCAATTTGAGGAAATTAAACAATCGCATGCGCACATTAAAACCATAAACAATCACACATATAAACACAAGATGAGGAAAGTCAGCTGAAAACCCCAACTATCCGTATATTATAATGATAGAGATCATGTAACAATCATTGTACAAATTTCACAAGCTCTCAAAGACAATCTGCAATTGTTACACACTACACAAAGCTCGCATCATACATATCACATGCTCCAATCATTCAATTGCTAGCCACACTGTACCGTGCAATCCAATATGGATAATCATAAGATCAAGGTAGAGTGCAAATCCCACCGCATGCACCATTGGCTAAACATTGGCTTCTCCATCAACAAAATCTCATGCCCAAGCATAGTCAACACAACTCACGACAGTACCGCGTTTTTCACCTACCTCTTCAATGGTCTCCACTGAAACTGTCCATGCACTGAAGTTAACTGATGTATTCTTTAGTTGATTTATGAGTTAATAATTAGTGAATTAATTAATAATTAATTCACACCACTCTCACTAGTGTATCAATCAGTTAGACTAGATAAAACTAGCTCAACTATGTTTAGATTAGTTAAACTGAACACAACTCCATTAACTTCCTCAATCAACTCCACCAAACTCGCTCACATGAGTTCTAACTGAAGTATCCATGCAATAGCTCCACTTAACCCTTAGGAATAGCGTAATTCTTTTTATTTGTGCTGCATGTGCCACTCCAAGAGGATAAGATAATGTTTAGAGTCCAAATATTGTTAAGAGTTACTACATCTTATTATATTCATTTTTAGAATCGGGCAATCTAAAAATAGATTCCACCCAAGATGTCTAAAAATACAAGTCCATCTATTTTTACCGACTTGACCAACCATCCACAAATAGCATCCTGCAACTCATAGAACATGATCCATATGTCTAAAAATAGACTTTGCGCCAAAAATAGCCTGCGGGCCCACTTAGTGAAGGCGACTTCTTTCCACTAAGCTCCTCATATGGTTGCAGTCTCAACAAGGGAGGTAAAATTTTGGCATTTATATAATATATTTGACACCTAACATTTCTCCATTCACCTGTGAGTTGGACTCTCTGGCACATAAATTGCCCACAAGTTATTCAGGAGTCAGGGTTTGACCTACAAGTACTTGCAGAACTCACTTGCTGCCAACAATTATGGCATGCTGGAAGAGAGATGGAATCATGAATTAGTTAAATCATCTCAGCAATAAGGCCAAACAAAGTTTAATTCCACCACTATCCTTAACAATTTATTGTTTCAAAATTTTGTGCTTTTTATATGACTTATCACATAAGTCTTGGGCAAGAAACATTTTCTCTTTTGGATGAAGATTATTGCTAGACCACTATTGTTTTGGCATCATATTTCTTCATAATATTATAAATACTTATGTTCAGTGGACACCTGAATGCTAAGCATCAAATTTTATTGTAAATATCATTTCTATGTTTTTTTTTTTTTGAATAAAATAGCATCAACAAGCAATGAGAAATAAAGAAACAATAAAGAGATTGGATAAAGAACAATGAATAACAACACACATAATAGGAAAACGAGACAATATTACAGAAGAGGGATACGTAAACTTACATTTGGGAAAACTAGATTCGTGCAACAAAAAAACCATAGCCTATTGCTCAGACCTGCAACTTCTTCCCTTCCGAGCTTCGAATCTAAATCACAATAAATAAAAATTAAAACTTATTTCTGAAGCATCTGATACACTAATGTATTAGATTTTATCTAACACAATTTCCTTTCGGTGAAGAAAGCCTCAGCTCTGTTTTGGTTTTTGCGAGGGAAAGGCAAGGTAAGGCGACAATGGCTGCATTGGTCGTGGTGCTAAAACTTGGCCAAGGATCCAACGGGAAATATATAGATGAGTATTCCTCCTCCCCATCCCCATTCCCATTCTGAAATGGATGAAGAAAATCTGTACAGTAGATTGAAATCGCTACAGAGACAGATGGAGTTCATCGACATTCAAGAAGAATACGTGAAGGTGAAGGTGGAGCAAAAAAATCTAAAGAGAGAATTGTTGAGAGCCCAGGAGGAGGTGAAGGGGATCCAGTTGGTACCTCTGGCGATTGGGCAGTTCATGGAGATGGTTGACCAGAACAACAAAATAGTGGGTTCAACGACAGGATCGAACAACTATGTGAGGATTTTGAGCACAGTCAATAGGGAGCTCCTAAAGCCATCCGCCTCGGTAGTCCTCCATCAAAATTCGAATGCCCTGGTGGACGTCCTCCCACCTGAGGAAGACTCCTCTATCTCACTCCTCTCCCAGTCTCAGAAACCGCACGTAACCTACAATGATATTGGAGGTTGTGACATACAGAAATAGGAGATTCGGGAAGCCATGGAGCTTCCACTCACACACCACGAGCTTTATAAGTAGATCGGGATAGACCCTCCCCGAGGTGTTCTTCTATATGGCCCTCCAGGTATGGGGAAGACCATGCTTGCCAAGGCTGTCGCGAGCCACACTACGGCTGCTTTCATTCGGGTCGTTGGCTCTAAGTTTGTTCAGAAGTATTTTGGAGAGGGGTCACGCTCTAGAATCTCACCATATTTTATTCTCTCATTTAGGCACGTATCACTATGATGCTTAATATTAGTAGTGATGTCCATGGATCTGGTTAAAAACACATCTGAAAAAATCTAGCTACCACAAGAGTAAGTATCTTCACTGCTATTGTTGTTCACAACATCACCGCATCCCTGTTTATGTCTTTAGGGTAAGAATTGTCACTTAATTCCGTAAGATCTGGCTTATTGAAACCACCGTCCAATTCGGAGTGCGATGACGTCTCCCTGGATTCTTCGCAGGAAATTCTGCTCGATTCTTCACTGATTTCTCTATCGTCTAACGCTATAGAAGCCGTAAGATTAAGACATCTACTGTACTCACTAAGGTTCGATTGCAACAGCACGGTTTGATGCTCAAACTGGAGCTGATGGAGAAGTTCAGAGGATCTTGATGAAGCTCTTAAATCAAATGGATGGTATTGATCAGACTGTGAATATGAAGGTGATTATGGAAACCGATAGAGAATATACATTGGATCCCGCACCTCTGCGTCCTGGAATACTTGATAGGAAATGATATGAATAAAGTATGGTGTTCGGCCTTTAATCTGAGTTTGTATGAAATGTTATGACCGAACATGCATTAAAACTATGGGCCAGATATATCACGGTCTTGAATGGAATTGGTAAGTAATGAAGTTGTGAACGCATGTTAAGTTACATATGTGTGGGCCCGAAAGTGTGTATTAAACTATGCCGATGAGTAAAACAAAGTCGAACTTTGGAACGGACATATGTTGATATTTAATTAATCATGGTCTGAAGTATGGTATATAGAGGAAACTCCGCATATAAAGATTGAAAATTAAAGTTTAATATGGTTTTAGTTGTAATATTCGATTATTGATTCGACATATTATAAGTTGGGTTTTGATTATGGTTTTAACCACAGGTTTGAAGCAGAGAAGTAGAGCTTCCGCATAAAGATAAAAAATTTGGGTTGTATTGCAGGGTTTCTATGTTGACCGAAGATTTACGTTGATGATTAAGCCAAAGAAAATATTGATTGGGCGCTTCCATAAAATGAACTCTTGATACAGGATTTTACCATAGTGAAGGAAAAAGAAAGCTTCAACATTGATACAACTGCCAGAGTTAAAACATTAATTAGAAATGCATTTTTATATGCACAGCGAACTTGGAGAATGTGGGTCTGACAAAGGTACACAGAGATTGCAGATTTGAAGAGGTGTGCTGTGAAGGTATTCAAATTTGTAGAATCTGAATTTGAAATGCAGAGGAATGAAAATGTGGGTTTGTTACACTACAGCAGCAGAAAAGACAAGCACACAGTGAGCCAAGAACTGAAAGGGTTGAATAAGATATATCAGATGAAAATGTAAATGTAAGTGTTTTAATTGATTTTATATTGTTTGTGATGCAAAGACAAGTCTCCGTAGGCAAAAAAAACTCCACTGTAATATTGAAATTTGTACATATTGTTATATCTGAATGAGCTGGACAAATAAATGAGAAGGCAGAAGTCAAAGAGTCATGGTTGTTCACTTCAAATTACCTGTAGAATACAAACTGTCATGAGGTGAACTCTATAAATGATATCACATAGATATGCATTGAGAGGTTAGAGAATGGAGAAATGAGGTGAGAGGGTAAGAAGAAGGAGGAGCAGACAGAGAAGCTGTGAAGATTCAGAGATGATAAAAGGCAGATATGAAGGCTAGTGGACAGCAGTGAAGAAGGTACAGAACAAAGCTGATATCCAGGTAAATCAGCATGTGTTTTTTGAAAGAGTGAGGAAGTTGGTGCTTCCATATCAAGTTGTAGCTTGATAGATGTCAGTTGTAGCTGGCTGAGGTAGGAGCCTCCTGTAGGTTGCAGCCTGCAGAAAATAGATGGGAGTTGGAGCTTCCTTGCAAGTTGTAGCTTGCAGAATTGAGGTAGGAGCCTCTTGTAGGTTGGTGCCTACAAAAAACAAGTGGTGAGAGGGAGTTGGAGCTTGCCTTTGCATTACAACAATAATAAGACGTGGTATTCTCCCTTATGGGTTTCCACTTATATCTGTTTTCTATATGCATGGTGATTATGTGTTGATACTCTGTATTTATTCTACTTAATACCTGCTACTCATTTATTAAGATTGTTGTTCCATTGTATATTAAGTTGATCACAAAATGATGATGTGAATGAGTATAAAAGAATGTTTAATAAGAACATGACTGCATTAAACTTATTCACCCCCCCCATCTCAGTTTAACCAAGGGTCCAACAATTGGTATCAGAGCAGGTTCCTTCTGTATCAATTTAACAACTGGAAGGAGATCCTAGGTCCCCAGGATGGCTAGTCTAGAAGGATGCTCAACAAATAAATCCCCTTTTTTCACCGGTACAAATTATGCCTTCTGGAAAATAAGAATGAGGACGTACATAATGTCTCTAGGAATGGAAGTTTGGGCTGCTGTGGAATTGGGATATGCCCCAAAGGAGACTGACTCAGAGAAAGATGCCAAAAAATACTTTGTAGCTAATGCAAAAGCCATGAATGCACTCTTAAGTGGACTGTGTGAGGCAGAATTTATCAAAGTAATGCACAACAAGACTGCCAAAGAAATATGGGATACACTAGAAAACATCCATGAGGGAGACAAAAAGGTGAAGATAGCCAAACTTCAAGTCTATAGAGCTCAGTTTGAAAATATAAAAATGAATGATGATGAAGACATTGCCAGCTTCTTTTTAAGGGTTGCAGAAATAGTGAATAACATGAAAGATCTAGGAGAAACCATAAAATAACGTGTAATTGTTCAAAAGATTCTAAGATCGTTACCATCCAGCTTTAACCCCAAGCTTTCTACCATAGAAGAAACAGCTGATTGGGAAACTTTGACCATGAACCAATTACTTGGAAACTTAATAGCCTATGAGATGAGACTTCCATAGAGGAAGTCAAATGTGAGGGAGGTAGCCTTTAAGATAGAGAATAACAAAGAATAAAAATAAGATACATGCTCCTGCTTTGATGAAGAAGAGGCCAAATTTATCAGAAGATTGGATAGAGGCTCAGGCAAGTATAAAGGTAAAGTTCCATTTAAATTCTTTAACTGTGGAAGAGTTGGACACTACGCATCTAAGTGTCCTCATAAGAAGACAAAGAATCTGACTCAAGAGACAGAGAAAACCATTTCAAGGAACTGGCAGAAAGGGAATAGATACAGGAGAAAATCATTTTATGCTCAACAAGACAGCAGTGCATCTAAAAGCTCAGATGAATCTTCCAATGAAGAGGGAACCTCTGAATTTGTATTGATGACCAAGGAAGAGCTTGAAGGATTCCTTCTAGAAGATGAGGAAGAAGGTGAAGTTGATCTTGAGGGGGAGCTAAGAAGTTCCCTAGAGGAAATAGACAAACTTAAACTAAAGTGCAGAAAACAGAAAGACATTCTCCTCAAGTATGTAAGAGAAGAACAAAATTCAGAAGAACTCATTCAGTTGAAAGTAGAGCTTGAAGAAGCCAAGAAGGTAGAAGACACTCTACTTAAGCAAATTGAGGATAAAATTCAGAAGCAAGAGAAATTGGAAGAATAAGTAGTATGCTTGAGGAAGAAATTAGAAAACACCCAAAGGAAATTGTTAATAAACATTTCTCGGATGACAAGCTCTGATAAGTTGAATAACATACTAGATGCTCAAAGATCTCCACTGATAAAAACTGGAATAGGTTATGAAGGAGAAACAAGTAATGCCAAAGAAAACGATAATAGGAATATCATTTTTGTAAAAGTTGTTAAGGAAAATGAAGCAGATCAGAAGGTTCCTACAGAAGTAGAAGCCTGCAATGAATTAAACAGAAACAAGAAGGAACCTCAAATGACAAGGAACGAAATTAATAAATAGTCAAATGAAAAAAGGCTCATACACTCCTGAATATATAAAATTTGGAAGCTATCAAAGGAGATTCTCCCCCCCCCCCATGAAAAATGTCACTTGCTATGCTTGTCATGATCTGGGACATATTGCTGCATATTGTCATAAAAGGAGAATCGATTCCAACCAACAAAGGATGCAAAAAATGAAAAGACTACCTCAAGCTAACAAATGGAGAAGACAACCCTTCATCAGGTACGCTAATTGTTTTTATGGGTATTGTTTTTACTGTAAGGAATTCGTCCATAAATCCAAGGAGTGCAGAACATATGGACAAAGACTAATGTTCAAAAACTCAAGGAGATATATGAATTATGGAGAGTTCACTCATACTCATAAGTCTGCTAAAAATATGATCAAATGCTGTGTATGCCATAAAATCGGACATATGTCTTCCCAATGTCCTCTCAAAGAATGTGGTCCATCTTCTCACAAAAGGTGCCAAACAAATAGCTACCTGCAGTGGAAAAAGAAGTTGAATAAGTGTGACCTGGCTCTAATAGCACAAGATCAGACAAGCCAATGGTATTTGGACAGTGGATGCTCAAAGCATATGACTGGAGATAGAAGCAATTTCATAACCTTTGATGAAAAGAAATCTGGAAATGTAACTTTCGGCAATGATAAAGCAGGGAAAATCAAAGGAAAAGGCTCAGTCGGTATGGATAATGGAAGAGGAAAGGCCCAAGATGTACTATTTGTGGATGGGCTGAAAGCAAATCTTCTTAGTGTCAGTCAAATGTGTGATAAAGTCTGTGAAGTTCTTTTTAGAGCACAAGATTGTGAAGTAAGATCAAGCACCACAGGAAAGACCTTGATCAAAGGTATTCGAACAGAAAGTAATGTCTATATAGTGAAAGAAGAGAATGAAGCATGCCACCTAAGCAAACTTGATGAATCATGGTTATGGCATAGAAGATTGGGACACCTTAACTTTGACCACATCATCAGTCTGAGCAAGAAGAATGCAGTCAGAGATATGCCAGTCATAAAGAAGCCTTCAAATACCATATGTAAATCCTGCCAACTAGGCAAGAAAACCCGCACATCTTTCAAGCCCAAAGAGAAACTATCTACAAGTAGACCTCTTCAGCTTGTTCACATGGACCTGTGTGGACCTTCAAGAACTAACGCACCAAGTGGAGAATCTTATTTCATGTTGATAATAGATGACTTTTCTAGAATGACGTGGGTAGCATTTCTCAAATATAAATCTGAAGCACTTGAGAAATTCAAGATATTCAAGGCATTGGCAGAAAATCAAACAGGATGCAACCTAAAGTGCATCAGATCAGATAGAGGAGGTGAATTCACATACCATGATTTTGCAGACCTATGCAATGAGCATGGGATAAAACAACAGTTTACAATTGCAGGTACACCTCAACAGAATGGTGTGGTAGAGAGACACAACAGGTCAATACAACAGATTTCCAGAGAAATGATGCAAGAAAGTAACATTCCCCAAACCTTCTGGGCAGAAGCAGTACACACAGTTGTTCACATTCTTAACAAATCTCATTTAAGACCAAATAGTGACAAGACCCCTTACGAATTATGGCATGGTAAACCAGCTTCAATCAAGCACTTTAGAGTTTTTGAAAGCAAGTGTTTCATAAAAAACAATGATGAAAAACTGGGGAAGTTTGATGCAAGAGCTGATGAAGGAATATTTTTAGGATATGCATCCAAGATTAAGGGTTACAGGTGCTACAAAAAAACACTACACAAAATTGTGGAAAGCATTGATGTAAAATTTGATGAAGATATACCAAACAGAACAAGAAGTACTAGATGCAGCAATCCTCCAGAAGATCATGAAGAAGAGAACCAAGATAATGATGTACTGAGCAAGACAATAGATGATGCTGAATTAAACTCAAAAGGTCCCTCAAGACACACTCAAAATAATCATCCAGAAGATCAAATCATTGGGGACAAGGGTGTGGGAGTCCAGACAAGAAGACAGCTTGCTGAAAAGACAGAAGAAGTACACCTAGCCATGCTATCTCAAATAGATCCAAAGAAGTTCGAAGAAGCCAGCAAAGACAAAAACTGGGTAAATGCTATGAAGGAATAACTGGACGAAATTGAGAAGAACAATACCTGGGAATTAATTCCAAGACCCACTGGGAAAAATATCATTGGCACAAAATGGATATTCAAGAATAAGATGAATGAACAAGGGCAGGTAATTAGAAATAAAGCCAGACTTGTATGCAAGGGATATTCACAAATTGAAGGTCTTGATTATGATGAAACCTTTGACCCTGTAGCCAGAATGGAAGCAATCATAATGTTTTTGGCCTTTGCATGTTATCATGATTTCAAGGTATATCAAATGGATGTGAATTCTGCCTTCCTGAATGGAGATCTAGAAGAATAAGTCTACATGGAACAACCTGAAGGATTCTCATTAACAGATAAAAAGGACTATGTGTGCAGATTAAAGAAAGCCTTATATGGGCTGAAACAAGCTCCTTGTGCATGGTACTTAAGACTGGACAAATACTTGCAAAAACAAGGTTTTAAGAAAGGAGGAGTAGACATCAATATGTACATAAAGGCAAATGAAAATGAACTCCTAATTGTAGTAGTATATGTAGATGACATCATGTTTGGCAGCAACAAAGAGAAGTTAACAAAAGAATTTGCTGAAGAAATGAAATCATAATTTGAGATGTCTATGATTGGAGAGCTCACCTTCTATTTAGGACTTCAAATTCAACAAAAGAACACAGGAACATTCATCTCACAAGAAAAATACTTAAGAGAGATGCTAAAAAGGTTCCAAATGGAAGACTGCAAACCTGTGTCAACTCCCATGATCACTGGATGCAAGCTATGTGCAAATGATGGATCTGCAGATATAGATCAAAGACTTTACATATCCATGGTGGGAAGTCTGCTATACCTAACTTCCTCTAGACCTGACATTGTGTTGGCAGTAGGACTTGTGGCAAGATATCAAGCAGCACCAAAAGAAAATCACTTACTAGCAATCAAGAGAATATTTAGATATCTACAAGGAACTGCACATTATGGGCTATGGTATCCAAAAAGAAAAAGCTTCACTTTGACAGCATATACAGATGCAGATTGGGCCAGCTGTGTGGATGACAGGAAAAGCACAAGTGGAGGTGCATTCTATTTGGGAAAAATTTTGGTGGCATGGCTAAGCAAGAAGCAAACTTCTATCTCTCTATCTACAGCAGAAGCAGAATACATAGCAGCAGTAGCATGTTGCACACAAGTAATGTGGATGAAACAAACTCTCCAAGACATGAAGGTAAGCATTGATGAACCTATTTCTATCAAATGTGACAATACAAGTGCAATAAGTATATCAAAAAATCTTGTACTTCATTCAAAAACAAATCACATCCCAATAAAGCACCACTTCCTCAGAGAACAAGTAGCACAGAAAGTAGTGAAGTTGGAATATGTACCAACAAAGGAACAAACAGCAGACATATTCACAAAACCTCTTGCTAAACAACCATTCGAATATCTAAGAGACAAACTAGGGGTAGTGTCTGCACATGTTACTCTCTGATATGAAAAGAAAGCATCATTCCAGGGGGAGATCAAACAAGAAGGCATCATTCCAGGGGGAGATCAGTCAACAAATATTGTCACAAAAGAGCCAGAGCTAGTGAGCAGTGCATGGAACAGGTCCTCAAGATCAAGGTATTATGGACAAGATTTGGAAATCACACCAGGAAATGTGCAAACCTTTGCCATTGATGTCAAAGGGAGAGGAAAAGCAAGCAAAAGCAAGTAACAGAAGAAAGGGTCTTCTAAAAGCCAAGCAGAGGAAGTGTATTGCCATCAATGCCAAAGGGGGAGACTGTTGGAAATATTTTCATTGATGGCAAAGAGAGAAGCAAAGTAAGAAAGGCAGCAATAAGAAAGGACCAAAAAGGAGGCAGCAAAGTAGCAGAGAGGCAGCCCAGGCAGTAGATGAAACAAAGGTAACGAATTGAAGCAGAAGCAGCAAAGGAATTAGAGGCAGAGTAGTGAGGTTGAAAGGGCCAATGACTTGAAAATCTGGCCAGAACCAAGAAGGGTTTGTAATTGAGCTCATATGTATAAATGAATAATTGTTATGAATTCCGTGTGATTTGGTTGTATATGGATTTTGTGTAAATGGATGAATTAGTATTGATTTAGGGTAGGTCGATGTTATTGAATACCATTGCCATAAACCTTGCAAGGAATTTGTTGGTGGGATTTCATTTTATAATGTATTCAAGAGAGAATTACGTTCTTCTGTGTACTTACATATCACAGTGAAGAAGAGTAGAGGAATCGAATTTGTTTTGAAATCAATATCTGTAAATTGGTTCAAGTAATGATTTTGAGCTCCATTGAAACAGTGTTGGAGACCTTAGTTTCACAAAAAGTGGAGAGGTTGAGAACCTCCTAAGGGGTTTCACGCAGTCTTGAAAAGAGGAGCAATGAATCAACATACCTGTCAAAGAAAAGAAGCGATGGTGTAGTTAAAGACGGAATCAGTAGTCAAGACATATAATAAACTGTGAAGTGGCAAGGCTTGGATGTTTTACCAAATATATAGAATGCAAATCGAATGCGAAATGAATGGAAGCACAGAGTTAAAACGCGCATGAGGAAAGATTTTTTAAAAGAAGTGGAACCTTTAGGCATTAAGCGGAACCGGGAGTTTTAACCATAAGCGGGTGAACAGTGAGAGTGGTTTCTTGAAACCACAAATGGGTTTCACAAAAGAAATAAATGGTAAGTTGTTTTCCTGAAAAAACGTGATAGTGCCCATTTATTGACACGTGGCCCAGGTGGTATTCCAAATCCACCTATTTCGCAAAATATTTTCGTGTTAAACCACGGGGTTAAAACTTTTGCGATTTCCATCGGATTTCGCATGATGAGATGAGGTGTTGCAACCACCGTTGGATCGCAAGTGAAGTAGTACGGGAGGAAGTTATGTTATAAAGTGTTGGTATACATGATTAATTATGGCTATTATATATATAAATACTTACGGGCGAGTGCGATGGAAAAAGGGGTTATCATGAGGTTTCATAACCTTGGAGTGTAGACATAATACATGTTAAAATATTATGTTGGATATATAATAGAACCGTGACCAACATTGATGTGCAATGGTATTTCTCTTAACGTTTAATATATGTGGGACCCCAGAACTTTAATACACGTTGGCCTTTGGTTTTAACCCAAGTTGGGATTGATATGAATAAGGTATGGTGTTTGGCCTTTAATCTGAGTTTGTATGAAATGTTATGACCAAACATGCATTAAAACTGTGGGCCAGATATATCACGGTGTTGAATGGAATTGGTAAGTAATGAAGTTGTGAACGCATGGTAAGTTACATATATGTGGGCCCGAAAGTGCGTATTAAACTATGATGATGATTAAAACAAAGTCGAACTTTGGAACGGACATATGTTGATATTTAATTAGTCATGGTCTGAAGTATGGTATATAGAGGAAACTCCGCATATAAAGATTGAAAGTTAAAGTTTAATATGGTTTTAGTTGTAATATTCGAATATTGATTTGACATATTATAAGTTGGGTTTTGATTATGGTTTTAACCACAAGTTTGAAGCAGAGAAGTAGAGCTTCCGCATAAAGATAAAAAATCTGGATTGTATTGCAGGGTTTCTGTGTTGGCCAAAGATTTATGTTGATGATTAAGCCAAAGAAAATATTGATTGGGCGCTTCCATAAAATGAACTCTTGATACAGGATTTTACCATAGTGAAGGAAAAATAAAACTTCAGCATTGATACAGCTGCCAGAGTTAAAACATTAATTAGAAATGCATTTTTATATGCACAGTGAACTTGGAGAATGTGGGTCTGACAAAGGTACACAGAAATTGCAGATTTGAAGAGGTGTGCAGTGAAGGTATTCAGATTTGCAGAATCTGAATTTGAAATGCATAGGAATGAAAATGTGGGTTTGTTACACTACAGCAGCAGAAAAGACAAGCACACAGTGAGCCAAGAACTAAAAGGGTTGAATAAGATATATCAAATGTAAATGTAAATGTAAGTGTTTTAATTGATTTTATATTGTTTTTTATGCAAAGGCAAGTCTCCGTAGGCAAACAAAACTCCACTGTAATATTTAAATTTGTACATATTGTTATATTTCTTTCTGAATGAGCTGGAAAAAGAAATGAGAAGGCAGAAGTCAAAGAGTTATGGCTGTTCACTTCAAATTCCCTGTAGAATACAAACTGTCATGAGGTGAACTCTATAAATGATATCACATAGATATGCATTGAGAGGTTAGAGAATGGAGAAATGAGGTGAGAGGGTAAGAAGAAGGAGGAGCAAACAAAGAAGCTGTGAAGATTCGGAGATGATAAAAGGCAGATATGAAGGCTAGCAGACAGCAGTGAAGAAGGTACAGAACAGAGCTGATATCCAGGTAAATCAGCATGTGTTTTTTGAAAGAGTGAGGAATTTGGTGCTTACATATCAAGTTGTAGCTTGATAGATGTCAGTTGTAGTTGGCTGAGGTAGGAGCCTCCTGTAGGTTGTAGCCTGCAGAAAATAGATGGGAGTTGGAGCTTCCTTGCAAGTTGTAGCTTGCAAAATTGAGGTAGGAGCCTCTTGTAGGTTGGTGCCTATAAAAAATAAGTGGTGAGAGGGAGTTGGAGCTTGCCTTTGCATCACAATAATAATAAGACGTGGTTTTATCACTTATGGGTTTCCACTTATATCTGTTGTCTATATGCATGATGATTATGTGTTGATACTCTGTATTTATTCTGCTTAATACCTGCTGCTCATTTATTATTATTGTTGTTCCATTGTATATTAAGTTGATCACAAAATGATGATGTGAACAAGTATAAAAGAAAGTTTAATAAGAACATGACTGCATTAAACTGATTCAACCCCCCTCTCAGTTTAACCAAGGGTCCAACAGTACAGCGAAAATGAACCTCAGTGACGAGGTAGACCTTGAACAATGAAGCCTATGTATCTCGGCCTGATAAAATTAGTGTTGCAGAGATAACTGCAATTTGTCAAGAAGCTGGTATGCATGCAGCACGGAAAAACCGCTATGTTATTCTCCCAAAGGATTTTGACAAATAGAGCAGATACACTGGATTCCGCACTTCTGCGTCCTGGAAGACTTGATAGGAAAATTGAGTTTCCTCTGCCTGATAAGAGGCAGAAACATCTTGTTTTCCAGGTTTTTACAGCAAAAATGAACCTGAGTGACGAGGTAGACCTTGAAGACTATGTATCTCGGCCTGATAAAATTAGTGTTGCAGATATAACTGCAATTTTTGAAGAAGTTGGTATGCATGCGGGGCGAAAAAACTGCTATGTTATTCTCCCAAAGGATTTTGACCAATAGAGCAGATACACTAGATCCCGCACTTCTACGTCTTGGAAGAATTAATACGAAATTTGAGTTTCCTCTGCCTGATAGGAGGCAGAAACGTATTTTTTTCTAGGTTTGTACAACGAAAATGAACCTCAGTGACGAGGTAGACCTTGAAGACTGTATCTCGGCCTGATAAAAATAGTGCTGCTGAGATAACTGCAATTTTTCAAGAAGCCGGTATGCATGCAGTGTGGAAAAACCGCTATGTTTTTCTCCCAAAGGATTTTGAAAAGGGTCACAGAGCCAATGTTAAAAAACCAGACACAGGATTTGACTTCTACCAGTAATCTAACCTTTTTAGGCAACAAATATATATTTTTCAACTTCATCAACAGACATATCCTTTATGTTTAGTAGAAATGAATATGGACGATGCCAATTTGTATTTTCTGAGTATATTGTTACAGGATTAAAATTGAAATACCTTGTGGTTTATGTTTTATTCAAAGGAAATATCGAGATACATGAGGATGGAAATGTTATTTATTATAATAAAATTCATAGATTAAATTCATAGATTTTACTTGAGAAATGACACCATGGCCAGTCCTACTATCTTCGTCTATGGGGCGACCGTGCGAATCCTTGCCATTAACTGCCAGCTCTTTACCCATGGCAAGAGCTTCCACGATAAGTACACACAGGGTCGCGAAGGAGGAGATTTAAACGCACCCTGAATGAATTACAGTAACGCAGTTGCAAGAACAAAACCCATAACAAAAGTCCTGATCACTAAGCCAGCGGGAGATGACAAAAACAAAGTGATGTGTTTTGGGCGAGAGAAATGCTATTTTAGCTCATGTCTAAAATTTAAACGAAAAATGAATACTCCCTCCTTCCATTTTTTCCAAATATCATTTTTAATATTATGCCCTCCAAATATCATTCCAAACATCATTTTTAAACCTCATTTTTAATATTATGCTTTCCAAATATCATTTTTAATATCATACCCATTATTGTTTGATGGATGTTGAGTGCACTCGTGATGCCTTGTAATGTCAACAATTGATTTAAAAAGAAGTTTCAAAAATCAATTCAATTTCATTCTAATAAATTTATTTTAAAAACATTAATGATGAACCATACACTGATTGGTTTGAAAGGCATTCGACCTTAAAAATATTATGTGATTTATTGAGAAGAGTTTTTAGAGAAATTAACTAATTAATTATTAAAATAAAATTGAGATAAAATATTAAATTTAGGATGGTTTTTCTCATGGTATTCCACCTTTCCAACAAGGGGGAATTAACCCGATCGTAGGTCCCAACTAGACTGCTCTTGTTTGGAATGGATAATCCCAACAAGTTTTAAGGATTGTTATAAGGGTTAGGGGAATTGGGGCTTAGGGGTTAGAGGTTTAGGGTTTAGGGGTTAGGGGAAAAATGAGTTAGTGGTTAAGGGGTTAGGGATTGGGGGCTTAGGGGATTTAGGCACATTTAGGGGTTAGGGGAATAATGAGTTAGTGGTTAAGGGATTAGGGATTGGGGTTAGGGGAATAATGAGATAGTGGTTAAGGGGTTAGGGATTGGGGGGTTACGGGTTAGGGGATTTGGGCACATTTAGGGGTTAGGGGAATAATGAGTTAGTCATTAAGGGATTATGGATTATGGGCTTAGGGGTTGGGGGATTTAGGCGCAGTTAGGGGTTAGGTGAATAATGAGTTAGTGGTTAAGGGATTAGGGATTAGGGGCTTAGGGGTTAGGTGATTTAGCAGTTAAGGATTTTAGGGGTTAATGGGTTATGGGTCAAGCGTTAACAGTTTAGGGGTTTAGGGGTTTAGGTGTTAGTGGTTTAGGGGTTTAAGGGTTTAGATTTTTATGGTTTAGGTGGTTAAATGGGTTAGGGGTTGGGAATTAGGGTTTAAGGGGTTAATGGTTTATAGGTTTAGGGTTTAGGGGGTTAAATGGGTTATGGGTTTAGTGGTATAGGGGGTTAAATGGGTTAGGGGTTGGGAATTAGGCGTTAAGGGGTTAAGGGGTTAGACGTTTAGGGTTTAGGGGGTTAAATGGGTTAGGGTTTTAGAGGTTAGGGGATTAGGGGATTTACCAGTTAAGGATTTTAGGGGTTAGGGATCGTTAAGGGTTAACAGGGTAGGGTTTAGGGGGTTAAATGGGTTAGGGTTTTAGGGGTGTAGGGGGTTAAACGTGTTAGTGGTTGGGAATTAGGGTTTAAGGGGTTAGGGGTTAAGGGTTAGAGGTTTAGGGTTTAGGGGGTTAAATGGGTTAGGGGTTTAGAGGTTTAGCGGGTCAGGGGATTTAACAGTTAAGGATTTTAGGGGTTAGGGGTTAGGGTTTAAGGGGTTAAGGGGTTAGAGTTTAAGGGGTTATAGGTTTAGGGTTTAGGGGGTTAAATGGGTTAGGGGTTTAAAGGTTTAGGAGGTTAGGGGATTTAGCAGTTAAGGATTTTAGGGGTTAGGGGTTAGGGGTTAATGGGGTTAGGTAGGGGGTTAAATGGGTTAGGGTTTTAGGGGGTTAAATGGGTTAAGGGCCAGGAATTAGGGTTTAAGGGTTAAGGGTTTAGAGTTTTATGGTTTAGGTGGTTAAATTGGTTATGGGTTTATGGGGTTAAATGAGTTAGGGTTAAGGGTTTAGGGGTTAAGGGTTAAGGGTTTAGAGGTTTATGGGTTAAATGGGTTAGGGGTTTGGAATTAGGGTTTAAGGGGTTAGGTGTTAAGGGGTTAGAGGTTTAGGGTTTAGGGGGTTAAATGGGTTAGGGGTTTAGAGGTTTAGGGGGTTAGGGGATTTAACAGTTAAGGATTTTAGGGGTTAGGGGATAGGGATTAATGGGGTTAGGGTTTAGGGGGTTAAATGGGTTAAGGTTTTAAGGTTTAGGGGGTTAAATGGGTTAGGGGTCGGGAATTAAGGTTTAAGGGGTTAGGGGTTAAGGGTTTATAGGTTTAGGGTTTAGGGGGTTAAATGGGTTAGGGGTTTAGGGGTTTAGGGGGTTAAATGGGTTAGTGGTTAAGGGTTTAGGGGTTAAGGGTTTAGAGGTTTAGGTTTTAGGGGTTAAATGGGCTAGGGGTTTAGAGGTTTAGGGGGTTAAATGGGTTATGGTTGGGAATTAGTGTTTAATGGGTTAGGGGTTAAGATGATAGTTTCATTGGTCTCTGTTTGTGCAAAATAGTTGCTTATTCTTTGCATTTCAATGTAACAATTTTGTAGGTACTATTGCTTTTTGTCATGTCTTCTCTATTTATTAATTTCTAGTATTTGTTAGCCATTGCTTTACATTTATTGATGAAAATGTCTATTGCAATTAAACCAAATGTATGTTCAATCTCTAGTATCAAACTCAGCCACAGTGTTGTCACACAATTTAAGTCCAAATAATGGCCATGTGATGAAGTCTCAATAACCACAGTGCACCTCATGACTTCTACAAAAAATCTTAAGTTTGAGTGTCCCACATTCATGAGAAAGTTGGCTCTTATACTCTTGCTCCACCTGAAATTGGGGAAGAGAGAGGGAGGTAGGAGAGAAAGGGAGAGAGAAGAAGGATGACAGATAGGACTTAAGAGAGAGGAACCAGTTCATAAAAGAAAGAATATGTGACCAAATTACTCTATAAGGAGATGGGAGATAGGGGCACCCTACCTACCTAACTAAATTTCTAAACGAAATGTGGTGTAATTGTCTGTAATGGTGGTCGATTATACGAGGAGAGGATTTTACGAGGAGGCACTGGATTTTTAATATGATATGAAAAAAACAAGTACCAAACCTAACCATTTCACATTCACCAATGTTCTCTCTGCATGTGATAATTTGGTAAATTTGGAACATGGAAAAGGAGTCTTGTTTTGTGATCACCTCCCACGAGGAGTAACCAATTGTGAGAACACAATGCTTGAGGTTGCATCTTCTAAATCATCATCACTTCCACCAACACCTCATCCAATAACACTAGTATAAAAGGTCTCAAGCTCTCGGCAGCGAAAAGGAACATAATTTATGCACCCTCAATCTCTTCTACATACTTGTAGCTCTCTTCCCAAACCAAAGCCACTAGAGTTGTGTGTTCACTTTGCCCTAAATCTTGTGCAAACATCCTGAGGTGAGGAACTCTTGCACCAAAGTATGGATCCACTATGTGTCATATCCACTGAAGGAGAACATGTTCCAAAAAATAGGTAAATTCTCACAACTATCCCTCTATGGGATGTTGAGAACTCCAAAATTCCACATGCCCATTAATGAAATCTATAAATTGAGAAATTTTGTAGAAGACTTGAAGTCACACTGAACTTGGACCAAAAGGCTCAAGATCTGGGTAGCACAAAGGAACATCTGCAATATGATTTGTACTATTATCATCTAGATCATTTTTCATGCATATGCCCTGGAGTTGAAATGCATATTCCAGGTTCCATAGAACATCTCCCATGGAAGGCCTCTCAAAGCCCATCTCATCCAATAACTTTTCGGTAGTCTCCCTAAACATTTTCAGAGAACCAGAGTTGATGGTCCCAACAAGATGAGGGTCAATGTTTTTTTCAAGCTTGCCCTTTTTTTGCCAATGCATTTCCCACTCTTCTATATTGATTTATTCTCTAGGAAAAACAAGATTAAGTTTTTCCCTTGCACACAATAACTCCAGTAACACTACTCCAAAAGAATACACATCAGATTTATCTGTCAGTTGTTGCCTTCTGAATTATTCAAGATCAAGATACCCAAGGGCCAAAACTACCTTTGGATCCAGTCTTTGAATGTCCAAAGTCCACCACATTTTCCCGTGATCCTGTTATCATGGAGATCTTTGACATTTAGATAAGCGCATAAGATTCGTGACAAGGGAATTAGATTGCATTGACCATGTATTGGAGCTTCATTGGTATCTCGCCAGTCAAACAGTTTTCCAAGAAGTCGAGGGAGTCTAAATTGGTGCAGTTGAAAATGAAAGGCAAGATTGTTCTGTCGAGGCCAAATCCCACAATGCTAAGCTTGAAAACCCTCTCATTATTGCAAGTCACACCTTTGAGCTTCGAGATTGTGATGTTGTAGGGTTTTTAATCTTGTCTCCAATCCATGGTCACACCTTTGAGCTCTAAAATGGTGACAGTGTAGGGGTTTTTATCTTGTCTCTATTCCACTGCGTGAGCTTGGGTACATAAACCTGGCACCATGTCGGGTTAAGGGACATTGTGAGTATTCGACAAATAAATCTCGATAGAGAAATGGAATTATGGAGACATTGGCTAATACATATTTGGCTTCCTCTATCAATGTACCAAAGTCTTCGGTCCTCCATAAGGAGCCTTCTTCCCATTCTTTCCTCCAAAATCAGGGTTCATTAGTGCTGCCATGTATGCTAATAAACCCCCTTCACCATCTCCCCCATCAGGAAATCTGACCTTTCAAACAAAAATGTGAAGGTCAAGCTCTCCATCATCAAGGGTTATATGGCATGTATTTTAACTATGCAAAGAATCTTCTTTTCAATACATTGCTAGATGGTGGTATGATGCAGATATCCCATTTAATGTTTCTCTCTCACCTTATTACAATCTATGTGGGACTCTATTATAGCTACAAGAAAGGGCTTCAAAGTCCCTACTATGCATGACTTGAGGGGAGCTCTTTTGCAAAAAGATATTTAATACTTTGATTATTAATCAAATATAAAGCCAATAATATTGTTTTATTTAAAGATTAATTTGATGTAATAATGTAAATTATGTATTAAATGAAATAAATATATTCATTGGTACAATTCTCATAGAAATTGGTAAAACTAAACACATTTATCCATTATTACACAATAAACCATACTTAAATATTTTGAATTACATATTTATAACCATTAATAAAGGTTTATATATTATTAAAAAAATAAATAAAGTTCATACCTAAACAATTAACAAAAGTTCACAATACCATTAAAAATTAACCAAGTTTCATATCAAACAATTAATAAAAGTTCATACACCATTAAAAAACTAATTAAGGTTCATAACTAAATTAACAAAGGTTCATACAATACTCCCCGATGGGGGTGAGGTTTGAGAAACACGTGGAAGGCGTCTCGCATGAGTAAATATAAGTGGAGCGAGGGTGAGGGACGGTACTCTTGGTCCCTTCACCGTAACGCATGCAGCTGGAGAGTTACTGGCTTCACGTTGGAAATTCATGTGAAAAATAACTTCACATTGGAGTTTGGAGGTGGTGAAAGGATAAGGCGAGGGAAGATGAGGGAGCCCAACATTAGACTCATAAATATGGTTTGGTGTTGGTCTTGATGGTGGCCTCTGAAGAGGAAGCGTAAACGTTGCAGGAAGGTTTACGAAGGGAGTGGCTTGTGTGTGCTTTTCATGGACATTTGCTGGTGAGGTGTGTTCAACCAGTCCCTGTTTCTCGGCCTCTTAGCCATTGACAGTGTCTGGGTTAAGGATAGGAAGTTGAAGGGAAGTAAGCTCACTGGTTTCCATTTTTCTTGGCTTTCGGTGAGCCTGTTTTTTCGTGATAAGAGAGGAAGCTAGAATTTGTAGTCTAGGAAACCTTGAGGGTGGTGGCGGAAAACTAGTTTCTTTTCCAAATTTCGTGCCCTCCAGCGTGGCTGTGACAATGTTTGGTGGATTGGTGTGTGGTATCTATGTGGAGAATTTGGAGGCTGGTCACTACCATGGGGGATGTTACGCTCAGGCGTCAGCTACTTTGTCATCGTTTGTTGTTCAATTTCCTCTGTTGGTTGGTGGGTGATGGTATTTGGTTTTGCTGGTGGTGGAATTATTTATCTGGTAGTGGGAGACGTATTTTTTCTTCCATGTGGTGGTGGGAGACAACATTTGGCTCATTCGTTGGTGGTGTTTGTTTTCTATAGTGGGGGGTCTGGTCTCTGGACTCTCCACACACCGGGGTTCCTTGACCTTGGTGAATTATGAAGCCCTCAGTGTGGTGTGGTTTTTCTCCCTCCCCTATCGTCCATGGCTCTGTGGGGGTGGCAGACTGAGAAATAATCATGGTGCCTCCACGATAGGGTGTAAAGACTATGGGGCATGCGTGCCTCACTAGTGTGGGTGCGCATGGGGGTTGTGGAGGAGGTAAGTGGGGGGATAGTAGAGGTGGGGGTTTGAGGGTTCAAAGTTAGATTCGTCGAGGCGGAGGAGGTTTTGGTGGCAAGGGAAATCATGGGTTTGATTTATTTGAGGTAAATGAGGGGCAGGTTATCCAACATTGCTGCCTAGAGAACCGTCGTGCACTCAGCAACAACCTAATGGAAAGAGTGGACACAACTGAGAGATTATGTCATGAGGAGCATGCAGAGTAGATGGCAACATTGGACCGAATGCACTATTTATAGTGCCAAGTCCAAGAGAGACTGGTAGTGGCTTGGCGAGGCCAAAATCAACTCACTAAGAAAGTAGAAAAGGTGGAGACTTGGTTGGCACACTTTGAAGGGCACAGTTAGTGTGATTATGTCCTCCACTACATCTAGGAACAACCCCAGACAACCCTGCATCCATCACGTTGGACGACTAGTATGCTATTTGGTGTTCTTTAATTATGTTTTATATGTGTTTTGGTTCCTCTGGGCCAACCATTTATCGACAATGTCCCTAGCCCCTCTTTTGTATTTTTTTCATCTGGTGCAAATTTTTGTCAACTAACCGAGTCGAAGTGAGACCACCTGTTTTGTAAGTGGCTATATGTGCTCCTTTTTTCTTACATGAATATAACATTGACTTACAAAAAAACAAAGGTTCATACATCATTAAAAATTTAATTAATTTTCATACTTAAATTAATAAATTTCCATACCTATTTACTAAATAGGTCTATAAATATATATTTTAGGTTTATCTATTTAGTCTTTATCAAATGTAAATATGATGATTTAATACTAGGTTTAAATGAACTCACATGTTGAACATAAGAAATGTTATATTTATCTATTTCATAAATGTAAATATGAAGATTTAACCTTATATTTAAAACAAATCTCACTTTAAACATAGATCAATGAAGTTTAAAAATTAAACTTTATGGCCAAATATTAAATATTAAATATTGATATTAATTTGGATATCTAATTAATATAATTATAACCTTCACTAAAATTATAATTAAGGCATTAGTGTAAATTTTATAGATGATACATGCAATTATGTTAATTGTGGATGAATCCATCTGCACTATTAAACTTTAGAGAAAAGAGGGTATTCATAATTTTAACACTGTAAATTCAGAGACCCCTTTGTCTCTAAATTTTAACACTGCAAATGGATTGAGAGACACCTATAGTGAAATGTAACACTTCGGTACCAAAATTGCAATTTTCCATATATGGAGTGACACAATTAAAAATTACTGACGTAAATGACTAATTCATATACTTGTTGTACTTGTTATTTGGCCATATTTTTATTCTTGGACTATAATATTCATTTACAATAATCATTATTAATTTTGTCACTTATTATCTAATCATATATTTTAATCCTAGACTAAATTAGTCATTTTAGTTAGTCGCTTTTACTTTAGTCACTTATTATCTAGTCATATATTTTATCCCTAGACTAAATTAGTTGTTTAAGTTAGTCGCTTTTAGTTTAGTCACTTATTATCTAGTCGTATATTTTATTCCAAGACTAAATTAGTCGTTTAAGTTAGTTGCTTTTATTTTAGTCACTTATTTTCTAGTTGTATATTTATTCCAAGACTAAATTAGTCATTTATGTTAGTCAATTTTAGTTCAGTCACATAAAATTGCTCAAATTTAGTAGTAATTCACTTGAAATAATTGCGGTGACTAACATTTTTAGTCACCTAGTCATTAATTTCATCATTTTTTTACTAGTGAAACAACCCCCATCACTGTAACTAGCCTAATATCAGTACGTATAACCAACAAGTTAAATCGATTTAAATCATAAAACAGAGAGAGCCCTCTCTGAGTCTAGGAAGGCTAGGTCCTAGACTCCAAAGCGGTTTGATGTTGTGCTTTACAGTTTAGTTTTTCCAATCTTATAAATTATAGAGTGCAAACAAGCTCGACAAAGCAATTTTAAACAAAGGGAGACTTTTTGTTGGGCACAACACTATTTTTCCTTTATCTATTAATTTTATATGACATGTGGCACACTTTGTGTTGGAAATACTGAGAGGGGGGGGGGGGATGAATTAGTATTCCTTACAATTAGAGCATTAGTTAATATTCAATTATTATCAGTGTTTGTACAATGATAGCAGCAAACAAGAGGAACACAAATGCACACAGTTTTTAAGGTGGAAACCTACTCCGGGACAAAAACCACCTAATGCTTTTCTAATAATTCTTTTTTTTTTCTAAGTAAAAGTAAATCTATTAGTGAAACATATAGTACAGTTAGGCCATGGCCTCAATAGTGCAGGCCAGCAGTGGCATCACAAGTCCAACAAAATAACAAAAATTGAGTTGCCCGCATGGGGAAACCAGCCCATGAAAGGTTTGTAATGCTGCCTCTATGGAGGAAACCAGCTACATCATGACATAGACTAATACATCCCAAAATAGTAGAAATAACAAGAGATCTGGGGAAAATTACTTGGACAATCCCAGTGGAACTAAAGACCATAATCATCTGAGGGGGGCTCTTCTTCAATCCTGCACCAATATCCATCATCATCATCTGGAAACGGGCCACGTTGAGCTACTGTTGCACCTGCATCGCGACCGCCTTCCTGCTTGCCTCTGTCTTGAAGATGGCTCGAGCTGCAATCGCCCGCCTTGTGAGAAGCACCCTTGTCCGAGGCTTAAGGAGGTTGCATGAGGTCAAAGGGGCCGGACATATTGCTTGGGCACGTGGGTGAGGAGGGGCCAGGAATTACCTCAGAAATTTCTCTAAAGGAAACTGTGACAGTCGCCACAACTAGAGGGTGGTTGGTGTTGCACTGGAAGTGAAAATGAGCAGTAGTAGGGTTGAGCAGGGAGGCAGCAGCAGTGGGACGAGAGAGAGGGGGCGACAAAAAATCAGAGGCCACGTGCTTGGGGGAGGAAGTGGCCAGATGACCACGCCCACTGCGAGTGGCGGGGTAGTGACCTTAAACGCGCTCAGGAGAAGAAGACGAGGAGCTGGTGGTGGAAGAACAACACCGACCAGAGGGGCATGCCCTAGAACTTCCTCGTCGACATCTCAAGCGATGCCTGAGTCGAGGCATGTCTACACACAGCGAGAGGGAGTTGACAGAAATAGCAGCAGAGGGCAAGGCGGTGGTGGGCGAATTGAGCTCAAGTGAGGCGAAATATTGCAGAGGGAAAAAGGGGCTCTGAGAAAAGTGAAAGCCACGGAGGAATTCAACACAGCAGCCCAGGCTGCAGCGCCGGCAGAGGGAGGTGCGAGAGCTAGGTGCCTCAACCTTCGGGGAGCAACCAAACCGAACAGGCAGAAATAGAGACGGCATGGAAACCACCAGACAGAGCTGAGGCCGGAATTGAAATCCAAGCGCAGAGGCAAGGAGCTGAGAAGATGAACTAGAGGGCGGCATTTTGAAATGTTGGTAACCTCGACCCACACAACGGCATAAATGCTGCACAGGGTGACGGCCTTGAGAATTAAAGGCTTGGAGGTGCCTTAACTGAGGCCTGCAGGTGGCCATGTGGCCTTGCCACGTGCCGTCCCACAGGCTCATCTTCGTAGCCTTACATCCTACCGTCTGCATCCGGGGCTAATAATTCTTTAATATTCAACTCCAATTGAAAATAAAGCTCCAACTTCCTAGAATCTAGAAAAGCATTATTCTCCAACTCCCACTGGATGGATGCTCCAACACCCGAGATTCTTCAGTAGTCAACTGAATGGATGCCCCAACACCCAATGAGCTACAACTCACCCTAGCACCACCCTACCACCCTATAGAAGAATAAAATAAGAATGGACTCCCGTACCAGGGAAAATGGTCCACTTTACAATGATATAGAATGATGTAGAAGAATAATATATGCTAGACCATAATCCAACTTTGACACAACCACCTAATGATGATCCTAGACCTGCCAACACTGCCTCTTCAACCCTTGGCAGATAGACACTAGTACAATTTTTACAATAATGTATTTACAATGACTTAGTACAATGATACCTTTACAATGATTGTATGCAGTGGTGCCCACTTGAAGACTTCATATGATGAACTTCTTGCTGTTGTTATGCACCTTGGTTGCTGCTCTTGTCATGCTACCCTCTGCTGCACCTTTCTTTTCTTTTCTGCCGTAGAAAGTCTGGTCCTTTGCAACCCTTGACAACACATGATCTAGCTTTTTCTTGCCTTCTAGGAGCTCGATATTGAATCTGGTGTATCTCTGTTATTTCAGATCCTCAATATCTGATTTTCAGTCCTGTAGTATTCCTCTAAGTCATCTTTCCAATTCCATAGGTCTGACCCAATTTGGATTCTTCAAGAGAGATTTATACCCAATCTCTCACAATGCCCTAATTATGGATTGTTTCAGCAGAGTGCACTTGTACGGCATGCCACATGTCATTGTTTCTTCATTTGGCTCTGAAATTGATAGAGAGAAAAATTCAGACTATGAACCATCTGCCACTTTTACGTAATTCCAATCCGATACTCAAAGAGAGAGTTATGATGAATTTACCAAGGTCACTTCTTTGAGATGAATTTCAGGAGCCTGCAAAAACCCTGACTTCCACAGATCATATCTCCAAAAATATTGTGCACCTTGATCTGAAATTTTTACAGTAGCTTCCTCATGATTTCATATTTTCCTCATAAAAATTTCAGATTTTGAACCTTCATAGAAAAAAATTTAGAGCAAAAATTCCATGATGACCTGCTTCAGATAGCAAAATCCCTTACATAAGGAGGAAATGAGGATCACAATTTATATAAATGCTTAGGTTGAGAGGGGCTTCAACAAGTGAACATGGGAGGGACTTTAGAAGCTTAAAAAATATTAATTATGACTTTTAAGTGACCCATGCCCCAACCCCATGGGGTTTTAGCCCACTAACTAAGGGTACAAACTTCAAACATGAATATCTCTCAAACCGTGAAGAATTACATGGCGTGCCATATATCAACGGAAACATCTCGAAAAGTAGAAACCATCAAAAGCATTATTTACCCATAATATATTAATTTGGTAGGTCAAAATTCCCATGCAATACTGGGTTAGCCCCTGGTGCTGCTTGGGTTGACATCAATGACAACCGTTGATCAACAATCTCCCCCTTTGGCATTGATGGCAACACAAGTACTCCCCCTGTGATCATGACACCTCTTCCTACAACATTCTCTCCCTCTTTGACATCAATGGAAAAGGGTAACTCCCCCTGAAACACAACCATCCTATGGACCTGTACACACTTCCACTCCCCCTGACACACAATCGTCCTGCAGACCTGTAATCTACTTCCACTCCCCCTTTATATTCTGAAAAAGGAAAATCTAATGGGAACTTGGGAGAATCCCAAGCTTATGGTGAAGATATTCCAATGCTGGTGAATATTTAATATGTGATTCTTTTGGTGCTTCTTGGAATCTTGCTACTTGTCCAACTGCTTGCATAAAATCTGGTTGGGAGGCTGTTACATATAGAAGACTTCTAATCATAGATCTGTACAACCTTTGATCCACATCCTTATATGAGTCGTCTATGTTCAATTTGCAACTTGTTACCATTGGAGTAAGGATGGGTTTGCAATCTTCCATTTTAAATTTCTTGAGCATTTCCTTGATGTACTTGGCTTGACATATAAATATTCCTTTCTCTTGCTGAGATATTTAAAGCCCTAATAATTATGTCAGTTCACCAAGTAAAGACATCTCAAAATCACTTTGCACCTTTGTAGCAAACTTCTTACTTAGTCGATCATCATTGCTACCAATTATTGTATCATCCTCTTTAGCTATTCAACATGCTTTAGTTGCTTCATCCAGAACATATATGTCATTTGGAGCTCAACTTGCTATAGCCACAATTTCACCATACACGCCTTTCCTGATTTCACATTTCGTGGAGTTGAATAGTATTGTGTGTCCTTGATCACACATTTGTCCAACACTGAGAATATTGTGATTCATGTTTTCAACCAACAGAACATTCTTGGCTAGAGAATCTTTGCTTCTGAGAGTGACAGTACCTGATCCTATAACATTTGAATATCCATCATTTCCAAAGGACGTGGTTCCGTCCTTCTTCTCTTTCAAAGATACAAATTTATTTCTGTCTCCAGTCATATGCGTTGAGCAACTGCTATCAACATACCACACATCTTTGTTCTTTTGAGCCTTGAAAGTGAGAGCACAATTATCATTCTTCTTCTTTTTCCATGTTTGTTCGTTCCGTGGCTTCGAAGATTCTTCTGGAGGATTTTCAAGTCTGCAGTCTTTCGCTATGTGTCCAAAGTTTCGACATTTGTAACATTCAATATTATTTCTTAAATGTTCAAATCTATTGATGTTTTTTTGAGCCCTAGGAGGTTCATATTTGACAGATCTCCTGGAATTGTATTCGTTCCTAGGGTACGTGCGACATTCTACAGCTTTAGGACCAAATTTTCCACATGAATAACAGTAGCCATAAAAAATATGTTGGTACCTGGATGGAAATTTTCGTCGAGGAATTGTCTTCCAAGGCTGTTCTTGCGAATCTTGTCCAATGAAGTCTACATGCATGTCAGATCTCATAGGTTCACTATATTTTGTTGTAGAAGGTCCTGCTTCTTCTTCTTTGTAACCGATGCTAGTTTTTTCGTTGTAAGATCGTTGATTATTGATGAGTTCTTCCAATGCCCTTGAAGTATTGGCATAGTTTTGGATATTTTTTCCTTTCTTCACTTCCTCACGCAGCGAGACTACTTCGGCTTCTAATTCTTCCCTTTCTCGGTTGCTTTCTTCCAACTTCTTTTGAAGTGACTCTTCAATGCACTTGTGTTCTTCAACTTCAATTTTGAGACCTTGAACTTGTTCTTCAAGAGTTTTGGAACGGATCTTCTCCGCCTTGAGATATTTTATAAGCTTGATTTCTTCCTCATAAAATTCTTCTATCGTCCATCCTTCTTCTTTGTTGTTTGATACCTCTTGTTTATTGTGCTCGGGTTTATTGTGCTTGGCCATAAACAATACTCTCTTATTGGCTTCTTATTCACTGTCATTGTCTTCATCAGATGATGAGCTATCTTCTTTAGAGAGTGTTGGGAAAAATACTGAGAGGGGAGGGGGGGTGGTGAATCAATATTTAGGGCATACTCAAAACTTTTACTTTTTCATGCTCTAAAACTCATACGCTACTTTACTGAACCAAACTCGTGTATATACGTGGATACCCTTCACAAAACTCGCGTATATGCAGAGATCTTTATTATGCCATTAATTCTTAACTTAGATCCTTGGAACATTCATTCATCTGATGTTTAGTTAACAGTAAGCAGTGCAGTAATAACAGAATAAACCATCACACACAAGCATCACACATGAACACCAGGATTTTAGGTGGAAACCCAAGTCAGGAGAAAACCACCACTGTCGTTGTCTCAGCCTTCAATATTTTATTATAAAGAAAACATCTTACAACTTTGTGCTAGTGCAGACTCATACCAGCACGCAGGCACCCACTTGCGCTCGTTTACCAACCTCTCCTGGAAGGGAGCTACGACCCCCTGCTCTCGTTTACCAACCTCTCCTGGAAGGGAGCTCCAACCCCCTGACTCGTTTACCAGCCTCTCCTGGAAGGGAGCTACGACCCCCTGCTCTCGTTTACCAGCCTCACCTGGAAGGGAGCTACAACCCCCTGACTAAAGGCTACAACCCTCAGCACCACCATGGACCACGTTTCATCAATTTTCATACTAGATCCAAAGCTTCCTTTAGAACACAACTTGCAGGCCACGTTTCATCATATTTTCAGACTGGACCCACTCCATACATTTGATCTCAATCATACATCATCAACAGATAGCAGTAACATAGCAGAACAGATCAGACATTTGATACTTCATACTTCAGCAAACCCTAATCTTCATACGCGCTTTCCTTTCACTGATCCTGCGTATATACGCGCCTTCGACCATACAAACCCGTGTATACTTCTGTACATATTACAGAGCTAATTTTACTGCCCATACACGCTTTCTCTTCAGCAAACCCGCGTATATACGCGCTTACTCTGCGGCGAACTAGCGTATAGTTCTTCAGACATTTAGGTCATTGCAATTCTATAGAACAGATACATCACTCAGATTTTACCCTTTACTACAGACAGATGTTCGCCTCATCTCAGATCTAATCATTCCATAAACAGATCTAGCAGATACAAATACATTCCAGATCTAGATTCCCTTCTTCATCATTTCTTCATTGGTGCATCATACATTCAGATCTTTCATTCAACTGTAACCCTTTCCATTCAGATATGCTTCAGAGAGAAGTATACATTCAAACTCAGACTTCTTTCACACCCTTGCACAATGAATTTCTTCTCCTTATATAGGTTTACCCTTTATCAATACCATGAGCCAAAACCGCATTACTTTCGATGGTATTCCTGGACGGGGTCACATAGACGAATCATTACTCAATACAATGGGTCAATATCATGGTGGATACCCCTGGTTTTACATATTTAGAGCGCTTTTGCCCATACGCGACTTGGCACGTTATTTCCTGCGTGCATACGCTACTTTTTCTAGACAAACCCGCGTATGCCTTGAGACACACACTTTTCATCAATGTTCTGGCACATACTAAGATTTCTTTCATCATTACCTTCTGTACTGTTTGTAGATACATCGGATTTACATCATTTAACAAGTTTATCAAGACATATTCCATCAAGGACAACTTCATCAAGTAGGTTGCCATCATCTTCATCAAGTGGGTTGCCATCAAGGACAACACTTAGCATCATATTGCCAACAATCTCCCCCTTTGGACTTTATGGCAACCACGATGGTGTTTTATCACCATAACAGATAGATACATTAAGCACAACCATTATTCATGATATTCTCCCCTGATTCAAACACCATGTCACTCTCCCCCTTTGACATCAAGGGCAAAGGGCGGATCAAAATCAACAGAAGGTTTTTCTCCTCATGTAGACATAAGAGCTCTGCAGATCTGAAGTGTACTGAAGTTATCATGCTCCCCCTGAGTTCATGCTGAATCTTCAAACATATTTTTCAATGAAGTACATGACTCTATGACCTTCCTATCACCAAGGACTCATACTTACATCAAATGTCCAACCAAGTGGATTTACATATGAGACTCAAATACCCAACCAAGTGGGTTTACACATTTTGACTCGAGTACCCAACCAAGTGGGTTTACATATTTGATCAAGTCCTTACATGACTGAAAATTACAATTTTACATCATAGGTCTCAATATGACCTTTTCTTGACCAATACCAGAAGGACCTCAAGAGAGATCACATTTCAGAACCATCATAATGCCAACAATGCATTATACTCAGCAAGACTAATGCTCCCCCTGAAACTGTGCATCCAATGCATCCTTTCTATATGACAAAAGCTCCCCCTTTGCTTGTGCATCCTGAATACTTTCAACAGCAAATCATCAAGGCATCTTCACCCAAAAACAGAGAATGAAACAGAAATATACGAGCTGAAATACCACCAGTGACTCCAAACAGCATCAAAGATACCAAACAGTACTGCAGTTGTGCTAAAAAAAAATGCTGACCCCAAACAAAAATTGCCAGCAACCAACCATACGCGGCTTTATGTGTTTAAACTCGCGTATATACGCGACTGTCTTTTAGGAAACCCGCGTATCCCATTTAATCTTATGAATTTAATCAGATCTAATCTTCTGAGAGGCAGAGACAGTTTTCAGCTTCTTTCTGAGATATTTGAATGCTTCCCTGGAATATATGAGAGCAGATAGATAGGACAATGTAGTTGTGTCTTCAAGTGTCATCCAATGGTTGTAGCATAAACACATTAGTAACCAAGTCTTCAAACTCTTGCAGCATCAACATATTCTTCCCAAGAGGAATTATCATACCAGAACAACTTCTACAATAAACAATATGTGTCAAGCAATCATTCATGTGATCTGATATCACCAAGATCTTCAAGATTTATCATGATCATGATGTAACATGTGTAATAATTAAAAGAGGTCTCAACCAGCAACAAACTCTACATGATCTATCCTTATTACTGAATCATCAGTCTTCCATCTTATCCATGTGTGAAAACAAAAGATACTCTTCAGCAAAAAGCAATCAGGGCTCATCCATAATCTCATCATAAGAAACGATGTATCATTTCACCATCATTTAGAACTGAGTAATAAGTAGATACAGTGCCAATAATACAATCATTAATAGTCAGACTGATGCTCCCCCTGAACCTATGCTCCTGATATTCAGCTGTCATACAAATTTTCTTATCATTAGTGCATACGTGATTGTCTCCTCTGTAACTCGTGTGTATATGCGGCTTTAGTTCACCGAACCCGCATATGGAAAGTGAACCATTGAAAATTTCACACTTCATATCCCCTTGAATTTGTACCACCTGTATATGTCTTCTTCACATCAGATGCACTGTTAGAAATAAACATAACCAGAATTACCAAAACAATCATGGGAATCACCATACATCGCTCCCCCTTTGACGATACATTACTAATCCCTATAATGTATCTTACATCACTCCTGCATTCATTAAGAGAAGTAATCTTTAGAAGAAGATGACTGCAGTAGGGTCAATATTCCCTATGTTTCTGACCGGTCCTCCTTCTTTTTCCAAATTTGCTTGAACTTTCTAATTGTGTGCTGGAATTTATCCAATTTCTCATATCTGTTCATCCTGCATTCTTTTTCCACATGTCCATACTTGTTACAAGCATAACATCTCATGTGACCAGAGAAGTAAGCATAAGGATCATAGTGTGTTTCTCTATTCTTCCTTCTATTGCAATCAGCTGCTTTATGACCATACTGGTTGCATGAAAAACAATATCCCTTGAAGCAACCAGAGTATCTTTCTGAATAGAATCTGTTTGATTGTGACTGAAATGATCTGCTCCTACAATTTGCTGCAACATGCCCATAATTATGACATTTAAAGCATTCAACATTATTGAATGATTTCCTTTGAGAATTTATGATTGTTGATTGACTTTTTGTTTCTTTCAACACTTCAGGTTTTGCTTTGACATCCTTTGAATCTTTAGCACTTCCTTGTGAACTAGATTCTCCTTTGACCGTTTCATGAAAACCCAGACCAAGTTTAATAGAAGGAGACCTTTGACTACTAAGAATATTATCCAGAATCTTAGTACTATCTTGAAACCTCAAAAATTTATCTTTTTCTTCTAATTTACCTTTGAGAATGTTTACCTCAACCTCCAAGCCTTGGCATTGCTTCTTCATGCTTTCTTCTTTCCTTCTTCCTTCTTCATTCAATTTTGAAATCTCTTCTTTCAATCCATTTTCTTGTTCTTCAAAAGTTTGTAAGAGTTCTTCATTCGTCTTATTCGATGCTTCGAGATCTGCTTTCAGAGAGATGACTTCTGCTTCAAGTTCTTCAGTCTTCTTATTTGATTTTTCCAGATCTTCTTTCAGAGAGATGTTTTCTGCTTCAAGTCCTTTATTTTGATTGGATACATTATCGTACATCCTTTTTAGTCTAGAGACCAAATCTTTGTAGGCAGATTCCTTTTCAGTAAATATTCTTTTTTTATCTTTGATAACTTCTTCTAGGTCCATAGCATTACTTTCACTATCTTCACCATTGCTTGCACAAAGAAGAATATCACAAGAACAACAATCACTACCTGTTTCATCTTCTTCATTTTCTGTTGCACATGTTTTCTGAGATATCTCCTTTTCAATAGCCTTCTTCTTTTGCTTCCTTCCCATCGAGACGGATCTCCTTCAAGCGATCAAGCTTCTACAGAAGGACCTGCTCTAATACCAATTGTTGGGAAAAATACTGAGAGGGGGGGGGGGGTGAATCAGTATTTAGGGCATACTCAAAAATTTTACTTTTTCATGCTCTAAAACTCATACGCTACTTTACTAAACCAGACTCGCGTATATACGCGGATACCCTTCACAAAACTCGCGTATATGCAGAGATATTTATTATGCCATTAATTCTTAACTTAGATCCTTGGAACATTCATTCATTTGATGTTTAGTTAACAGTAAGCAGTGCAGTAATAACAGAATAAACCATCACACGCAAGCATCACACATGAACACCAGGATTTTAGGTGGAAACCCAAGTCGGGAGAAAACCACCGCTGTCGTTGTCTCAGCCTTCAATATTTTATTATAAAGAAAACATCTTACAACTTTGTGCTGGTGCAGACTCATACCAGCACGCAAGCACCCACCTGCGCTCGTTTACCAGCCTCTCCTGGAAGGGAGCTACGACCCCCTGCTCTCGTTTACCAGCCTCTCTTGGAAGGGAGCTACGACCCCCTGCTTTTGTTTACCAGCCTCACCTGGAAGGGAGCTACGACCCCCTGCTCTCATTTACCAGCCTCACCTGGAAGGGAGCTACAACCCCCTGACTGAAGGCTACAACCCTCAGCACTACCACGGACCACGTTTCATCAATTTTCACACTGGATCCAAAGCTTCCTTTAGAACACAACTTGCAGGCCATGTTTCATCATAATTTCATACTAGACCCACTCCATACATTTGAGCTCAATCATACATCATCAACAGATAGCAGTAACACAGCAGAACAGATCAGACATTTGATACTTCATACTTCAGCAAACACTAATCTTCATACGTGCTTTCCTTTCACTGATCCTGCGTATATACGCGCCTTCGACCATACAAACCCGCGTATACTTCTGTACATATTACAGAGCTAATTTTACTGCCCATACGCGCTTTCTCTTCAGCAAACCCGCGTATATAAGCGCTTACTCTGCGGCGAACTATCGTATAGTTCTTCAGACATTTAGGTCATTGCAATTCTATAGAACAGATACATCACTCAGATTTTACCCTTTACTACAGACAGATGTTCGCCTCATCTCAGATCTAATCATTCCATAAATAGATCTAGCAGATACAAATACATTCCAGATCTAGATTCCCTTCTTCATCATTTCTTCATTGGTGCATCATACATTCAGATCTTTCATTCAACTGTAGCCCTTTCCATTCAGATATGCTTCAGAGAGAAGTATACATTCAAGCTCAGACTTCTTGCACACCCTTGCACAATGAATTTCTTCTCCTTATATAGGTTTACCCTTTATCAATACCATGAGCCAAAACCACATTACTTTCGATGGTATTCCTGGACGGGGTCACATAGACGAATCATTACTCAATACAATGGGTCAATACCATGGTGGGTACCCCTGGTTTTACATATTTAGAGCGCTTTTGCCCATACGCGACTTGGCACGTTATTTCCTGCGTGCATACGCTACTTTGTCTAGACAAACCCGCGTATGCCTTGAGACACACACTTTTCATCAATGTTCTGGCACATACTGAGATTCCTTTCATCATTACCTTCTGTACTGATTGTAGATACATCAGATTTACATCATTTAACAAGTTTATCAAGACATATTCCATCAGGGACAACTTCATCAAGTAGGTTGCCATCATCTTCATCAAGTGGGTTGCCATCAAGGACAACACTCAGCATCATATTGCCAATAGAGAGAAAGTTCATTTTGGATCCTTGCTTATTGAATTTATTACAGCCTTTCTTTACTTTTGAGTTGCCATTACTTCTGTTTGGACATTTTGCTGCAAAATGCCCAACCTCATTACAGCTGAAACATATCAATGGAAGTTTACCTTTGAATTGTCCCTTACCAATTTTTAGTTTTCTTGTGAAGTAAGCATATTCTTCATCTGAAAGACCTTCTTCATCATCTCCCTTTTCTTCACACTTGCAGGTGCATGTCTTTTCAATTGAAGGTTGTTTATCCTTATTGGTTTTCTTAGATGCAATGAATGTTGTTTCTAGATGCGAAGTACCCTCTTCTTCATCAGGTCTCATTTCATATGCTATGAGAACTCCATGTACTTCCTCTTTGCTGAGTTTGTCCAGATTTGCACTGTATTCTAAGACCGATACCTTTGGGTTGAATCTCCCTGGTAACGTTCTAAGAATCTTCCGTATAATAGTCTTCTCGTCAACTGGATCTCCCAATCCTTCTAGAGTATTGGTTATATCATCAACGTATTGGAAGTATGTAGCAATGTTGCAATCTTCTTTCATTCTGAGTTGCTCAAATTTTTCTCTATAGATTTGAAGCTTTGCTTCTTTGACATTTGAGTCACCTGCATATATATTCTCAAGCTTGTCCCATACATTTTTGGTAGTTTTACAACCCAACACCTTATGACAAACAGATTCAATAAGTCCATTGATAATAATATTCTTTTCTTTTGCATCATTTACCAAATTCTTCTTACCTTGTTCATCTGTAGTTGATGTAAATCCATTTTGAACAGTGTCCCATACTTCGTAACCTTACGCCAAGAGATAGACCTCCATTCTTCCTTTCCAGAGTGCATAATTATTTTCATTGAATAGAGGTACACCATTCTTGGTATGCTCCATGACCTCCTTCCAGCTGTTAAACTGCTATTGAAGGAACCAAGCTTTGAAACCAATTGTTGGAAATACTGAGAGGAGGGGTGAATCAGTGTTCCTTACAATGAGAGCATTATTTAATCTTCAATTATTATCAGTGTTTGTACAATGATAGTAGCAAACAAGAGGAACAAAAATGCACACAGTTTTTAAGGTGGAAACCTACTCCGAGACAAAAACCACCTAATGCTTTTCTAATAATTCTTTAATATTCAACTCCAATTGAAAATAAAGCTCCAACTTCCTAGAATCTAGAAAAGCATTCTTCTCCAACTCCCACTGAATGGACGCTCCAACGCCCGAAATTCTTCAGTAGTCAACTGAATGGATGCCCCAACACCCAATGAGCTACAACTCACCCTAGCACCACCCTACCACCCTATAGAAGAATAAAATAAGAATGGACTCCCGTACTAAGGAAAATGTTCCACTTTACAATGATATAGAATGATGTAGAAGAATAATATATACTAGACCATAATCCCAACTTTGACACAACCACCTAATTATGATCATAGACCTCCCAACACTACCTCTTCAACCCTTGGCAGATAGACACTAGTACAATTTTTACAATAATGTATTTACAATGACTTAGTACAATGATACCTTTACAATGATTGTATGCAGTGCTTCCCACTTGAAGACTTCATATGATGAACTTCTTGTTGTTGTTATGCACCTTGGTTGCTTCTCTTGTCATTCTACTCTCTTCTGCACCTTGCTTTGCTTTTCTATCGTAGAAAGTCTGGTCCTTTGCAACCCTTAACAACACATGATCTAGCTTTTTCTTGCCTTCTAGGAGCTCGATATTGAATCTAGTGTATCTCTATTATTTAAGATCCTCAATATCTAATTTTCGATCCTGTAGTAGTCCTCTGAGTCTTCTTTCCAATTCCATAGGTCTAACTGAATTTGGATTCTTCAAGAGAAATTTATACCCAATCTCTCACAATGCCCTAATTATGGATTGTTTCAGTAGAGCGCACTTGTATGGAATGCCACGTGTCACTTTTTCTTCATTTGGCTCTAAAATTGATAGAGAAAAAACTACAGACCATGCACTATCTACCACTTTTTACAGAATTCCAATTCGATACTCAAAGAGAGAGTTATGACGAATTTACCAAGGTAACTTCTTTGAGATGAATTTCAAGAGCCTGCAAAACCCTGACTTCCACAGATCATATCTCCAAAAATATTTTCACCTTGATCTGAAATTTTTACAACAGCTTCCTCAGGATTTCAGCTTCACCTCATAAAAATTTCAGCTTCTGAACCTTAGTAGAAAAAAAGTTAGAGTGAAAATTCCACGATGACATGTTTCAGATAGCGAAATCCCTTACATAAGGAGGAAATGAGGATCACAATTTATATAAATGCTTAGGTTGAGAGGGGCTTGAACAAGTGAACGTGGGAGGGATTTTAGGAGCTCAAAAAATATTAATTATGACTTTTCAATGACCCATGCCCCAACCCCATGGGGTTTTAGCCCACTAACTGGGGGTACAAACTTCAAACATGAATATCTCTCAAACCGTGAAGAATTACATGGCATGCCATATATCAACAGAAACATCTCGAAAAGTAGAAACCATAAAAATCATTATTGATCCAGAATATATTAATTTTTTAGGTCAAAATTCCCATGCAATATTGAGTTAGCCCCTGGTGTTGCTTGGGTTGACATCAATGACAACCGCTGATCAACACTTTGGTTGAATGCTCGTGTTTTAAACTATTTTACAAAATTCAATATTGTACATTGTTATGTATAAGTTTTGGGGAACTCGACTTGTGCCAACCTATATCTTGTGTGTATTGTGTATCCTGTGGTTCTTGCAAACTCTCAGTTAATGCTCTACTGTTTATATGAACTAGACATACATGTGAAATATTACCTATGTAAGCTATGTTTCTTAGTTGTTTTATGGCCATGGCTAGATGTGATCCTTGTCTTGGTAATTTCTTAAGTGGGAAAATTTCAGCTTGGACATGACTAGCCTAAGATGAGGTATAGGAAGTTCTTAGGTGAACAAGGCATAGTCTACTTGTAGTAGGTGCAATTGATCAAGTTGTTACGGCTGAAGCAGACCAATGTCACATGAACTGGAGTAGCTAAGGACTTGATTGGGTTCCCAAGTCATGAAAAAATGTAAGGATATTTGTGAGGGCATGAGTTCCAAGGCATGATATGGAATTATAACATGTTCCAGATAGTTCGAAGGCATGTAAAATATGCTAAGATGTGTCAAGTGCTAAGGCATGCCAATATCTGCAATGGTGTGACAATACATGCCAAGGACTATCAAGGAAACAAAAAGGAGAAACAAGTTAAAATACAAAGAAATGAACACATCATAGGGTTAATAATTCATCAATTCACATTTTTCAAGAGGACATGCTATGCACACCAACACTAGGTGGAAATGAGTGTCAAGTGCCAAGTGTTAGTGCATTCTAAGTGCCAAATCATCCTTTGTTACTTCTCTTCTACTTTCCAATAACTGATCTCAAATAACTTTAATATTAAACCATGCCAAAGCATATTGAGGCATCATAATGAATGATATACATGATAATGATCATGGCCTCTTTAGGACTACATGTCTCTTCACCCCCTTATCAAATGAGCTCCTTCTCACTTGATGTTATTTCCTTCATCCTAAGGACTCCTTAAATATTTTTTCCTAGACCTCTTAGGAACCCTCTAGAACTTACAGGTTTTATCCACTTAGACCTTAGGAAATATTGATTTTCTTTTAGATTTTAAACCCTGTATTGGGTCCAAAATCCCTTTGCTTTGCTTCTATTCCCACAAAGCCTTTTGTGACCAAACTCACACAAAACCATCTCACTAGGCTTGTGGAGTACCTCCCAAGCTACACAATTCAACAATATAGTCTAGTTGTAGTAACTATAACTTGTTCAAGCTCTTGTAGTCAAGCGAGGGCTTAGTTGGGTTCCCAAGTTGAAATTAAGGGTAGTTGTGAGGGCATGATAGCTAAGGAGGGTCAGGGCATGCAAAGGAATGAAAAGGCATACTAACATGTGTCGGAAAATGTCAATGCATGTTGAACTAGAGTGTTAGGGAGTGTTGGGGCATATCAAGGGATAACTAGGTCAAAATGGATGGAAAGGAACAAATAAGAGTGTGTTCAAGGGAGGGTTAGCGAATTCAAATGTGCTAAGGATGAAGTGTGTTAGGAGAAGTTTAGAACAATATTTACAGGAGGCAAGCCTATGGTTGCTATAAGGGGCTTGACATAGCAGTTTTAGACAAAGGGAGATCACTTTGTGCTAGGCACAACATTGTTTTTCCTTTAGTTATTTTTTTTATATGAGTTGTGGCACACTTTGGCTACATGCTCATGTTTTAAACTATTCTAGATAATTGCATATTGTACATTGTTGTGTATAAGTTTTGGGGCACACAGCTTTTGTTAGCTTATATCTTGTGTGCCTTGTGAATCTTGTGGTTCTTGCAAACTCTCAATTAATGTTCTATTGTTTATATGAACTGAACATACATGTGAAATATTGCCTGTGTAAGCTATGTTGGTTAGTTGTTTTATGGCCATGGCTAGATCATGTGATCCTTGTCGAGAAAAATTGTAAAGTCTAGTTGTGAGGACATGAGTGCCAAGGCATGCTAGGGAATGCTAATATGTGGCAGATAGTGTGAAGGCATTTCAAACATGATAATATGTGCCAAGTGATAAGGCATGCCAAGATGTGCAAGGGTGTGTCAAATATGCGTGCCAGGGACTGTCAAGGCAACAGAAGGGAGAGACAAGTTAAACTACAAGGAAATGAACACATAAGAGGGTTAATTAGTCATCAATTTACCTTTTCTAAGAGGGGCATGCTAGGCACACCTACACTAGGTGCTAATAGGTTCCAAGGGAAAAGTCTTACAGCATTCTACGTGCCAAGTCTTCCTTTGTTGCTTCTCATCTACTTTCCAAAAATTGATCTAAAATAAATTTAATATTAAACCATGCAAAATCATACCAAGGCATCTCAACGTGTTCCATACATGCTAAGACTTTCCAATCACCAACACATGCCAAGCGCCAATATGTGTTAGGGACTGTTATGCATGCTATGAAGTGGAATGACATGTTGAAGACTGCTAAGGTGTGCTAGAGAGTGCTAATGCATGCTAAGGAGTGTTAAGGAGTAATAGGACAAAACATTAAGGGAGCACTAGCTGAAAATTCATGGAAGTTAATGAATATGAGGAATGTATGCCAGGGACTAGTGTTAATGAGTGCTAGCTATCATGCCAAGATGGGAGTGACAAGGTATGCTAAGCATTGGTAAGGCATGTAAAGAAGTGCCAAAGTGTGCTAGGGAGTTCCAGGGTGTGCTAATTATATGTTCCAAATAGTGCCAAGATATGCCAATACATTCCAGGTGCTAAGGATGTGCAGGGTGCCAGGGTATGTCAATATGTGTCAAGAAGTGTCAAGGAAACAAAAGGAAGAACCAAGATAAAATTTAAGGAAATGAACACATAAGAGGTTTAATAAGTCGGGACTTTATCTTTTTCAAAAGGGGCATGCTAGTCACACTAATAATAGGTCTGAATACATACCAACTGGCATTGTGTGCCAAGTGCTAATGTAGGTCAATGCATTCAACCAAGGTGTTCTAGGGCATGCTAGGGACTACATGCATGCTAACACATGCTAGGAGAGTTCCATTTTGTGCTAGCGCATGCCACCATGTGCTTGGGCGTCAGTGTCATGACAAGATGCTCTAGGTACAAATATGTTCCAAGACATGCGAGGTGCCAAGAAATGTTAGTGTGTGACAAAGCATTAATTTAAGGTGTGCCCAAATTGTTGAGGAGTGTTAGGTCTTTCTCATTAATAGAATTGCCAGAGATTGATTATGTATTAAATAATATATTTCCAATACACACTAGTGGAACTTTATCTAAAGGAAATTTGATAGATAATAAACTTAATAGATATGAATCATGTGTTGACTCATAGGAAAACTCTATTCAACTAGTGATTACTTGAGGGAAATGATACACACTAATTACTTCTTAAAAAATTGACTGATTATAACCACTGTGGCCTTGGAAACATCATAAAAAATAATCCACAATAATGGCCTTAAATCGTTATCTTTTGAAAAAAAATATTAACAGGCATATAGGGTCATCAAAAACTCATTGGAATGATCAATGGTGACGAAATTTTTTTGACCGTCACCAAAAGTAACAAAAAGAGCATTGGTGAGGGTCATTAAAAGTGCGTCACTAGAAGTGTCACCAAAGAGAGAATTAGTGATGGGCCTTTAATGACCCTCACCAAAAGTATCATTGAAAATGGCTTTGGTGACAAACCTAAAAGGACCATCACAATATAGACTTACAATGATGCTTTTTTAAGGACCGTCACCATATGTGACATTGGTGACAGACCTTAAAGGTCCGTCACAAGCGTGACCCTCACCAATGTCCTTTTTTCTTGTAATGCTCCTTCCAAAACTTGGAAGTGAACTTTGCATTCCTATCAGGTACAATCTTATTTGGAGCACCATGCAATCTAACTATGTCTCTGATAAACACCTATGCTAAATCACTAGCTGAGTATGTACTCTTCACCGGTATGAAATGTGAAACCTTTGCTAACATGTCCACAACAACCATGATGGAATCATGTTGTCTATTTGTCTTAAGAAAACCTGTGATGAATTCCATGGAAATGACCTCCCATTTCCACTCTAGGATCACAATCAGTTGTAGCAATCCACTTGGATGCTTACACTCTGTCTTAACCATCTAACAATCCAAACATATGGCCACAAACTCAGCCACATCCTTCTTTAGATTCAACCAATAGTAGAATCTCTTTAACGGAGTCAGTGTTTTCTGATAGCCTGGGTGACTTAAATATGGTTTCACATGAAACTCCCTCAATATCACCTTCTTGAGCTCGCCATTTTCTTGTACATATATCATGTCCCTAAATCTAACCAATCCATTTGTTGTGAGACGATAGTCCAAATCTTGTAAATGTGTACCTGTACCTATGCCACTACCTATACATGTACTCTGTTGCAACTTTTGCATAATCTCCATATACCTGTGATCTTGTTGACCTTCCTGCAAGATCCTATATTGTCCCATAGGAGATCATAGTTTCCATGTGGTTTACCTGCACCCGCCTACTAAGAGCATTTGCAACCCTGTTCTCCTTTCCCTTGATGTACCTGATCTCAAATTCAAACTCACTAATCGTGTCCAACCATCTAGCTTGCTTAGCATTCATATACGGCTAGTAAAACAAGTACCTCAACCCAATGTGATCACTCATGAACACAAACCTTCTTCCAAGAAGATAGTGCCTCCACATCTTCAGTGCATGAATGATCACTGCTAGCTTGAGATCATGTGTTGGGTAGTTTTCCTCATGCTCGTTTAGTTTTTGTGACTCATAGAATACCATTTTTCCATCCTACATAATGATTCCGCCAAGTCTTGTCTTTCAATCATTTTTACACACTACAAACTCCTTGTCTGGATCTACAATCTTTAACACCGAAGCATGCATCGAAAACTACTTAAGCTGCTCAAAACTAGCCTCACACTCCTTTTTCCAATCAAACTTCTTAACTTTCCTCTGCAATGATATAATAGGATAAGCAATATGTGAGAAGTTCCTGATGAACCTCCTGTAATAACCTGCCAACCCCAAGAATGATATCACCTCATCTACAGTCTTATGAGCTACCCACTCCATGATGGCCCTTATCTTCTCTGGATCTACTGTAATTCCCTCCTTGGAGACAAAATGTCCCAAGTAGTGTACCTCAGTCTGGAAGAAACTACATTTGTTGAGCTTAGCATACAATTGATGATCTCGCAACAACCTCAACACTGCTGCCAAATGATCAACATGTTATTCCTCATTTTTAGAATACACCAATATGTCATCAATAAACACAATCACAAACTTTTCCAAATAAGGACGCAAAAAATTGTTCATCGAACACATAAATGTAGTTGGGGCATTAGTCAAACCGAATGGAACTACAAAAAACTCATAATGTTTATACCTAGTCTTGAATGTGATCTTGTAGATGTCCCCTTCTTTGATGTGTACCTAGTGATATCTTGATCTTAAGTCGATCTTAGATAACATTGTTGCTCCCTTAAACTGATCAAACAAATCATCGATCCTTGGTAGTGGGTACATGTTCTTGATGGTCACTTTTTTCAACTGCCTATAGTCAATGCACAATCTAAGAGTGCCATCCTTCTTCTTCACGAAAAACATTGGTGCACCCCATGGCAATACACTTGGCCTAATGTATCCTTTGTCAAGCATATCTTTAAATTGCAACTTTAACTCTACCAACTTGGATGTGCTCATCCTATAAGGTGCCTTTGATATTGGAGCTACCCCTGGCATCAAAGTATACCTCCTATGCAGTGGAAAATTTGAGATATCTGTTGGAAACACTTCCTAAAACTGTTGCAAAACTAGATACCTGCTCAAAACATCTATATCCTCAACCTCCTTACCTTTCTCACTAGAAATATTAACTTCAAATAGCGCACACCCTTTCCTACGATCGTGCTTGGCCTGCATGTTTATCACCATCCTAACTGATGTGCCTTTATTCTTTCCCTGTCAGACTCTTGGTTCCCCATTGTCATCCAAGCATTTAATAGCTTTGTCATAACAATCTACCTTGGTCCTGTGAAGTTATAACTAATCCATACCCAATAGCATATTGTATGAACCCAATGGAAATATGTTCAAGTGCATTGTTGTAGGCATAACATTTTACTCAAATGCACAAGCTCTTACCCAATGGTGAAATATTTTCTTCGTACATGTGACCAACTACACTAACCAAGATTTTTCATGCATTTCATTATTCAAACCACACTTATCCACCAAGTCAGGACTAACATAGTGATAATTAGATCTAGGGTCAATCAAAATAGAAATAACTTGATCACAAATCTTACCATCCATCTCAATGATAGATTCATGGTTCTTTGCCTACCTTTTGTCCACAACTGCATAAATACGAGAAATGCTCTGCTCAACTTCCCCAATAGTTTGTGCCTCTTGTGCACTATATATCTTAGGCCTACCACCCTAGTGTTGCGAGCAATCTCTCCTAAGGTTCTCCTCACCACATGACCAACACTCCAACCATCCCGTACCATTACCTCCATGATGTTGTTGTGATCTTTTTCCTTGTCTAGCTGCATTAAAATTATTCTGAGGTGCCACATTCTCTTTCTCGTCTGCATTTTGAGGTCTTTCTCTCGTAGGCTACCTTTACCTTTATCTTTTCCTTTCCATCATTACTAAGACTCGTTCTTGCACTTTGAATGGTCATAGCAATGCTTCAGCTTCCTAATGAATTCCCTAAGTGTATGAGGCTCATCATACTCAATCTCATCTTTGAATGCTAATGGAAAACCGCTAACAAATCAATGAATTGTATCCTTCTCATCCTCAAGATATGGTACATACCTCAATAGCTCCAAGAAATTTTCCATGTACTCTTCATCTGTCATTGATCCCATATTTAGCTCATAAAATTCTTTAGCCTTATTGTCATAGTACCTCTCTGACAAGTACTTCTTCCTTAAAAGTATTTTGAACTCATTCCAACTAAAGTCTTTTGTTTTGATGTTTCTAACTTGCTTCACATCTTCCCACTAGATGTTTAATTTACCTCTCAAACTGAAGATAAAAATCATGGCCTTCATGTTGTTCGACTAATCATGCAACTCAAAGAAATTATTCATCCCAAGTATCCAAGCTTCTGCCTCTTCCAGTTTCTTCAAGTCCCCATCGAAAGTAGGTGCCTTTGCTTTCTTAAATTCATTTGGCACGTATTCCTTGTCACTCCTCTTGTAAGGATGATACCTTTTATACGGAATTTTAATCTACGGATAAACTAAATTCCCTGAGTGTGGTGTTCCTTCACTCATAACAACAGAGGAAATACAACAACTATTTTCTCTAAAAAAAGCAGATATACAGAAATGAGAAAGAGCCTACTTGTGATTATTTTCGCTCTCCTTCTCCTTCTGTCATTGTTTTCGTCACTCTCAATCCAACTCAAGCCGCTAGATCGATTCCTGCAAACACAAATAGAGAATAGAAAATGGCATACAATATAAAAATATATACTTATCTTAATCAAATCAAATCGATTAGATCTGAAATACATACATCATCAAGAATACATTGCACAAGAAATAGACATATGTATGGGAAAATGAACAGGAGGAGAAGATTACAACCACTGGATCGATTTGTCCTCAACCTGCTCCAACTTCATTCCAGCCTCATCACATCCAACATCGTCTCAACAGCATATCGGTACTTTCACTCTCTTATCAAATGAGAATCCAATAGCATAACTTTGCACAAAATTCTTCCTCCCTAGCACTAGGATGAGTGCTCAATTTATAGGGAAACTGATGGTATTTTCTCAATGAATGAATTTCTGATAATAAGCAAGACATGTTTCCAAGTTCAAAGGTGTTATATGGACACTTGGATTCAAAGTATGACACCTATGGACTCTTCTAGAAGGCACTGGCCATGTGGAGATTCCCGGAACAATGAGAATTTCGCTCCCAGGTTACCAATGCACCCTTGAGTGTCGGGAAGTGCACCCTTGCATAGAGGAATTGGCACTGCAACGTAGTTAGCCCCTTGTAGAGGAGCATTGGTGAGTTAGTGGGTCATATAATATATACTTCAAACCTTGGAAATCTCACAATAGAAGACATGAATTAATTGTTCTTCATTTAGGGCATATAGAAACTGAAATATAAGGGGATGATAGACCCTATTCATTAGTCCTGGGGATGATGTCCATTTTGACCAGGTCTTGGGGGATGATGCCCAAATTGACCTATAACAGTTGCCCCCTAAAGCATGAAGTCAAAATAATAATAGTATTTGGATGAGATGGTTTACGATGTGATGAGTAGGATCTGAAGACGGTGACCTGCATCAATCTTGCAATACATTACATTGTGATATTTTCATCTTGATCACGAATTGTTGAGGGAGGCATTCCCATGCTTAGCACATAAATTATCTAATAACATGTACATAATTCAGAAAGTCGTCTACATTGGAATGTTGCCCAATATAGACATGCCTACAGATATAGGCCCATGTTCATATGACGATTTGTATGTAAAGTCATCGTACAAATGATGTGTACAACAATCCTGAAATCACAACCCGAGTGGATGAAACTAGATCTGGGGTCTTCTTATTTCATTCACTCGATCGTTCAGGTACAAGTCTAACCATGTGAATATATGATTTGAAGTCGAACATGGGAAGACATCATCTAATTACTAGACAATGATGTGAGTTGTTAACAGAAGCGAGAAAACCACCATTGATGTTAATGGCTCTCAAGGTACTGCAGTACAATTTGCAAGGCGTGAATAGATGATTTGATGTCGAACGCCAAACAAAATCTTTCGGTTAAAGGTCTGGAAGCGAGAAACATGTCGATGATGTAACAAGCCTCAGGGTACTAGAATATGTTTCTAAGTTAACTTCTTGAATAATGAGTTGATGTCACCAGGAAGCAACTTTATCGCGAAACGAGGGTAATGATTTCGGAGACAAAATGTGACTTGATATAGCAATGTTCAGGGATGATTGTCATGAAAATGAAGGTTTATGAGTTGTAAAAGGATGGGGATTTACTAGATGACTTCTCTTGAACATATCGGCGACACTTAGATGAGTTGGTAGCATTGACCCAAAACCGAAGTGAAGGTATGATGAACCATAGGTATGAATGAACCGTCAAGAAGAATACCTGACCCAAAAGTCACAATGATGGAGTGAAAGTGTCATGTTCAAGAGCGACCTACTACCATAAAGTATTCTGTTCATTTTCCCAAATTATCCTCAGTCATTTGCCGACCATTGCCTCTTTATTTTTTAACAAGCTTGAGGAGGATAATATATGCTTGAACTATAATTCAACCCTTCGGGTGAATCCATCGCTATTTAATAATTTAACGAGTCTAGTGATAAATGAAACTCGATATTTCCATGATCGACAAGTCTGTCGTTATTTTATGTTTTAACAAGTCTAACGATAGTGAAAAACCTATCCTTTTTCATGTTTAGAGAGTTTGAAAAAGAGGACAAAAGAAAACTCCATGAGTCCTTTTTCGTAAATTTGTTGCCCAGGTCCAAAAAAGTGTAAAATGATACCTGAGAAAACCTCTTAGCCATGTTCAACTAAGGTTTTCCTTTTTCGTAAATAATCTATCTAAATCTGGAAAAGGGTTAAACTTATATTGAGTAGATGTCATTTCATTTAATTTTACGAGCTCGAAAAGATAAGTGCTCGGAAATCTTTTCACATTATCAGAGTTTGAAAAAAGCTAAAAGAAGACTCCAGGGGTTCCTTTTTCACAGTTATTGAAGCTCAAAAAAGAGATAAAAGTGCACTTCAAATCCTTTTTCATTTTTATCAAATCTCTAAAAATAAGGATAAAAGTATGCTTTGTGGTCAAATCATTCTTGAATATGTGTGCACGACTAATCTGTTGTATCAGCTATAAAACCTGTTCAAAAAACCATAAAACAGATTAAAAATAACTATTTCATAGAAAAGTGAATAAAAACCATAGTCACAGCATTAAATATGATTCAAAATAATCAAATTGACTAATTAAAAGAGTTTTTACCATTTATTTTTACCATTTGAAAATTAGGAGCTCTGAACTAGTTTTTCCCCCGAACTTTAGCAGTTGATTACGATAGTTCCTGTGGGCAATTTCTCTTGTCGTTTGATCCAAGTTGGAGCTATAAACCTTCTCTTTCTTTCAGTATCATTTATTGTGAATTTCATGGTAAATTTTTAGGGTTTTGAGCCCCTTAAGGTAAATATACTACGCTCAGAGGGCAACGCACCCTTGAATGTCGAAAGGTGCATTGTAGTGCACTGAAATTGAAGGCCAGATGCACTGCAACGCTCTATCCCTTGACCTGGGGTGTGTTGGGCACAATTCTCATTTTTTTTTCTTGATGTGTGCCCAAAATTTCCTAATTTTTTTGCATGAAATGGATCCTAATGAAGCTTATGATTGTGTTTCGGGTATTCATTGGATAAAAATAATGATTACGTGGAGAGAAATACAACATGAAGAATAGAATATGATTGCCTTGAACAATCCGGGTACAGTAAGAGCCCTCATAGATTGTGGGTTGCTAAAATACTTTAGACTTTCAGGGATGAGGCAAAAAATGAAACTATTGCAGCTCCTTGTTCGTTCATGGGTTCTGGTACTACAGGCTTTTCACATTGGGGACAAAGTGCTCCTAATATTAGTGGAGGACATTTATTTTCTCACTGGATTATTGAGGTGAGGTTCTCCCATTTCCCTTTCAGAATCTACTCTCAGAGGAGAGACGTTGAGAGATTATATACTGCATCACTGCCATCGAGGGACTGAGCCAAGAAAGATGGGAAAATAAATATCCGTGATGTGCGTGATATACCTTTGAGGACCATCCTGTTTACTATCACAAAGCTTGTCGGTTCTACTACACTACATGTGGAAAACATATCATACATGCAGTATGCACTGGAGTGTTTAGAACCAACACTATTTAACTGGGCTGAAGTTTTTCTCTTTCATATGAAAGAACAACTGACCAAAGAAAAGGGAGGAAGAAAGAAGAATTTCAACTATGGCTCGAACCTGATTTCCTTCGCCTTAGAGTGGATTCCATTGATGCAGCCACAACATGTTACACTGGGCATATCTGGCCCTAGAGATCCACGGATGCAGAGATGGATTAAATTGATGTCTAGAAATGATGTTCAATCGACCATCGTATTCTCTACTGCATTCTTCACCTGGTTCAAATGACAGATGATCGCCATCAATGATTATGCATATGCAGGCGTAGATTTCCAAGGAGATCTAGTGATTCTACCAGACAGCACTCAATGGGGTGCAATTGGTAAGAATGTTTTGACCGTGTTTTTTTATTTTTCTAAGGTTACATGTTTTTGTATTTTTATGTTTCCCAATACTAAACTAAAGTTTTGATCTACGCAGATGTGGGTCGAGTTTGACCAGTGGATCAGCTAGAGCAGGGAGCAGATGAGCCAGCAGAAAGGGTTGTCGGGAGAGAAGTTCTTCAGGATTTAGATATGACCGAGACTCTTGCTAAGCTAAAGTAGCACGTGGAGGGATTAACTCTTGGGATTCCAGATTGTCAAATCGAAGAGTTACCTATGAGACTGCAGCACCACACTATTGGCATTCCTAACCATTGGATGTGCTTATTGTGTAGGATAGCTAGATCAGTAGCTTGTTATCACAAGCATCACTAGTTTACTTTGACATATTGCATAGATTTTGAGGTCAGATGACCAATGTGTCTTGGGCACAAATTTTGTAAAAACATATAACTATATAAATATTTGTTTTCAATGTTTTCCTACGTTTATTGCGAAATCCTATTCAATTATGTGATGTGAATTGAAAATATGTCTTTACATGTGTTGCAAATGTCTGTTTAAAACATAATTCGCTAAGGAATAAGTCAATATGTTCAAATTTCTAGAAATGTGTTGATATTGAATGTAATCAAAATTTCTTTCCAAAAGTCGAACTCTTAGGAACATACGATGCAGTGTTGTATTTCAAACAATATAAACGCTAGTAAGTTGCAGTACAACAAGTTGTGAGTCTAACCTAATGATGAAGTGGTTAATACCAAATGAAATGGCATCAGAGAGAAGTTCGATCAATGCGCTATACTCAGCAATATTATTTGTAGATCGACCGATACAAATCCCTTGAAAACTCACTAACTCGTCGCTCAGAGCGAAAATGGCCCATGCTACAGAGAAAAGATTCTACGTACTAAGACTAGCACCATCAACATACCCAATGAATGGTTCCAAAGATTCAGACATTTCCAGTGAAATGTAAAGTGGATTACTAACTTCAAGAAAACTATAGAAAAAAAAACTAAGATAGTAAATTCAAATCAAAATCATATATAAAATATAATACAAAAGTTTACTCCGCTCAACTAAGCATAGTAACGATTAAGATACAACCCATTCCGGGGTTGCACCAATGGAATTCTATCATAATCTACTAACTCGTAGGTGCCTTTAGCAATAACTCTTTTGACAATATAGGGGCATGCCATAGTGGCTCAAATTTTCTTGTACCTATTACATCAAATTCGTGATCATAAAGTAAGACCAGGTCGCCCTCTGAGAAGATAAGACATTGGACATGTTTGTTTTATTGCGCCTTGATTCACCTCTTATGCACTTCGTTGGCCAATGCTGCTTCACGACGCATTTCATCAAGATATATGAGGTTAAAAAGACGCGCTTCTTCAATAGAGGTGTCAAGTAACAAGCCAACAACGAGTTTTAACGATGGTTTTCACATTGGATAGGAAAGATAGCTTCCAGACCATACACCAATTGAAAGGGGGTAAATCCGATTGCATTTCTCACCGACGTTCGATATGCCCACCAAGCTTAGTACAGGATCAAATGCCAATTTTTTTTATGAACTCCTATCATTTGTTGAAGCATTCACTTAAGAATTTTGTTAATTGATTCAACTTGTCCATTGAATTGTGTATTATAAGGAGTATAACTATCATGCGATAGTCGTAATTTGGCAGTCAACTCATTCATCATGTGATTGCAAAAAATCTTACCATGATTTGTGACTATAGCTTGTGGAGCACCAAATCATGAGATGACATTATTGAAAAAGAATAATGCAGTTTTTTCGCCAGTGTTATTGAATGTAGGCATTGCTTCAGCCCACTTAGTAAAGTATTCTACTGCAACAATAATATAACCATGCCCCCTGAACGAATGAGGGTTGTAGGTCATGAAGTCAATACCCCATTTTGAAAATGGTTCCACAGCGATAACATGATGCATCGACGTTGGGAATTTTGCAGATTTTATGATCAAATATCTAGCATGCATGACAACTTCTGACCGCGAGAATGCAGTCGCGAAATATGGTAAGCCAAAAGTAACCACCACGAAGTATCTTCTACGTGGTATCGTATCCATAAAATTATCCACCACAATCCCCAGCATGATAATCATTTAGAACCTTCTTGGCCTCCTCATGAGTGAGACACCTCATTAAAATCGTATCGACACCACGACGATAAAGTGTATCGCCGACGATCAGATAATATTTGGCTTGGTATCGAATATGTCGTTGTTCAGAGCGAGAGGTATCGGGCCGAAAAGTCTAGGTTTGGAGATTAATGATAAAATCCCCATACCAAGGATCAGATGATCGAATCAAAAACAGAGACTCATCAAAAATTGATGTTTCTAATGTAGTCACAGTACTATCAGAGGGAAGGTCGCAGAGAAGCTTAGCCAAAACTAAAGACTTCTTTGACTTGGATTTGACGAATTCCAAATAAAATTCCTGCAAAATGACGATCCATTTTGAATATTTTCCCCCCAGAAATTGACGTGACAGAATGTATGTCATGAGGTTGCAATCTGAAATGAAAATAGTCTTCCGAAATAGGATATAATGGCAAAATATTTGGACAGCTTGAACGGCTCCCAAGGCGAGATTTTCGACGTATGAATACTTCACTTCCGTATCATTGAGATTAAGACTCAAATAATATATTGGATGTTATATCACATCTTCTTCTTGGACCAATACCATAGCAATGGTCGTATATTCCACGACAATATATAAGAAATAATCACTCTGATGATTGGGGGGATACATTAATGACGCTCGGACAAGTGTATCCTTGACAGCATCAAAAGAAGCTTGCGCAACCTTATCCCAATGGAATGGAATACCCTTTTTCAAGAGACGAGTAAATCCTTTAGCCATTTCGGCATAGTTGGGTATGAACCTCCTTAGGAAGTTAGCCTTTCCTTGAAGATTCTGTAACTAAAGTAAATTTGATGGTGCAGGCAAATCAAGAATGGCCTAGACCTTTAGTGGGTCAATTCGAATTCCTTCTTTTGAGACGATGAATCCTATAAAATGACCAGAACCAACACAAAACACACATTTGTGTGCACTGAGGCATATTTTGTAGTGTTGGCAGCGTAGAAAGATAGCTCTCAAATGAGTCAGGTGATCAGTTTGATTTCGTGAATTCACAGGTAAATCGTCTAGTTAAGGTTGAACAATGTGCTTAATGTCATTGAAAGCATAATCCATTTCTCTCTAAAATGTTGTCCCAACGTTCTTTAAACCAAATGAGAGTTTACGATAAGCGAATGTGCCCGAAGGATAGATGAATGTTGTCTTATATTGATCCTTTGGGTGGATATTGATTTGATTGTAACTGAAGAATCCATCCATGAACGAAAACATTTCACATCCAGCACAATCGTCAATAATTTGGTCGATAAAGGGAGTAGGATAGTTGTCTTTGGGACAAGCAATATTGACATCTCGATAATTAACGCACACTCTAATTGTTCCTCTTTTATTCATGACAGGAACAATGTTGGAAACCCAATCAGTAAGCGGAACAGGGTAAATGAAACTAGCACGCAAAAGTTTTTCACCTTTTTCTTTAATGGCAACAACCTTCTTCAGATGAGCAGGACGAAGGCATTAATGTATCAGTCTGACATCAGGGTACATTTTAAAGGTGTTTTCAATGATACTATTATCTATGCCTGGCATTTCCTCGTAAGACCAAGCAAATATATCTCGAAATTCACGAAAGAGAGAGCGATAAGTTTCGATTTATAATGGAGAACAAGACACGCCAACATGAATGTTTTCCACAACGTCGGGTTTGGTTGAAATATTGATAGAAATGGTTTCTTCAATATTTGATCAATTTCGCTCGGATTTTATAGCATTAATGGAAAAATAATTTGAAAAGAAAGTTTTTATCGATGGGTGATATAGTTCAATAAGATTATCTTCTTCGTAATCCTGAATATTGGAACGATGATGATGATCTTCCCATGGTTCTCCTTCTGGCATCATGGATTCCACAATGCTCTCATCAGTCAAGAAAGTGGATGAAAAAGGATCAGATGGAGTACCAAAATCTAATGAACGATCAACCCAAACGATCGGCGATGATGATTTCAGATTCGTTGCCCAAGCCATGTAGATTGATTGTTATGCCATCTCAATTGGGTTGGGTGGCATAAATTCATCCAACTTATCAACTTCAGAATCATTGGTAATCTTCCTTAACCCAGATGAATTGGAATATATCATGCAGAAGGTCTCTATTCTTGCAATTTTTGTCGACGTCGTAGGTGGTGGTAATGCAAAGGTGCCCATTAGGGAATAATCATTTAAGAGTCCTACACCAATGTTTTGAAGTGCTAGCTGGGGTGCATGAAATAACGAAATGCTTCTAGCTACCTGGGAACTGGAGGCAAAGAAGGATAGTTGATTGATGACTATGATAACACCTTTATGAGGAAAGGCGATCATTCTAAAATAAGTAGAGACGATCGCAGTCATAGCGTAAACCCATGGCCTTCCAAGTAAAATGTTGTAGTCAAGGGGTTCATCAATGACCTCAACTTCAATGGTTATTTCTTTTCCCCCTAGTTCGACATGCAAGTTATTGATGATACCACCAGGCTTATATGTACGACCGTCAAAAGCTTTCAACATCGTAGGCGATTGAGATAGGCGCGGAAAGCAAGTGACTTCCAACAGTTTAGAGACATAATACAATTAGATGCTCCCTCATTAATAATAGTACGATGAACGAGGTGATTGAGAACATTTACTTAGATGGATAATTCCAATTCGGTCGGTAATTGTGGCACATAGCCCGTATGATTAAAGACTACAAGATTGAAATTTCTCAGATCGATTCCACCAATTGCCGACAACAAAGCCTGCTTCTGGGAGGGAAAATTTTGAAGTACCTCAAGCGTCGACTTAGCTAAAGGGGATCGAGCCAAATCTTCAACTATATTATAATTTTTAGCAGCTCGGGCTCGAGAATTGAATGTCGATTTATGGAAAACTCCCTTCGGTGGCTTTATTGTTAACTCAGGAATAAAAATTGGCGGAATATATTCCGTGGGGAGATTCCTAGTCGAGGTGGTAGGTTGATCATTATTCTGACTACCATGATCTTTATTTCACATTGACACCAAAACATCAGTTTTTGGCTTTGTGACAAATAGCATAAGCACTTGGGAACTAGAAGTTGGATCCGTAGCAACCATATTTGTGTCTAGATTCAAAAATGGATCTATCAACACAACGGATACATTCGAGGTCTTAAGAAATTTTGAGACTTCAGCGCGGTGAGGACAATCTTGAACAAAGTGCTCCTCGTTACATATTATGCAAGGGTAACAAGGTTTTCGATTGTTTCTAGTTTGTTGATCAAATGATCGTTCCTGTGGGGTTGAATTTTTATTTTTCTTCGCTTTCCCCTTTTTCTTACTTCTAGGTTGCTTGTCACTTTTTCCTTTGTCAGATGACACGACATAAATTTTGGAAGAAGATGCAGGATCAGATGTAGAAGAGTGATGTGTTCTTGCAATACCGATCATACCGTCGTCGGCATGAAAGTCCTTAGATGGAGGAGGAACAGTAAAATTAGATCGCAACGCGTTGGGAATTTTCTCATAGAGCATGCCAGCTGAGTATAAATCAAATATAAGTACTAGGAACGAGAAATGACCTGTTCTTTAGTGACAACACCACCCTTAGTCACATCCTTGGTGATAGATGGCAGCAAGGACTTAATGAACCACTCAGCGAGGAGGTGATCAGGAACAAATGTTTTGACCATTCTATGACAACAACGCCACTCATGAATATGATCAAAAATTTCAGTAGCATTAGTCTGTTTAAAATTTGTCAAGAGTTCCATTCAAGTTTCATATCGTATGGGTAACTGGAAGTGGGTTGTAAATGTAGTAGCTAAGGCAGTGAAATTATCAAATGAAGCTCGTGGTAACTCAATGTACCACTTCGTGACTGGACCAGTGAGCATACACTGGAAAAGACGCAGTCTAACAGAGTCATCATTTAAGTATTTGGATGAACGCCATAAATTATAATTCATAACATGCGTCGACGGGTCTTCTCCAGGGTTTTCATTAAACTTAGGAATATCCAAGGGTAATTTATGTGGTATCGCCGGCCACCATGGAGCATAGTTGATTGGGTCTTTGGTAAGCTGGTTTAAATCAAGTAATTCTAAAGTTGCAACAAAGGGAAACTGTCGATTTAAGTCAGGTTGACCATAGTCAGGATACGATGGAATTGCTTCGGCAACAGGCCTTTGAGAACCAGCATAAGGAATTTGTTGCTAGTAACCCAGATAGGGGTTGTTTTGATAAGCAAACGCTTGAGGATTCTGTTGACAAAAACATGGGTAAGCTACTTGTTGTTGTAATGATTGTTGCGGTATTTGTGGTTGTGGTTTCCAAGGTGTATGTCCACAAATATTATAGCCAAAAATAGAATAGCTTGGACCTGATTGTGAATAGGTAAGACTCGGTTGTGCCTGTGACATCCCATAATAGGGTAATCCAACTTGTGAATAAATAATTTCGGATACAGGTGGTTGTTGTAAACCAGCCGAAGGAGTTGGAGTCTGTGGGCCCAAAACTTGAGGGTATTGGGTTGAAGGACCCACCTGAGACGGTTGAGGTACAAAAATCTGAGCCTGTAACATGGATAATGATGTATTAACAAGTGGAGTAGATGTGGGTGCAACATGTTGAACCAGTTGATATGAATGCACAATCGTTTGTGGTTGAACGGGTAGAATAGGTTTCCACTGACAAATAGTCATTCCAACATTAGGATGATCATAAAGGAACGAAGTACTGTCAAAATGGGTGACCATAAGTTCCCCCCCAGCATGAGGAGTATAATAAGATGGAAAATATTTTTCTCCAAATTTTGGGAGTCCAGTTGAGATTGTACTGGATGGAATATATCCAGATGGACCAGCTTGATATTGCACTGAATATGTATATAAAGGATCAATTCATTCAGTACTCATTAGAGATGTACCAGATAGAATACTAGATGAAGACATGGGTGAAGTCCATGAGTTTGAGGATGCACCAGAGAAGGTTCCAGATAAAGATTGGTAACCTAGTGGGACGGAAGGACCACCATATAGATGTGACTCTGGTGATGTGGTGAACATCGATGGGGTAGCAAAAGTGAATGTTGTCACAACTGTAGCAGATGGTACAACCGAAGATGTTAACTCAGCCATGGTCATACAACCCAACATATACCGTATAGGATCTACAGGAACTCGAAGTGAAATAGGATCAAAATAAGCAGTGTAAGGTGATTGAGGAAAAGACTCGTAAAGATAAATCTCCTCCTAAAAATGAGTTGGAGTTGAAGGTGTTTCATGTTGTGTTATTTATTCAATCGAAATCAAACCAAGTGGAAGGATTTCGCCATCAGGCCCGAGATATATTTCAGGTGGTTGATTTCGTGATATGGGAGACTCAATGGCTACGATTGACTGTGGAGCGACCGATACAGGAACAACTTCCAGTTGTTTGACTTCGGGATCTAGATGCTCTGGTAAAATAAAGATAGGATCCGGATCAACTTCCAGTTGAACAATGTCGGGTTCGGGAGGTATGGTCTCACCGATTGGATGGATCTTGACCACAGGTAGTTGTGAGAACTCCGTCTCGACAACAGTAGATGAACCAGGATTTATAGAAAAAAATCGAGACGAATCTGGTATATGTGATCATAGTGTCACACTAGAGGTACTGATAGTAATAGTTTTGGTAGAATGATGTCGCCTTCGCCAACCAGAAATGGCTTCCAGTGGTAAATGTGGTTTAAGTGATATTCTACATGAACGATGGGGAAAGGAATGTTCTTATTCCATGATGACTAATTTATTTTATGAAAAAAACAAATAAACAAAATAAAGGGTAATTCTAGGAAAAAGGTTTACCAAGTAATTATGAACTGCAGAATACCTCCTGGCGAACCAAGAAATACGGGTAGGCAATCTCCCCGAATGTTGTGTTCAGTGTATCACAAGTTACAAGGCGGCCAACTCGACTACCTATGGATGGGTAGCAACCTAAATTTTTCCTCCCAAACTTTACCCGGAGGTGCATGGAGGCCCAAGTCCATATTAGAGTTGTCTAATGCAAAATCGCATAGTGAGAGCACCCCCTTATACCTTTCGTACTAGAACACCAACCTATATACCCGAAGGTACGTGGACGAGCTCTGATATACTTAAGTACGTGGAGTGAGTTTTCACACTTGGAATGTATCGCAGACAATTTAACGATAGCTACTATGTTTAACGACGTCGAAACACATCTCTAGCCTAGACCTTCTAAATGTTATCATTAATGTTTCAATGCTTTCTTAGGTTGATTGATGTAAATTTTATGTTGATATTGTTTAAAATTTTGTCTTTGAGTTTCAACATGTGATGTAATGGAAATTCCTAAAAATTAAAACTAAATGATAAGAAAACTTTTCAGTTTAGCTTTTTCAATGAAAATCCTAGCTACTAAGGGGAAAGAGCAATCAGTTTTTGAACAAACAACAAAGAGCACAAATTAAATGCAGTTTTCCTAACTTGTTCCTATGCAACACACACAATTCTCTATATGCACATGCATGTTTTTCTTTTCAGATCCCTTTAATGTGAATGAAATAAAGAAAAATAAATGCACAAATCAATCAAACAAATGTTTTCTTATGAGAAACGGGGAATGAAACAACAATTTCTCTTAGGAAAATGAAGAATGGAACTACACTTTTCCTATGTGAAATGAGGAATGAAACAAAAATTTCCTTTTTGAAAGCAGAATTGATCTCATGCATAAATTAACTAGTTTGAATTTGATTTGCCAATGATAAAGAAAACATTTAATGAAACATTGAACAAATTACTTTTCAGAGTAAGAACATGAAAGTTTATTGGTCTCTAAGAGCTATCAGACATCTGAGAATACAACAAACAAGTGGCTGAAACTAAAAGCGATGAAAATTTTTGATGGAATTTGGTTGGCTAAGGGGGAAACACAGTCTCTAAGGGGAGACAGTGCGTTGCAAAGCACCCTTGAATGGGAGACAGTGCACTGTGTCTTGACCAACAGTGCATTGGGTGTAGCTAGGTTTGAGAAACAAGCAGCACAACACACGTCTAACGCAATTTTTTCATTCAAATGACTGATAACAGAAATTAGATGCTACTGATGAGGATAAAAAGAGGTAGAAACACCAGGAATGATGGGATACTCCCCAGCGGAGTCGCCGATTTGCTATACAGAATTTTCATCTACGGATAAATTAAATTCCTTGAGTGTGGTGTTCCTTCACCCAGAACAACAGAGGAAATACAACTATTATTTTCTCTAAAACAAGAAGATATACAGAATGAGAAAGAGCCTACTTGTGATTCTTTTCGCTCTCCTTCTCCTTTTTTCATTGTTGGTGTCGCTCTCAATCCAACTCAAGCCGCAAGATCGATTCCTGCAAACACAAACAGAGAACAAAAACCAACATACAATATAAAAATATCTACTTATCTTAATCAAATCAAACCAATTAGATATGAAATACATACATCATCAAGAATACATTGCACAAGAAATAGACATATGTATGGGAAAATGAACATAAATCTTTATTAAAGAGTAGGAGGAGAAGATTACAACCAATGGATTGATTTGTCGTCAATCTGCTCCAACTTCATTCTAGCCTCATCACATCCAACATCATCTCAGCAGCATATTAGTACTTTCACTCTCTTATAAAATGAGAATCCAACAACATAACTTTGCACAATATTCTTCCTCCCTAGCAGTAGGATGAGTGCTCAATTTATATGGAAACCGATGGTAGTTTCTCAATGAATAACTTTCTAATAATAGGCAAGACATGTTTCCAAGTTTAGAGGTGTTATATGGACCACTTGGATTCAAAGTATGACACTTATGGACTCTTCTAAAAGGCACTGGCCATGTGGAGATTCTCGGAACAATGAGAATTCTGCTCCCAAGTGACCAACGCACCCTTGAGTGTTGGGAAGTGCACTCCAGTGCACCCTTGCATGGAGGAATTGGCACTGCAACACAATTAGTCCCTTGCAGAGGAGCGTTGGTGAGTCAATAGGTCATATAATATATACTGCAAACCTTGGAAATCTCACAAGAGAAGCCATGAATTAAATGTTCTTCACTTATGGCATATATCAACTGAAATATAAGGGGATGATAGACCCTATTCATTGGTCCTAGGGATGATGTCTAGTTTGATCAGGTCTTGGGGGATGATGCCCAAATTGACCTATAACAATACCGATGGTGATGATGATGTATATTCGAACCAAAACTAGAATGGTACCTGTACTCATCACCCCTCTTATCCGGAGTGCCCGAAAACCTGCCACCCCTCACTGTGTCAGCTCTATCTGACCTGTGTCTACTAGGAGACCTACTACCATATGGCCCATTAGTTTTGTCCTCATATCCATGGTTGATCCGAGGTGGCCCTTGCTGATGCAATTATGACAAGCTCTAAAGAAGTATTGCATTCACCTTTGCTCGTTTCTCTTGTGCATGTATGATCATTTCATTGTCTGCCTTACAACTCCTTATTTCTTCCTTTAGGCTTCTCGTTGTGTTTGAAAAATCAGAAGGGTGTTCACCATGCTTCTCATATGAATCATAGGGAGAGTCCTTGTATTCTACCATATTTTTATCCATGTTGATATTTCTCTTGCAAGGCATAATATGTCAGCTAAACCAAATAACAATAAACCAACACACCTTAGTGTAACTTGGGGAGGATACTTCCTACAAGATCAACCAATCAGCGTAGTACATGTACATACATAATCATAACAACATATAAACTTGTAACACATTGTATATTAGTGCATAATCATCATTCTAGTTGGAGTCCAGTCATAGATGCATAACCATACCAAGTACACTCCATGACCTAATGCATGACAACCTCAACCATACCGATGCAAACTTAACCACACACAATCACAAGCACATACCATACACAAGCATAAGCAACATGTAACCAAGCATAAATGACCAATGCATGTTCAACATATAACATCACACAAGTAATCATACATGGACAACACACAAGCATGACCAATATGTGACCTAGCATAAAATAGAAATGCATATTCAACATGTAAAAATATGTAAGAAAGTGTGCACGGACAATACATGAGAATGTACAACACATAATCATTCATACACACATGACCATATGTTGAAAAAAACACCATTAGTCCTTCCATGGTGACACCACTACCACCATGGACAACACAACATGGATGCAACAAACACATACACCATAGGTATGAGAAACACATATGCAACCAATATAAAAGCATGACCAACACACCGCCCATCCATTCTAAGGGTTGAACCATGCTCTGATACCACTCTATAATGCGCCCTTCCCAAATCTACCCAAGCAACCATCCAGCCAGGGTAAATATGCGACGAGAGGCTACTATAATGAGATTCAAGCTCTTAGGTGACCTTAAGAAAGTGAAACTGATGGAAACATAACATACAAACCTTATACAACAACAAAAACACCCCCAAGAGGTAACCAAACCATCCAGGCCTTTTACCCTTGGGTCACATTGAAATTTTGACCCCTTTGAGCCATAGCCGCAGGAGTAACACTGCATGCCAGCATCCAAGAGGCTATATCTCTAGGCATAACACTACATGCTAGTGGCCAAGGCCCCAAAAGCTCAGTTTGTGCTTGCATCTTCGGGATTTTAGCCACCTTTTTAGGCCCAGAACTTCATGAAAAGTTCATAAATGATAAATAACAACATGACAATGATAAGGAAGCAATCACATCATTAATAACTCCTCTGGACCCCTCCTACCCATGATAGGAATTTTTTCAAACATGTCACAAACATTGAATCGACCGGTGTAAACAACATAATTAAGCATATGGGTCTCATACTTATTTGAGAATCGCTAAGAAGCATTGATCCCCTACATCATAAGCTACGATACAATCTATTTGACCATAGATACAATGTGCACTCATTTACAAGTAAAAACATGGATAGAGCCATACATCATCAATGATAAAATACATTCTTATAACCAACATAATAACAATAGAAATACGATGGAGACAACAACAATATAATCCACATAATAACTACTACAATTGTACTTCAAATACCAAAGGAAATAATTTCTCATTAATGAATATAGAAACCAACCGGAGATGGGACTTCTACGTTCCACTCGACCATAGATTGGCTAAGAAAAATCTCTCTTCAACCAATCACCCCCCTACCATATGCCAAACATGAATGTGGGACTCATAACCAAACAAGCATGAATGCTACCCAAGTTCTTCGCCTACACCATGAGGAATTTTCCTGTCCCATAGTCTCTCAGGCTTTACCGTAATCCACAGTCTAAATCAGGGATCACTAGGCCCTAAACTACAACATACCCTCCAGGATTTACCATACATCCCATCTCGAGATTATTAGGCCAAAACGGAGAGCACCTACTTCTCAGGATTTACCGCAATCTGTCTCGGATCACTAGGCCCTAACCCGAGGCAAACCACCTCTAGGCTTTACCGTATATCGTGCCATTCAAAGGAAAGGATTCCTAGGCCCACCGAGGCAACACACTATCCAACTTTACCGCAACCTACAGTTTGGTTCAGGGGTTACTATGCCATGTGTTATATCAATTCAGAGATCCAAATCACTCAGCTTCGAATCCAATACGACAATCTAGCTCAAAAGAAGTATGAGAACCCATCTCATCAAGGCTATCCAGAAATGGCAAGGCTAGGCTGAAAACTTTGTCACACTTGGAAAAAACCCATGCCAAGATAGAAAATAACCACAAGCAATACCATGCATGCCATATCCAGCAAGAAAATCACACAAGCAAATAAATACCTACAAAGAATCCTATTTTAGCTGCTTGATCCTACTCTTCCTTGCTTGCTCCTTCCTTATTCTTTCTTTCTTTTCCTTTCTTGCTCCAATGCCAAAGCGCTCCAAGAAAAATCTAGGTCTTCAAGAATGAGAGAGAGAAAGAGAGAGAGAGAGAGAGAGAGAGAGAAATGAGAGAGCTCCAAAAACTGAACTGACAAAAAGGTACCAATCGATTCTCAAAAGCCTTTTTATTGACGAGGCCTTTATTTTCTTAATTTTCCATTATTTTCCTTCATTTTCCTCCTCACATGCAACCTTTGACCTTTCATCTCCCTTTTCTCCTAATTTACATTATTTTTTATAAATAAATGTGCCAAATATGCCATTTTTCCTTTCCAAAGCATTTGCCTTTGCCTTTGCCAATTTCCTTAGCCATAATAAACAAAATGAACACCCACTAGGATGCCTTGCCCAAAATTCAGCTTGGAATAAGTGCCCCATCAACCGTAGTTCTTATTTTTTAAATTTTACTACATGGAATTTTCACTAGGACTGTTACATCAAATCTTCCTCGCTTTTTCCAAGATACCTTTGGGGATCTAGGAAAGAGCCATCCAATAGAAAGGGATGGATTCAAACATCTATTTTTCCAAGACTAAATAGTCAGCCCAAGAGAGCCATTTGTGACTCCAGTTCAAGAGCCTCTTCTCCAGTTTTGCAGCGACCCAATGGTAATATTCGATTTTGTAGTAGTTTGGCTTAAGATGGAACCCTAAGTATTTCAAACTTGCCTCAAAGGTCAAGATAACATATGGGCAAAAATATCTTATATTTAAAATGTATTGATTCTCAACATTATGGATGGTTATGGGTGATTTTAAAACATTGATGACCATACCAATAGCTCTACAAAATAACCCCAAAATATCATAAAGACATTTAATTTCATTCAAAGTGACATTGCAGAAGATTAAGACATCATCGAAAAATAAAATATGGGAGATGTGCAAGTTCTAAATAATCATTATGCCTTAGAAGTCTCCTCTTATCTTTTCTAACTCGATCATTCTACTCAGCCTTTCAACAACAAGCGAAAAAAGGAGCGTGGACAGAGGGAACCCTTGTCACAAACCTCTCCTAGCTTTGAAAAAGGGGGAAGCTGCCCCATTGATAGGCACAACAAAAGAAACAAAATACATACATCCCATAATCAAGTTAATAAAGGGAACTTCAAAACCAACCTGGGTGAGGATAAGATGGATAAAGAGTTAGCTCACATGGTCATAAGCCTTTGATAATTCTAGCTTGAGAATCACCCCTTTCAATATCTTAGTCTTTATGTTATGCAATCCTTCTAGATCCACCCATATGGATTCATGGATTTGTATACCATATAGGAAGTCGAACTGTTCATAAGAGATAGATTGGGAGAGGATTGGTTTAACCCTCGTGACAATCACTTTGGCAATGATTTTGTAGATGTAGTTTCTTAGATAGATAGGATTAAAATTTAAACGAGGAAGGGTTAGCGTATTTAGGTATCAAGGCGATGAAATTTGATTCAAGGTTGGTAGAATGTGACCCTCCTGCCTGAATTCATCAATCACCTGCTAAAGATCCCCACCAAGGAGCTCAAAGAATTCCTAAAAAAAAATGATTTCCCACCCATCAGGACCAGGGCTCTTGTCTTTCCAGAAGCTGGACAAGAAATATTTAAGTTCATCAACCGAAACTTCCTCCATTAGATTCTGATTTTCCTCCTCATCCATGAACCTTGGAAAGTGATATTCAACTCCGAGAACATCGACAATTGTGATTCCTCTAATTGCAAAAAATAACACATGAAAATGATCCCTTCCTAATTTAGCCAAGGTATTGAAGTCTGACACTTCCCCATCCTCGGATTCTCGACATATGATTGGAAGAACCTTTTGTTATCATCCCCTTTCTCAATCCATATGGCCCTACTTTTTAGCCTCCATTCCGCTTCTTTGGCAGCAAAAAGCTCCTTCATCCTTGCAAATAGGCTCCCCAAATTTTCCTTGGAGACATGGTCTCTGAAGCCTTCATTTTCTGATTCAGATAAAAGGAGGACTTGAATTCTTCCTCTTCCCTGAGTTTCTTCTCATAATCCCAAGACTTTTTCAAAGATTTTATATGTTTCAAATTATTAGCAAATTGTTGCATTGTTGAAGTGTTTGCACTTGCATCAAAATGTATCCAATTGTATTTTATCAAGGATAGGAGAGAATCATCCTTGAGCCACTCAAAACTAAATTTAAAAGGATTGGTCGGATTTTAGGAATGCCATTTCAACTCAAGGAGGATAAGAGAGTGATTTGTCACTCCCCCGACCTCAACCCATTACCGGAGAAGACTGAGATGATTCACCAGGGAATCGATAATTAGGAATCTGTCAATGCATTTAGCCATTATATCATCCTCAACCCTATGGTTCCTCCAAGTTGGATTTAGACGAATATGTTGCAAATCACTCAAATTTTAGGAATTACTATGGAGAAATAAAAAATCATAAAAAGGATATGGTTTGGCCTGCACACCCCAAGATTCAGCAGCTTCCATGGAGAGGTTGAGATATCCTTCGAAAATTAATTTGTTTCTCTTAGCGATTAAGGAATCGAAGAGTCTAGTCTAGAACCCCACCTGGTCTTCATGCGGCCCATAGATGTTTAGAAAAGTAAAACTCCTTTCCAAATCCACCAATAAGCCTTCCATCCCAAGGCTAGAGGGGATACTCCATATGTTTTCGGCCAGAGTTTTATGAGAGTCCCAACCCAACACTATCCCCCTCAGACCGTCCCCTAACATCTGATCCTATAAATTTACAGAAAGGAAGTGATTTCTCAAGGAAATCCATAATATAGTCTTCTTCCCCAAGCGTTTCCTATAGAAAAATAACCTCAAGATGCTTCACCTGAATGAGTATTTTCAGAGCAATATTTTTTAGGGGCTTGCTAACCCACGACAATTGAAATATATTAATCATTGGATCACTCCACATTGGGCCTTCAAAGCTCTAAGGGCCCTATCCATGGATAATTTTTTTCCAAATGCTATTTCCTCCCTAGCTCTAGCATGGGCAAGGGAGATGTTTGATTTCCCACCCCTACCTCTCCCAGGGATGGGCAGGCCAAGGATAGAACCAAGACTACCAGGGGAGGATCAGAAATCAGGCCAATCTGTCTTGATCCAAGGTTATATCGAACGAAGTTTAAATAAAATCATTCATAGGATTCAAAGTATGTAGTTAAAGAGGGGGATGCATTCCCCCCAGTAGCTCCTAGCAGGAGGCTTTTTGCAGAGGAAAGGATGAAGGTGGAAGATGAGAGACTCTCGACACAAAATTTCAAGGAGAAGTATCCAAGTTCAGATCCAAAATAGAAAATGACATGAAACAAAAGGATTTGTGGAAAAGGGGAAGAATTACCTTGTGAGACGCACCCTCTAAGAGGATAAGTGACCTTGACCACTGTTATAGCCGGATCAGAAGATTGTCCCGCTTCAGAAACAATCAATGGAGTTAGTAGGATCGTTTCTCCCGGAATGGATCTCGACACCCTAAATTCCTTTAAATCCTCAACACTTTGGATATGTTTCTCACCATATGTAAGAGCCCCCTCCCTCAAGCCCAGCTATGGGATTCTCCGCCCCAACAGATCTGAGCCTTGCCTTAACTCCATTTGGACCCCCACACTGGTTTTTACTGAATTTGGATCCAAGACATCATGTTTTGAAGGATTTCCCAAAACAGTGAAGCTTCCAAAATTCCTCAACTTCATTAGGGGAATTTTGAGGTCTAAAATGGGCTTCCTAAGGAAATTATAAAATAATAAAATAAGATTTGATGACATCATCAAATTTAGAGGGAAAAAAGAAAAAACTACTTTTTCAACTGGTATTTTCAACTTATCTCCCAAAGTTTTTACTCAAATTTTGAGCAGGAGTACTCGTTGGATGAAAAATTTAATTCCTTATCCAAGGAGTACCTGTGTTGCATACTTTCTATGGACCCTGCTACACGAAAAATGATAAATACATGAAAAATGTGATTGCAATCACGTTTTTTCATGTATTTCTCATTTTTTGCATAGCAGGGTCCATCGAAACTATGAAACATGGGTACTCCTTGGATGAGGAATTAAATTTTGCATCCAACGAGTTCTCCCACTCAAAATTTGAGTAAAAATTTTGGGAGATAATTTGAAAATACGAGTTGAAAAAGTAGTTTTATTATTTTATTATTTTTTAATCTTTTTACCCTTTTACTTAAAAAATGGTAGATCATCCCCCATGGTTGACATCGTCATCTTGAATCCTATTGGTTCTTATAAAGTTTATTTTGGTTGTACATTTTTCTTAGGAGGCCCCTTTTAGACCTAAAAATTCCCCTAATGCTTGTTAGGACACAAAGCAATCTTCTTAAGGTTGAAAGCCAAAGAGAAAATATTGACCAAATGTTCGTATTTATGGGACCTACTACATCTAAATGGAATTTGTTCATTATCCAACTCCACTAACCACTCTTTCTCCATACTTATGTTCATTTTTTGGTAAATCTTCTGAGTCGGGTTCAAATTAGCAAGTATTCTAGCCACCAAGAAGTCCTTGGTTTCCTTGTAAGAGTAGTTCGCCACTAGAAATATTCCAAGGGTGTTCCCTATGTTTGTGAAGCTCTGTGTATTGCACATGTGTGTAGGCTGAACCAGAAGGTGAACCCAAACTGACATAATGTTCATTTTCTCCCACCAAGCATAAAAAAGGGGAGTCCATTGTTTGAAAGCAACAGGTGTGGAGTCCATGAACCAGACTTTCTTCTCTATCTTCTCGACATCCTCCCAGAGATTGACATATAAGCTGAATCCATCCATTAACCAGGTGGTGGACCTTTGGAGGATCCAAAGCCTTACCAATCATGTGCAGGTCACGCCACTGCTCCAGGGTACCAATACTGTAGAAAATATGATGTAGAATTACAACTGCTCGAGAAATTTTAATCTAAATCAAGAAACACAATTATACTCTATTGATCTGCAGAAATAAATTCATAATTTAGAACAACAATATCAAGTATGCAATAAGAAATAACAGACATGTACTATATTTTTTCTAGGGGAAACCAACAGGGAAAAACCCTCAAGCCTCTTTGCATTAATCAGATGAATAAAGATATATTACAATTGCTTGCCCGTACAGAGAAAAAATTGCAAGTGAATAACCTATCTCTCTACTAAATGAGAAGCTTTGACCCATATTTAGTCAAATTATGCCTCAATTTGAGCCCGTATTTCCTTGAAAAATTCCTCATGAATTATTCCCCTATTATTTAGGAATTTTCCTCCAATTGACTATGCAATTCCCAAGGTTGATCATATGGTTGCATGCAACACATGTAGTGACTCCATAATAGTATACAATTGATGTTACACTACCTTGGAATCTCCACCACAAATGGGGAACTCAAATTCTCTACATGCACTAGCTATTTTGGGCTGATTGATTAGTTAACTGGACGATCATTGAGTCAAACTACAGTCTCACTACATAACTAACCTTCGACTAGTTCTATCAACATTTAGAACTAATTTAACTGAAAACAAATTGAAATAACTGGCCTTGATTGTTACAAATTAGCTATCACACATGCTTAACTGAAACTCCAAGCCCTATTACTCGAATTTACTGAGTAAACTAAGTGACACAAGCCATGTCACACAAGTTAACTAAATACAAGTTGTCTGCTGATGTGGAAATTCAAATTTTCTTAATTTGACCAAGGGAAAATAAAATTGACACTTTCTTGTTGCATTTCTCAATAAATACTGAAAATCCTCTTTCGAGTCCTTCCTACAATGGATTTTTCTGCCAGCTCCATAACTTCAAATATTTCCACATTATCACCAATACAAAGATAATAGTGGATGGGAGCATCTTCACTCTTCAAGATATTTTATTTATTTTTCCCCTTCTTCGTACACCACCCTGAACCTGCAAAAAAACCCTACTTCATGCCTTTGGAGCACTCCAATTGGTTCGAAGGAAAGGTTTCTCCTTTTTGTGTGGGAAATGACTGAGTAGCTACCTCCTCTTGGCAAGTATTTGTAAACACTTCCTTCCTAAAAGGGGAAACTTTAAAACCCGCGCCCTTAGACCCTGTGACTCACTATGTATCTAAGGTAAAAACCTCGAGAATTTCCATGGACTCCTGATTAGCATCACTGGAGAGAAAGCCTTGAGACCTAAAAATGTCTGAAATATCCCCCCTGCATGGAGAGGAAACCAATCCCTTGCTCAAGGTAGTATATTCTTCCAATAAAGACTTACCTTCAGAAACACCAACTTGAATAAAGGATAAATGGTAAAAACATTCAGAAGGCCCAATGGTGGATGAAATACCTTACACAAAGTCTGAGACTGTAGATAAAACAACCAACTCTTTATGGTGTTCAGTTGCATGAATGACGAAACTAGGAGGTGATTCCAACTGTGGGTGAAAATGCCAACCTGGAAGCAATTTGAAACCCTCCACCGAGCTTAGAGCCCCATACAAATTTGGTGTGGCAAATAGATACCCCTCCATTATACTTTCCAGCTCATACTCCATAAGGTCCAAATCCATTGACATCGACACAACTATGCCACCTCAGCGGAAACATAGAAAAAAAATATAAAATCTAGGCAACAAGGATACCTGGAAATGACAGACAATCTAGAAAAAAACCCCCAATGAGAACAATAAAAAAACCCTAATGGTGAAAACCAAAGCGAGTGTGTGTTGACTCGAAACAAAGGTTTGCACACCTGCTGGTTTGAAAGAACCGCAGGGACGTAGCTTCCTTGACTGATGCGATCTGGATGCAAACCCTAACCACCTTTGATGTATTCATACCCTAACCACATGAAAAATTCCATCACACCCTAATCGAGCACTTAATAATCATATGCTAATGAAATTAGAGGAAGCAATGAAGTGGCGACTATTGAGAGTAGAAGTAAGGACAGGTAGATTGTCCAAGTGGAAAATGGTGAAGGCACTTATCAATTCAAAGGACATTTGTAAATATTCCCCACACTATCCAACATTTAAATACAACATTCCTCATGTGGGCCTAATGGTTAATAGCACATGTTTCCTCATAAGAGGTCATAGGTTCAAAACCAGAGGGGGGTAGAGTATGTATGCCTTCGTAGACTTAGCAGTAAAATCACTGCGCGGAGGCAGGTCCCTTGTCCCACAAACAAGGGGGTCTCATACAACAATTTGGTGTCTCGCTTAGTCGTGACCTTAAAATTAGATTATTATTATTATTATTTATCATGTTGGTTCTTTACTCCTTATCAGGCGAAATAAATGTCGTAAGGTTGTAAGTTGTAGAATGGTAAGGTTGTAGTACATACACAACATCTTAAGGCGAATGAGTAGCAAAGGCATTCAATGTGCAACAATAAGAAAATCCTGGCATGGGTAATCAGACTGGCTATAAATGGCAAGAAAATACAAATGAATTGAGTCGAGTCTCTATTAAAATTTGTTTGAAGGTGATAATAGCATCCCGAGGTGAGGTAAGTGAAGAGAGGTTGGGATCAATTCAGGAGGCAAAGTCACTGGAAGATAAGCTATCCCGATTAGAGCGTATTAGGGTCCAATTAATGGAGGAATCACAAACTCATTTTCTACCTGTTACTTATTCTTGTCTTTTTCTCCATTTCTATAAGTTTTTTTTTTGGGTATAATATATTGTGAAACGCAGGAATTTGAATTAAGATAAAGTTGTCATCTGGACATACAGGAGGACTCTATTGTCAATTCCTGCAACAGCAAATGCAGTTGATGTTGGATCTACAGAGATGCATGAGATGCTCACACCTTCAAAATCCTTCAATGTAAAGATTTTTCTTCCATTCATCATTTCCCAAGTATAAATGTGACCATGGGATGTTCCTATTATTCCATTCTAAGACAACACATATGCCACAGAAGCCCTTGCATCTATAGTATCTCCCAACTGAAGAAATTTATTTCCCAGAAATGCAAGCCTCCATGATCCTTTTTCGTTAGCTCATCACAATTTTCATCTTGATTTATCTGAATTTTATCCATATTGGATGGTGCAACAAGTACCAGAAGACAAACAACTATATATTCTTCATTGAAATCCAAATGTGAACATGCATGATTACTACTCAACCTTGACTCTTGATGTCCTCTTGGCACAATGTTGTTGAAAGTATTATCTTTAAAGTCACGTCTATTGTAAAATTCATCTGTTACAATCTGTGAAATTCCTACTCATCTTTCCACACGCACATTGACTGGCAACTCCCAAAACAAAAGATTGGACGATGTTTTAATCCACACTGCAAAATTTTGAAAGCATAACGCGCCTAGAAATATCCCAGATAGCATAGTATCCATTGCAATTGTGTCCAACAACAAGATGTGAAAGATGAGGAACAACCAGCAATTCCCATATGTGCGTTGTTGTACAACCATCAACCGGTAAAATGAATTCCTCCACACACATGATCCATCTCAAGTCCATCCTCCACCCACTTATCCGTCCATTTTCTCCAGCTGCAACGATATAGTGTTGTGCACAAACCAATATACAGTACATACTCTCCATAGAAGACAAATGTGCTAACACTGAAATGTGCCCATTTTTCACTGAAACCAATTTAACACCATGCCCTTCACATTGACCTAGTGAAATACATTTTGAGTGTGGACAATTTACTCTTGATTCTCTCATATCTTACTTGAATTCTGATGCATTCAAGTAGAACAAGATTATGCCCATCTGTTGTGAACTGTATTCCATATTTCTCAAATGCAAACTTTATCTCAAAGCAAGCTTCTCCATCCGGTAGAATAACTCTTGTGTAACCAAGCAGATAGGAATAATTGGATGAGTCCTCTACAATCACCACCTTGTAAATGAAAATAATTATTTCCTTTTTTTGTAGAAGACCAGAGACAACACAAAGATGAACATTTTTACCCTGAACACTCAACAACAAAGAAAGAACCGGAATAGGATGCTCATAGAAACCTATAAGTTCTGTAAACTCCATTGCTCTTTTATTTCCATTAGTGCAATCATTTATATTTATTATAATATCATCCTGACTAGGGAATTCTGGCTTTAATTTCTTCAACAAAGAACCGGCACTCAAATCATTGTTTTCAATAACTTCAGCCTTTAGGGTAGAAGGAGGCACATCTGAAAAAGTCAAAACTAGGGAAATACCCTTTGATTATTTGTTCAATGTCTCTATCAATGCACTATGACAATATGATCTAACATTAACAATTTCATCCTGCTTTAGGTTTTCCTTTCTTGTAATTGCATTGGGGATGGATATCAAAGATTCCATGATGATTACTTATGTCAATAGCTATACGCGAAGCCAATGCCAAATCATTGAAGGTGGGTAATATGGTATGCTGCATTCCATAACTTATGTCTAAATTTTGGACTTGCTTATCCTGAAAAGATCCTACATAGACATCCAAAACTTGTTCAAATAACCCGTGATCACACCCTTGTTTACACAATATGTGGGAAACAGACAGCTTAGCTTCAGCCCAAGAAGAAGATCTCCCATAAGAACATATTTTGTTAGTTGGCAGCCCGCAATACTTTAATTGTGACTCAATATCTATTTTTTTATCAACTGAAATACAACCTTCCACGGATCTACGAAGAAATCCATTATCATGAGTGAGTTGGCAACAAGATACATATACATAAATCTCAGATCTTGTTACTAATAATTGTTACTAATAACTCATTTGAAATTTTTATACCCAAACATTGTTCGATTGAATAAGCACCATTATGTTCCTTGTGAAGGTTGCCTATACTACACACTTCAAAGATGTCAGGTTGTGCATCAACAACACAATATTGACTTTGTAGGGCACTAGACTACACCATTTTATATCTAGTATCTACACTCTGACACTTTTCATGCTCACATATTTGATAGCCAGGGTTATCAAGGTATTGTCCAGGAAAGTCATATTTGGCCATGTATTCTCTCCTGGAGATAGTGGGAGCATGTGGGGCATTTTCAAACTGAATTTGTTTATCATTTCCCCAATTTTAAATGAGAACAAACAAAATTTAATGATATTTTATTTTCTTTAATGTCAAGGGAATCTGGCATAAACAATCCATTTTTCCCTACAATATCGAAGCTTTCAGAAGGCTTGTTTTGGTTATTGTCATTCTCAATTTCCATTGCAGGAATATGACAATCCATGTTAATTTTTGGAGAGTCTAGACATGTTACACGAACAACCTTCTGTTATCAAGCCTCAAGCGTTTCCTTCTTATTGATCCTTCTATTGTTGCAGTTGGAAGTTTCCCGATACTTGACTGGGGAGTGTCTCCATTCAGATGAATATCTTCAATGTTTTTATTAGTTGTCCCATTTTCATTTGCGATAAGTTCATGGAATAAGCGTTGAACCAATGGATTTGTAAATCCAAAAATCTTAGCACCATCAATTATTGAGAACTGATCTCTATGGAACTTTTGAACTCGCATGTTATTTTTCTTCTGGATTTTTTTCACAGGCAATGGTAGCAGTTTCCCTGACACAAAACCCCTTTTTCATAAACAATCACAAACACAAGCCCTTTGGCACCTTCATGAATCTCCATTTTGTAGATGTGTCCAACATAATTGCACACAGATTGATATCCAATGGGATAGGGATATATGTCTATCCCCCAAGAACTGCTCCACTATTTTTTCTCCCATGGTCCTTTGTACAAGGTGCCAAGAACATTAATCTCCAGACCATCACGTACTCCTCCACTGTCCATCTTCTATGGTGGAAGATAAAATTAGTGGCTGAAGCTATTCTTGCATCTTATATGCATAGCGGGTGGGCTGGTTGGCCTAATTGATTGCAAAGACCAGTTTAACCCGCTTAACATAAGGTTAAATCTTGCCTTGGAGTTCTAGATTTAGTTTCCCGAAGTTCTAGATTTAGTTTTCCAAAAAAAAGAATTAAATGCCTTGAAATTCATAATAATGAGAAATA